>PDGT01000089.1:705253-778203 GCA_003671415.1 Megathymus violae
TGAGGTGGCATACTCTTCGTGTATTCCTACTTAAAGTCATTAACAAACTTTATGTCTAAACCGAAATAATATATAATAATATGTTTTTAAACAACCTCTGTCGAGTCAGCCAAAGTCCGTATAGTATCACACAGTTAAAATTACCAATACAGGCCTCTTTTATATATACGTATATTCGATAAGTAAAAGTTGCTTGCTTTAAAATCCCATGAAGTTATCACACTCATTACAATGTCAGTCTAACTATCAAAATTACTGTGTGTTTATGGAAATTGCTGTTAAATTGTACGCTTATCAAGCCACGCGTATTATACAAGGACAGAGCAGAGGTAATTGCGCTACCAATCGCACAACCTCGCTTTACTGTGTGCTGTTATATTAGAAGCTTAAAATAGTTCAATTTACAAAAATATAATGTTGTGTACAAACTATAAACAAACTACAAAAATAAGGCTTATTATTAAGTTTTAGAGAAGGTAAACTGAACACGTAATCAGATGACGTCAGATCATCAACACTGGCAATGTGCAGGGAAAGTTATCAAGAAATAATTATGCATCAAAGTAGAACTTGATTTTAATACACAAGATAAATTATTATAATAATCATACACCTTTGCCTTTGATCTTTGACTTTGAATAACTAATATTAAATCTAAGATAAAATAAGGAAACGCCTTGCGTCATCATAGCGAAGAAACGGTGAATGAAACTCCTCTGCACATCTTTCAGAAACAATACCTACATTATTTTCAGAATAATTATGCGATTCTTTTTAGTTCTTTGAGTTTGCCATTGGGCGATAAATTCATTCATACCAAAATATGTTTCTATTAGCATACCAAGAATCGACTTTCGGACTTTATAGCCGGTGTCGACCGCATAGCCCAGTTGGTACAGACTCTGCCTACGATCGGGTTCGATTCCCGTTCGGTGCAGCTATTTATGTGACAGATAAATATTTATTTT
This sequence comes from Megathymus violae, assembly GCA_003671415.1. Classification (NCBI taxonomy): domain Eukaryota; kingdom Metazoa; phylum Arthropoda; class Insecta; order Lepidoptera; family Hesperiidae; genus Megathymus; species Megathymus violae. The sequence goes on from PDGT01000089.1 coordinate 706,222, forward strand.
CGAGTCATGGATGTTTGTGATGTCATATTTGTTTGTCCACGCTACCCAAATCACGGGGAACCCTAAGGCGGGTGTAAGGGTGTGTTTAAAATTATTACTTGTTTAATATAATAAATAATATATAATATAATACATAAACAAAGTTTGTTGATACGACATAAGTAAATTGTTTTATTTTTCAAGTAGAGTTACCCAAAGCAACAATAACGTACATACATATGTTTATGTTGTCATGACAACACTAATTGCATATAAAGTAAAGATAAAGAAGCAGGGTTATGTCATATTGAAATGCTCCACAACATTATGATAATCACGTAATCAAAATGTAACAGGTTCCGAAAGGGGTTGTTCACCTCACGATGCTTCAACTTCCAGGTTTTATGTACGGAATTGTTAAATAAAAGATAAAAAAATAGATTAGAGGCAAGCTTAGTTGTTTTACGATATATGAAAATACATAATGTAAAATTTTATCCAATATTTCAATATGTCATTATCGTTTAAACTTAATGTATTATAATAGACAAGACTTTATGTGACGTATTATGGCAAGAGACATGAGTAAACACACTTCATCTATAAGCAAATATTATAAAGAGATGAAGCGAATTTTGTCAGTTTGTGTATATGCAGATGGTTATCTCCGGAACCCTGTGGGTTTTTAGGGTCTTTGGGTACCAACAAAAATATACAAGATTCATGATATTTCTGATTGTTTATTTTGTTTACCTAAATTATAAATGAATACTTCAAAATCCATTTTATTACAAAAACTGACTAGATATAGTTAAACTTTATGTTCTATCCGATGAAAAACAAAACCCTTATAATATTAGTTGCCCTCTGTCTGTCTATCTGTTACACGCGATGATTTTTATTTGTATGAATACTTCATAACTTAAAACATTCAGATATTGGTTAAATGATTGAACTGATCACATAAGCAGATCAATGAATCTATACCTTATCTAAGTGTAAGTATTATATCGTAATTTTCTTGAGCGTATTATAAATTCGTATGATATAGGGGCGTTTACAGCAATAAGCTTATGACAAAGTTTAGCACTATGAATCTTGACGACCTTGGCACTTGCGTGGCGTTTGAAGGGTCAATGGCGCGGTGCTGATGCCAACGTTGGCGTAATATACAACGTAAACAACTGCCGGTTCAGGCGTAGTAGCGAAATTGTTTTATGTGGAAATAAATACACGACTAACTTTACTTGCTTTAACGGGCCAAAAGCATTTCGCAGTAAAGAAGGCAACAGCTACCAGTTAAATGTCAGTTTAGCGGTTTGAATAGTGTTCTTAAGGTCACGCGGAATGGGTTCGGATTTTGCAAGCACGGCTACTTTTCCAAAGGTATATATGCGTATTTAAACCTGCACAATATAAAAGTTATCTATAACGTTCTCCAAGGTGTGTGACGTCTCCCAATTTTCATTTGACTTGCCTTGAAAACAATGGCTGCAAACATATTTATACGAATTTTCGTTAATATCGATACTCTATCTCTTATATTAATTATATATAGTAAGTGGACTTAAAATCCAATCAGACTAACATTAGATTAATTAAATAATGAGAGGATAGCCCAACAGTGGCACAGTTATGTGTTGATGAATAACCTGCTACTACCAGTAAAACAATGCAACGAGGCTGCTTGCACAATAATCTTGTGAATCTGTATCACCCGCATGAGCCACCCGTCACAGGACACCCGCATGACATTCACTCAGATTTCAAAATGACATCAAAATCAGTAAAACAGGGCTAACTGTTAAAAAAATTGTTGCAATATGGAAATGGAAATTATTTTTTAACAGGAAAATTTGAAAGAAAATGTGGGTTACAATTATTGAATATATTGGTATATCAAGTCGGTAATACGATAAATCATTTTTTTAAATCCGCAATATTACATTTAAAATAGCAGTTATATGTAGTATATATAGTGAATGAACGCGGAAGATATTTTATTTGTTTTGTTGTCAATTCAAGAAACGAGTAGACGGGCCACTCTGTTTAGAAGTGCGCCCGAGGACGCCTGTAACACCGAAGGCATCGCCAACTCCTTGCTGGTCGACGAGGTAGCATAGAACGTGCTTCTTAACTGACTCTTGGACATTGCCATCGAAACACGTTAAAACATTCCACGTTTGATTCCAGGATGGTGCTAGTTATAGCCAGGTAAGTAAAGAATCCTAAAACCATACATGAGTACCATCGACACTTAATCTAACGTGGCATGATTACATCGTCCATTATTGCGTAGATGCACCACAGAACAGGAGATGTTGGCGTTGTCTGATAAGGACTAATATATAATAATTTTTAAGTAGTTGTCGGTCTAATGTAGCTCTAAACAACCAGCTGCTTGCGTCGATAGTCAGTGATCGTCCATTCAGGGAAGGACTCAGAGGGAGTTGGATGGATGACCAGTGATTGTAACTTTATCAGTCATGTATTTCAGATATCAGATATCAGGAAAGATACTAATAATAGTAATAGTAATAATAAAATTCTAACTGATCGCTTTCTGTACAAGAATGATATATGAGAAAAAATATTATTATGGGCCTTTATTAACGCAATAGAACCCAAAACAATAGTCGTTAGAATTTTTGTCTGTTTGCCTGTGCGTTTGTTCCCGCTAATTAATTGCTGTAAGCATCACTTAAAACTTAAAGTTTGTTTCATTGCAATCCGTCCATAAACAAATAAGTTATAAATTAATATATGTATTTCTAATTCACAGAATGACAAAAACCCAGAAAAATGCAGGTGCTATCATTAAGCTTAAGGTAGAGGGTATTTGCTAGTCTAAATATAAAATTCTTAAGTGTCTTTGAATAACATGTATTAAGCTGTTGAAGGAAATAAAGAATATTTTTTATTGGATGTAACAACACCTCCATTAAAATGTTCTTCCTCATTAATACCATGAAATACAACAAATAAAAGCATTGTAACAATACCGTTAATGTATCTCACGATAAAGCGTGATGCCATGCAGGTATTGTTCATTCTCACTAGAGTAATATGACGTACTTTGCTAAACTATATCGTGATATGACATCATAACTGTTATTACATGTTAAATAGTTAAAAAATATTGGTATAACATATAAAATCTCATTCTAGTAAACTATTGTGCTTATCCCTAAGTATATGCTGAAACTAAAAACGATTACAAATATAATGAATAGAGTGGGGCAAACATCACATGTACTGAACATAACCTTGGGTACAAAATCCTACGTCATTCGAGAATTATATATATTCCAAGAATTGCCGATGCTCCGGGAAGTTCCCCAACGAGGACAAACACCCTTCGAAGGTCATAACCATAGTAAAAAAAGTTTCGAAGACAACCGTGAAGGTTTTTTATAACTGAATATTCCGTTTTGCCTTTTTGCAATGCTAATGTTAGTATAATATTTGAGTTTGATTACAGAGGTGTTGTAAAAACCGTTTATCATCAGGGTTCTGTTTAAGAACGTTATAAATTGTAAAATACAAATAACATAAAACACAAATGAGAGTACAATTGTACAAGGATTTTTAATAATAAATGAATCGTGTTCGAACATGTATGAGAAAACTACATTGCTTACTATATGACGTGTTAGGTAGGCTTAAACTATCTATTAACAAATATGTACAAGGTTCGGTTTAATATTGTGTAAACTCCTTTATCGGAAACTTAATCTTAAAGTTCATATATTTTGTGTATTGAAGTAATATTCTGATAGGTTAACTTATCCTTATAAACCGCTAATTGTCAAATGTCATCGAAAATATATATGATAGATTTTTTTAATATGCATTGTTTTGCGCAGCATTTATAATTATGACAATTTGTTAGTTATTTACTTATTTTCATACATTTATTTTATTTTCATTATTTTAAATACAGCTTAAATAAATCTAGTTGTTGTACACATTAACCAAATGAACAGTTACAAAAAACTTTTATATACTTCGATTGTACGTGTTTTTAAATAAAGCGCTTACGAAATGGCCCCGAGTTATTTCCATATCAATAAAAATTGGCTTGTGTTTACTAATGAAACGATTTTTATTACAAAGCTCGGGCACGGTCATTTGTTACCGTAACGGACGTCGAACAGGACTTTGTTACATCCTGACTTGTGCTACATCCTTATTGGAAAACAAATCAAATTCTAGGTATAGTGATCGCAAAACAACGCTCGTGAACAATATTGAGATGTATGCACCTTACACATTTAGCATCAGTGATTTATGCGATTACGCGACTGTATTGCTTATGTCAACTAGAATAACTTCAATACAGAGCGATCTGCTAAAGAACATGAGTCTCTCATCGTGCAATAGGAAGCCTGAAATTCGATCGAAGATCGAGTTTTTATGTCGTTTGAATGTCTGATATGGCTTACTATATACTACTGTTATATTATATAGCTATATATCATCATCCATCCATCCATCAGCCACTGCTGGACTTAGGCCTCCCCTAACTTGCGCCACTCTGATCGGTCCTGAGCCCTCTGAATCCAGCGGATGACCGCTGTCTTCTTCAGGTCGTCAGTCCACCTGGTCGGGGGGCGTCCTTTGCTCCTTTTTCCGAGACGTGGGCGCCATTCGAGGACCTTTCTTTCCCAACGGTTATCGGTTCTTCTAACGATATATACTATATATTAAAATAAATTACAATATACTGTTTATTTATAACTAAATATAAAAACTTTTATAATTGTATTGTAAAAATGGAATTTAATAATATTTAAGCTCTAAAATTTACACTGGATCTCCTTAACATAGTTCATCTGGCAGATTTTACTAGGGCATATTAAGTTTTGTAATTTTGAAGAAAACCAAACGTTTATGTCTAGGGTTCCCGAACACTACACTCTTTGTTATCGATCGATCAAATGCAATAATAGACAACAGGAGACTGTAGCTGTGTTACAGTAGGTAAAGGGCAGCTTAGAGCATTACATTTAGTTATAGATGAAAATATTTTGAAACTTAAAAATATATGGAGTGACTTAAACCATCGACTTGTCACTTTTAACTTCACAATATTGACTTTATCGAATTACATCATCGCAACCAAAAAGTTACATTGTGTAAAGATCCAGACAGGCTTGTCCAGTATTATGCATGAATGTCCAATCATATGAGATCAGTGGGAGTAAAACATATTAATCTATTTTTTTTAATATATTAATAATTAATTGATTCGTTGAATTCAGTCATCGGGCGAACGAAGTCGCAAGTCGCAGAGCGCCGGCGCTTCAGTATCACGTGTACTTAGTGCAACTTGTTCCGTTCGCTTGTTCGTGCGATAGATTATGATAATGGGCGCGTGCGACACGAGAAGCCACATGTATATATTGATTGCTTTATTCATATATAAACGCTTTACCTACATGCATATGACACAGTGTGAAAATTTTCCTGGTATATAGGAAACGTCTAAAAGACGTGGGGCTTCTAAGACTGTCGTGTTTGTAGGCGCCATCTGTTACATATATATTCGAAGGAGATATATATATTACAGTTAAAACCAGTTTTTAGGTAGAACGCGTTTTCCCTAGTTAGAACTAGTTTTTACTAAATGCCTTTGTTAAAACTAGAATTTAGGTTAGGTTAGGTTCTCGAGGGGATCCCCCCCGGGGGCTGCCACCTTGTCGTGGTGAAGGGCCTTGCATGTCCTAGTGATCCCTGAGGCTATACGGCAGAGCTACTCATACCGGAACTCGAAGGGTGAAGGACCAGACTAAGAGCGGCCCACGGAGTATGTTTCACCGGGTGTCCCTCTGTTAAGCAGAGGGCACAGCGGATGGAAACGCGGTGGTTGCTTTCGGGCCCGAAAGGGTCTGATCGCGGGCAGTAGAGCGCTCTTGGTGCCCGAGAGCGCTCTAGGTGAAGGCGGTCCGCATAGGCGGGCCAACCGTCGGGCCGTCACGGTCGAATGCGCGAGCGATCCCGTGGCGCCCCATGAAGACGATGAGAGCCCCGCTGGGTTTTAGTGGGTATTCTGGCACGTAGGAGCGTGCCAGCGAGGCCCACATACCCGCCGCCTTCCCGCGGCGGGATGCGTATATGCATTTCCCAGCGTTAAAAAAAAAGAATTGGATGGCGCTCAGAAAGGGATTCCACCGCACTTGGCGAATCAAGGGATGTCTCGCGATCAATTACAATAAGATACGATGAACTTTGAGAACAGTTTTGATTGAGACTCACTTCGGAAAAACGTGTTTTGTCTAGTAACACGTAGTTTTAACTGATATTCAATTTTGAGCATTAGTTAATTCTAGTTTTAACAAAGGCATTTATTGAAAACTAGTTCTAACTAGGGAAAACGCGTTCTATCTAAAAACTGGTTTTAACTGTAACATACACATATATATATGTAACCGCCGAAAAATCTATGTTATTATATCTATAATAATAATATATACATATGAAGTCCATAAAAGTCTCTAGAATTATTCCACCTTTACTGTCCGTATTTTTAACTTTAAAGTTCAATGTTTGTAATAAAATTTTGGATTTTTCCGACGGCCAAGCAATAACAGTGACAAATGTTTATTCATTTAGCCTTATATTTCACTGACTGTTCCAGAAAATATTAATCTGTCATTGTTCATGACAGAAAAGAATGTAAATATTAATAATTTTGGTTTATAAATATAGACTTTGTTATTTGGCTTCAAAACTTATAGAGCATAAATACCACAAACCATCGACTCGTCAAAACAACTTTATGGTGTCAACATGATGTTAGTCGATTAAGCCAGTTAACAATCACTTTTATCATATACAATTTTGTATATAAATATAAGAATCTTGGGATGTAAAATCAATTATTGGTTAATTTCTTTACCATTTTCAACCTTTACTCCTCCTCCTCCTACATCTTTTTCCATCACCCCGTCGTATCGTTCTTCTTATTTTTCCCTCTTTCACATGTCCATGTGTTCCATTCCGCATCGCTACGTAAAATGGACGAACATATACATTTAACACAACACGAACACCCACTATTGAACAATAAATATTTTGCTATCACATATACCTACTACTGCCCTGGTTGTCGAACCCGCAACCCGCTGAAAGCAGTGTTACTACTAATTAGGGTACAGATTAATACTGTGCCCGAGAAGAATAAGGGTAGTGCTATAGTGACATGAATACATGAATGTAAATAAAACCAATTTAAAACAAATATTTCGCAACACGAAGGCTTCGGCCGATATAAATATTTAATTCAGATATAACTTCTTAATCGGACACACAGATCACGACAAATGTAAATCAAAGTGTATTTCTCGCAAACACTAAACACTGTTACTTAATTACGCCTTTGATTAACTTGTACAATTTGAACCGATATGTTCGTACTACCGTATCGACCTTAGGTCTATTTACTCAGATTTAGTACAAATATACAAGTCACGTGATTTCAAGGTCACAATACTTTATAACAATACTTACATTAGTTCATTGCGCAGCTGAAAGGGCGGAGAACCAATACAGTCAATGAATCCAATGAACGTAATGCAGCTTTCCTATCGTCGGTCTCAATGATGCTTAGATGAGAGGTTCAAGAATAGTTCTCAGGTAACCCAGAAGGGATGTACGGGGAGGGGAACACAGGTGCATTTATTTGAGATCTCTGCCCTCTGCATGGGTACCCAGTACTACTATGATATATGCCAATATATATTCAAGTATTTCAAGGTTATTATGTACTAATTAACAAGGTAAACTTGAAGATTGGTAGTGATTTTGCCTGCTGACTGAGGGTTTCCGGGTTCCATTCTTGGCCGTAAGAGACATTTATGTAACAGATCGTTATGGGTGTTTGGATATATCATTTGTTCAGTGAAAATTAAATTAAAAGATAATATTAATACACATATATAGATATGACAATAAAAGATTCAAACGGTATTTAACTGAAAAGACATTAAAAATTTATTTTCAATTAACAGAAAAACTACACCACAATCATAACCAAAATCTTACGTATCACATTCGATTTACGAGATCTAGGGTGGATCGGACAATGTCCACTCGCGTTTAACTACACATCAATGTCAATGACCACGCGAATAATACATAATATTAATATAATGGAGAAGGAGCTTCGTACGCTACCTGTTGGAATTTCGATTGTGGGGTCGTCGACTCGGCCAGTGGCCCACGTTTACGTGACTCGCCAACTATCAAATAACATTGACAATGTATATCACTGTTCCATTATACAAGTCATACATAAGACAGCAGAACGACAAGCGATTATCTCCGGTGCACAATACAAACAGTGTAATTAGTGTTGTTTTTGTAATCCGCCAGTACCAGAACAAATAGTTTTAGATGCAGAGTTATAGAGAAGACGTAACATTCATTCATCTACAAACTGTAAACCCGCTCCTCCGTACCGCGGTCTAAATTTGGAAACCAAACCGGATGCTATTTTTAATATTAACTTAATATAAAACACATAATGTACCACTATCGCAATGTATCTTTGAGATCTATCCATTATGAGATTTTCAACATTGGATAAATAAGAGTATTTTTTATAAGTTTCTCCAATCTGTAATCGTGATTTAATACTATATATTATTATGGCACTAATTACAGCGATTTTATACCAGGAATACAGAAGTATTGAATACAAGATTTGTTCGGTCTCTTCCGTCTATCGCTGTAATTCTTAAATTTCGAGGGTAAATGATTTTAAATTCAAATTCAAGTGACAACTGCAACCCATGAAATGTTTACTGTAATAAAAAACTTAATGTATTTGTCGTTGGTTACAAAAAAAGTGCAATTATGTTTCAGATCAATTTCTTACGTATTCCTATACGGAAATAAGTGTCTAATATAAAGAGAACGCTAACCCAAATCTTTATTTTTTGTAAATACAAACATCCTTAAAATAATTATTATATTTCCAATAGTAATACTGAATACATGACAGGGTACTAACTTAGTTGTCACTGCAGTGTGCAGTGGCAAGCGCTTCCGTCATAGACGGCAATTTAGAAAAGACCTTGTATAGGTCTTACTACTGCTAACCAATACTAGACTTACTCGTAATCGGGCGAACTCTACTGAACTACGTGAGGAACCCGCTATACATTCAGTAATGTATATTCAGAGACTCGACAACCATTCAGCGATAAGTTCATTATACGGGCTATAGCAAAAAGCAAAAAACAGCAACTAGGAGTTCAGTTTTTTTTTTTCAAAGTTGCAATTTGAGTAAAGAAATTATGAAAACAAAAAAAAAGTTGAATATCTCCAAAATGGATAACTTTTGGATTGCACATTATATGATCGAATAAATCATTAACGACCCGATTGATAACGTTCTCGTGGACTTTTCCAGTAACCTTTATTGATTAAATAGTTTAGCCTTGCGATTTGACAGCTGCATAATTAGTGAAGGACTTAACAAAAATCATATAGGTACACAGGTTAAGTCATTTGAATATTGAAATTGATTTTCATTTTCTTCAGTACGTGTAAACATTTCGATGACACATATGTATGTGAGATTTTTTGTATTATATTGTCAAAGTTATTTCGTACTACTGTACACTTTTCGACAGATATTACGGAAGACCGGATATAGAACAGATATGGGTTGCGATGATCAAGATTATGTCCAATACACAGATTAGGTAACCGGATTTAGCTTTAATAATAAAATCATTCGTTGACCACGATCTCGAATGATTATCCGCATTTTCAATCTCACCACCTAATAAACAAAAATAATTTAATTAATGAACGTTTATTTTCACCGATATTAAATAAAGTAAATGTAATAATAGGCGTAAACAAAACAGACAGCTGTTATTGCCGTTCCTCGTTTCTATTAAATTTTTTAGTGAACTTGGTTAACTGTCTGCTGTTAAAATGTACAATGTCCGTCATAATGCAAGTTCAAATTAGTTGTGAAGTCACTAATCGTAAAAGGTTATAAATTGTGATAGACATATTTTACAAGTTAATCACAGTTTACAGTTGTTGAACGAATGCATTATGATTTTTATGTTTTTTACTGATATTTCAACCTGGTGACATTACTTGCATGACCATGATTTAATTTCATTGAGTGTCTGTGGTTACTAATGTGATACTTACCAGTGTTGTATCTGGCGTGCTTTTCTCGTAAGCATCTATTTAGCTATTTAGATATTTTTATTAGCTTTCTCCTTCTAAAGTCATAAATCTATCTTGAAAATGTGTTATAACAAGAATCCGGTATCACGTCCTTCAATAAAACGTCGTGAGAAAATCTACGTACCTGAGAGTTCTACATAAAACTCTCGAAGGAATATGTAGTTTATTACTTTTGTGGAATATGGTCTTTACCTCTCACGTTTTGAAGAATCCATAGCCCCGGCAGTGATACTATTATCGCATGTAATGAATATGAATGCAATACCACACTTATAAAACTATATTACTAAAATTACTTACTTATCGAAAATATAAACCAGAACAACTCGAATAAAGCTGATTCATACCGCCACTTACCTGCAATCAAAGAACACAATCATATAAAAAATTGGCTCAAATAAAAAAGTATGAAAATTTGCAGGAAAACCGTTATCGGCGGATATGAATTGTTTCTGCTACATGGAGTAAACTTTTCCTGTGTGTTAGAAAATGGAAGTGAAAACAATTAGATGCGTATATTTTAACCACAACACAACAGTGCAGTGCATCCATTCCAATAACAATATCTCGAAAACCTTCGTCAATCAGGGTATAATGGTTCTAATCGTGAACACAAAAATACAAACATTGCGAAAGCAGGGACTGACAAAGTCGCTTAAATTCGCTTATCGAGTTAATTCGGGTTAAATTGAAACGTTTGAATAATAGTTAACTGCATATAATGTTTAAACAACAGTATATTAACCGAGTTGTATACAGTCCATTCTCATTTATAAGAAAAAGAAACCGCTAGAAAATATGGAGGACCGTACTTCGTTGTTTTCGTGGTCTTACAATCTCTTTTATTTGAATTAATACTTATTAATAGGTATTACTTCTATGGTATGTCGGAACAAAGTTCTACAGGCCACGCAACAGGATCGTATTAAATAGATATACATTTGAAGATTTACCTTTTTAGTATAACAATCACCCACCGAAAATGATTACCTAAACGAATGGGGTCTTGAAAAACCGGTTAACCTTTAAGTCGGATTAGAAGATATTAACAATAAAGAGGTACTACTGTATTTAAATCCAGTACCATTTATAATCAACAGCCAATATTAATACTAAGTACTGTTTTTTTTTAAACACTCTTTTATTCGCAAAGGTATCGTAAGTTGTCCCGAACATTGGCTTATTTGCGATCAACTTGATTTGGAGGCTAAATGTGCAGTTAAGTGTTGTCGCCCTCATGAAAAGAGGGTAGTCAATTAAAAAGTAGGGTAGTTGGCTATGACTCCCTACCTGTAATACCTGTCAGTCTTCAATAAAAACTCACTACCATGTTTAAATGACACAGTCTACTGTTGCTCTTAAACGGCGAAGCTCTGCCCAAAAAGTTTGAGTTTGTGCAGTACATCAGTGATTGTGAGAAGTATATATAACGTAAGCAGATTTGTGGTATGTAAAAGTATTGATAACTGTATTCACATTTGTGCTTGTGTTATAAAACATTGTAATGAGAAAATAGTGTCATAGTAAACGTGTGTATTAATATAATGTATATCCAATATAAATATTACCATATACTTAAGTGTATCTTTTATAAGCTAATGAATTTTCTCAATTTATATATAGTTTTAAGCCTTCACTTTATCATTAATTAGTTATCATCACTAATCGGTTGAATGAATGAATGATTCAGTTGATTTAAGGTCTCATTTCTCAAATGTAATAATATAGATATTTAAAAACGCTTTTCTAAAATTAATAATAAAAAAAATTGATGTAGAAAAGAAAGAAATGTAACAATAACTCTCTTACCTTTTTAAGCACTTTATCCATATTTTATTGTTATCGGTTTCACATGTACACAAGTCCAAATTATTTTAACATGATGTGCGTAAAAAAATATTAAATAACAATCCAAATACAGGTCAAGCTATAAAAATAGAATGCTAAAATTCATGTTTTAATAAAAATCACCCACCGATACGGTTACACGCGGTGACATTTAATTCAAAATTTGATCTTCTAAGAAGCTGACCTTTCGGTCACGGCCGGGTTGAAATGATATGGCATCTCATTCATAGCGCGTAACAGTGGGTAAAGAGCACATCCGTTTCGTGTCCTTAGCGACCTCGCATATCAAACTGTCAGGTCAATTTCTCGTTAGCTGATTACATGTGCCGAAATGTGACTAACATTGTAATTATCAAGACGAGTGGTAGTTTTATTATCTTATTCAGAATAGCATAGGTCACCTACTATCAACATTTCATGCCGATGTCGTACAACTCCTTATCTTGTGATAGTTGAATATGTCTTTCGAATTATCATGTTTTTATATTATCATACCTTTTAATACACATATGTTTATATTTTTATATATGCCGTTAAATTTTGGTAAAGATTATTATCTCTGTCTGCAGAAAATATACATCCCTCAATAAGTGAAAATTGGTTATACTACATAATTAATCTTTTAACACAAGTTGATAAACTTTATCGAAGTCAAAGGCCAATCTAAAAACAAGAAAGAAGTAACAGATATAAGCCAGTTTTACAGTTAATGCTTCAAGGGTGGTAGCAAGCCACGACACTACCACCGTCCTTGAGTACCAATGAGATTAATTTCGTGGTATAGGTTACGTGGTACAGAGGCCAACTAACCCCAAGAGTACCTAACGCCACTGCTTCTTCCATTGTTCAGTAGGTAGGTACACCCCGAGGTGGATAGATTGGCTAGTTGGCTTGCATTCAAGAATGGAGATTGGGATGTAGAGGACACCCCAATTATTTACCAAACCTCGTGTGTTTGTTATGTATATAATATATAAGTATTTTTTTATATATAAATCAAATTACACCACAGCGCCCTCACAAGTTCTCATGCTGTGCATTTAGCTTTGTAACATTATGCATGATGTAATAAAGATTGATAGATAAATGCCCATAAATATAGGCACGAAGTTAATTTTTTTTATATAAATCAAGGGAGTTTCGTTTCTGATGAACGGATATTTGGCCAGCGATCTTAGTCACTAATATTGCCGTAATAACCCCAGTGGTCAACGAACTCAGTGTGTAACACTCGTAATGAAGTTTACGTTGCAAGCAACTGCGATTCGGTGGGGATTTTCATACCAAGAAATAATTTATATCGAAACTTGAAAGTAGAAAGAAAGTTTTCAGAAGCGAATAAATATGCGAATTTATTTGTTCGTATCAGGGCGATTTCCGTGGTTACATTACATTAATATATATAGCCAATACATATAAACATAGAACGAGGATAATTACATATAACTTTGATATAAGGATACTAATAAACAATATGGATTAATAATAAACCAATTACGTGGCATAATCTGTTAATTCACAATTGGTTATTATCGATTTTGAGGATTTTTTTATATTGTAGTCTAGTTGTCTTTGTTATTTGCTTATGTAAACAAATTTAAAACATAAAAACAAATTTAAAACGTAAAAAAAATAGTTAAAAGAAAACGTACTAGAAAACAAATATCACAAAAGATAAAAATTAGTATGGGATGCGAGTTCTACTAAAAAAGAAGTAAATAATGTTTTCACAGGTGTTTCAATTCTATTGTTCTAATATTTCTAATTTATTTAATTAAAAAATTATTTATAAAAATTTGTAAAAGCTTTTTCCGATCCTAGTACTATTGTAAACGTAAAGAGTAGGTGTCGGGAGACTCTCTCGGTCTTGTGTAGGGTCCATTTTGGGAAATGTATACAGGAATACGAAATAATTTCCCATCGCGTTTCCTCCGTCGAAGATTGAACAACCCGACGTACAGCGAGTGTTTATTCTGACGTCGCCGTGAACGTCCCGCCCGTACGGACAACGCGGTTTGCGACGTCATTCTTTATGCGCACTGCGAAGGACTGGAATAGCACGCTCGCGCGTCCGTGTTTTCGCCTACTCATGATGTGGGAGTCTTCAAAAGAGTGAATAGGCTTTTATAAGTTACTGCGTTCAACATCTTAGACTTCACTACTTCATTACCATTCGGTGGGATAGTCGTCAAAACTTAACTTATTTTATATAAAAAAAAAAAAAAAAACATGTAATTTTTCCATAATTTGCTTACTGCTTAATTTGTTATACTAGATGGTCAAATTTTACTGAGAGTTTAAAATTTATTGAGAAATGATTTAATAATAATATTGTATCATTAAACCCCTTAAGCCGATAAGAGTCAACACAAATCACTCAAAAATATGCATATTCATAGATGAAACAAGATTGGATTTGAAGTTCCCATAATGTTCACAGTCGTGCTAACTATAGGTACTCATAGATGAGTATTCAAAGAGCAATTAGCTCGACAACCAGGGTGACTGCTCTCGTAAACTTTACGGCGGCTTGTAAACTCAGTAACTATGTCAAAGTTCCATGTATCTATAATAGCCTGCTGGATGTTTCATCCATGATAATATTTTATGTTTCCTAACTCCAATGGAAAACACGAGATTTGGACGTTTGCTTGCATTAAGAAAAGAATTGTAAACCACTTTCTTTTGTGAATTTTGTAAGCTTTCCATCCATCCATCCATCAGCCTTTGGAGGTCCACTGCTGGACATAGGCCTCTCCTAACTTGCGCTACTCTGACCGATCCTGATCCCTCTGAATCCAGCGGATGCCTGCTGTCTTCTTCAGGTCGTCAGCCCACCTGGTCGGAAGCTGGTCTGGTCTGGTTGTAAGCTTTAACTTTGTACAAATCGTGGATTTATTAAACATCATAATACATTACACGTCGGCGGTATTTGTTATGACCCCCCACAATTTCTTTACGTCAAATTACCAAATACTATAATATTGGTCAATTTACGAAAATTTTATAAATTGGTACGTGCCGTCTTAAATTGTTAACTACTATTTCATAATATTTTTGTTTTAATAATTCTAATTTACAAATTTATCTATTAATAATACAAAATCGTTAATTAGATCTCTCCATTCAAAGTCTTTGGCGGCCGCACCTATTATACAGACTGATTTAGTGGGCAAGAGTCAGAATATCAATTAGATTGATGACTTAGTCCCTTCGGAATCACGAAAGCGCTGAATAGATAGTTACTAGCGGTCACCGGCACAAGTACTGACCGCGTCCAAAGTTCCACCATGCAACAAGTCGCCGGTTGATGAATATTGTATTTACATACAAGTTTTGATATGTTACATTTTTGTATTTGATTGTATTTGCATCCAATCTAAATATTGTACACGAAGTATATTGACAACTAGTATTCGCCTGTGGTCCATATTCGTTCATAATCATTAAACATAATAACGAAGCTGTCAAATAACTACCAAATGAAAATAAATGTAAAATAAAATAGAGGAGAACGAGTAAATATTTTAACAAAAAAACTGAATTTAATTTCAAGTCCGTGAATTTCTTGGTTTCATCTACTATTTTCACCCTCACGTCAGGTATTATTTCTTCAAATTTAAGTTAGACAAAACGAGAAGTACTTATACCCTCTAAAACAAAAAGCAATATTCCAAATCGGCTCATAAATGACGCAGTTCTCAGGTAACAACATGAAAAAACAATTAAGAACCTATTTATTACTAGTGGTTTATTTCTGTATGTAAATTTTTTCTTCGTTCTGATATGGCAAACATCAAAAACCTTCACAAATTCGCTATTTAATAGTCATTAGCTAAAGGTTTGATAATTTTATTTTTAGTGAACGTATCTTGGCTGTTGGCTTAAACCCTTTTGGACATCAATCTGGAACTATTCAACAACGCGGAACTTTAAAAACGGGTTCCAAGCAATAATATACTATGTTAATAGAAGATTATTAAGCAAACACTCGAGCCTAGAGCGCTTCCATAAATTTTAGGATTCTCAACCTTTACAATTTTAATTTATATTATACTTAAACGAGTATATTTAATTTATATTAAGGATGTTATGCATATGAAATTTCGGATTTGGATACGGATATGTGTATATTATTTTTCCGGTTTCGGTTACGGTTACGGATATTAAATTATTTCGGATTATACGATTGTTTCGGATAATTTCGGTTACAGTTGAATGATTTACGAGTGGGAAAAATATACAATATATGAAGAAGGTATGACTTTATTTCTAGGTATTATGTGGTATTATTATCACAGAAAAAAACACTAGCCTGGAAAATTAAATAATAAAAACTGTCTAAAGATAGACGATGTGGCTATTGTATCGGCTCGGCCGGCGAAAACCGACTATAACGTGTTTTATTTAGATTTTGCCTCTATCTGAATTTTTTTTATCGGATATCCGATGGTCACGGTTTTGGAGCTCCATAACATCCCTGATTTATATTGTATTCATAATACGAAATTTGTAATATACACTATAAACATCACAGGCAAGCAGCACAATATGACATCAGATACGCGCTGAATCGCTCTGAAAAGATAACAAACATTGGATTGGATTGAATTTACATTAATACGAAGGCAATAATTGATCAGAGCCATAAAGGTTGAGCATCACAAACCAATAACATTATAAACGCGTGGACTTCATTAATCGGTTGTTGACTTGTGTATATCAGATTCGAATAACAGTGATTAAAACTTAAGATCCGTTTACTGTGTATAATACACAAGGGTAGGCTTTGACCTTTATCTTCAAAGCAACGAGTTACAATTACCAATTCCAATGCGAATTCATTAACGAGTATAGGCAGTTGTAAGATTATCACATTAATATCTTCACACTTTGATCTGGCGACAGATTACTACATGTTAATAATATCAGAGCAAGGTTTATACATTGCTAATAGTAATTATTATTCATACTACATTCGTATTCCTTCGCGTTAACTCGATTAAAAGTATGCCCTAGTTAATTTAGGGTACTAAAGAAATACATTTAATTTCTTTTTTTTTGAAAATTTTGTTCCGGCTGTCTGTTCACATACGATATGGCTACCACTGAACAGATTTCCTTCTTTCTCAGTCGTATCTTTATTAGTGAAGGTCGTGCCTGCTCTGATAGTCCCTTATGCAGTTCTACTGTAGTTGTCTCCTGTGAAACCGATCCTCGGTATGTCGGATACATTCGGCTATAGGGATGTCAGTCACCTCCTTTATCTGGTCAGACCATCTGGTTTGTGACCTTCCACGAGGTCTTTTATCTTCTTCTTTGCCAGTGATGACAAGTTTTTCGAGCCATTTCTCCTTACGGCGAGCTTTATGGTCAAAGTAGGAAAGTATTCTTCGTAGGCAGATGGTCGATCGTCTTGTTTGCATTTTTAGCTCTGTTAATATAGACTTGTTTGTCCACTTAGCTGTCCCCGGAATTCGGAACATCCCACGCCAATACCACATTTCGAAGGCATCGATCTTTCGCCTTTCCCTTGCCCGAAGTGTCCAATTCTCTGCGCCATAAAGGAATACTGAGAAGACCAGTGTTCTGTCTAGTCGCTCTTTGGTAGATCTGGATATGTTCCGATCCCGCCAGACTTTGTTTAAACTTGGTTTTAGGGAACAGATTTAAATATTACTTGAATATTAATTTGAATATTATGGGTCAATAAGATACTCTTTATATCCGGGAATGGAATGAATACCTTCGCGCGATCAGAGGTAAAATTTTGACGGATTTGTTAAGAAATTAATAATTAATGTTATTAGGGTTTTTGTACGTATTGCAATAAATAAGGGTATTTTGCAACTTCAAAAAAAAAAACTGACCAATAATGGGAAAAAATGAGTAAATATTAAAGTTATAAGCGACGTAATATAGATATTAACATTTCTTGCAAGTACTGGTACTTTTTGAATATATTACGTATTATTATTGCACTGCGATGAACCCGTATCGTTATTGTGACATTGGGTTTTCTGAGAATAATATATTTACCAACAACTGCTGCAAAGAGGAAAATTAATTATGCGATTACAAGGATGTACCCATATTGCAGCCGGTACGGGGGAGTCCGCATCTCGAAATAATCATCAGTTTATGTTCATCGATCACTTAACAACGCGCGTTTTATTTTTTTATAATTTGGTATCACAACGTCACATAATACATATTACGTTTATTCAATAAAATTATATAAATCGTCGTATTTATATAATCTGTGGTGCCTTTATATATTTATATATTGCTTCTGGCTCAATTTTCATTTTTCTTCGACTTAATAGCTTTTCGGATGCTCAATAATAAATAACTGTGTAGCAGTAGTCAATTAAATACACAACTAGGATGACAATAACATCAAACAAAGATCACGGGTAGCTTTCTCTATTAACATAAATCGCATGTTGTATATATTGCCGAGTTTTATTAGTTCGCCAGCAGGGTGTGGGGAAGGAGATAACTTCTTATTAATCCGTTATCGGGTGAATACTGATGTGGTCGAGTTGCTTATCAACCATTACTTTACATGAACAACGCCTGGAGAAAGTAACTCTAAGTATCATACAGCGAGTTTTCTTCTCAATTAATGTTTTAAACTTGTATATCTACGAACGGAGAATGTCCGGCTGCCGGCCAATTTCATGGATATTATTAGGTAACTACTAACATATTTATATTCGACCAATAAACACACAGTTGGGTGATTTTGATTGTATTTTGCTTAGTTTTCTTTCAACCGTGTTGTATTTATGTGTTTTAATTTTTATCTGCCTATCGACATACATTCATAATTATATTGATTTTCTTTTTCCGTAGAAAATAGTAAAATTATTTGCAAACCAGCTCCGGTCATCCTTGACTCGAAGCTCTCCTGTCAGTTGTACACTCTGCTGAGCAACGGACACGGCATTGACTGCCTCCTGTTTCAACAGGCGGCAAAGACCTCCAGGTCACTGGACACTGTGTAGTGTTTACAATACTTACATGTTTTTTATATCTAGTATTTTGGCACTCGCATAGTTTGTAACTCTTATAGTACTCCTTTGGTTAACTTCTTTTATAATTTCCTGTATCTTTTAACCATTTATTCTGTAATTTCTTTATATATTTTATTAGTTAAATGTTTTGTTATTGTTGTCAAATGTTTGACAAATGTCCTAAATTATTGTCATCATTACTTTGTTTTTAACTTGTATAATTTTTATCCTTTTTGGTAATTTTATTTATTAAGGCTGAATAGAAATTTTAAATTTGTAAATAGAACATAGTAAGAGAATCATTGGAGAAAATGTGACATATAAAAGGCGAGCTGTGACGAGATTGCAGCAGTCTCTCTCGCGTATGGGTCGCAACTCTTGGATATCGACACGAACAGTCTCACGAGTGAAGTTACAATTACGATACGGAGCAGTCTCTCTCGCGTGTGGGTCGCAACAGTGGTTACTTGAAGGAGTCTCATGCTAAAAGTCTCTATCGGAACAGTGTCGCGGGTGTAGTCACAATTACGGAACGAGACAATCTACGCGTCTCGTGCGTATTAACGCACGCTCCAGTCGCCGAGGTCTCCGTGCGCTGAACGCCGGGGACTCCGGTAGTCTCGTGCGCCCTAAACGCACGCTCCAGTCGCCGAGGTCTTCATGCGCTGCCCGCCAAAGAAGCGACGGGCTTACCTTCTTACTTACAAGTGACCTTCTCTTTAGTTTCTTAATCTTGTAACTACTGTATTTTAGTCATTGTAACCGCCAGGAATTCTTAAATACATTAAATCTTCTTAAAATATCTACATCTTTAATTTTAACGTTACAACTGTAGCACCCATTTTGAACCCTGTATGTTGTGTGACAGTTAAATATGTTTAACCTGTCTCAGCTGGAGTCGTGAGAGTCCGTTAACAAACGGCTACATTGCTTCCTACATAGTCAGTAGTAACACGTCATTGCTGGCCTTTGTGTAACTGCTGTCCATGCGGCAGCACTCGCTCATTACGTAGCCTTTTATTTATTTCACCTATAAAATCATTTATCCATTGAATTAGACACTCAATTCTATTTCCGGTTAACGAAAAATACAATGAATCTTATTTTACTAATAACAACTGTTTCAGGAAGATTTGGTGGGAACACGTGTATAGCATATGAAACATCCGCATATACTCATTGTTATTGAAGCGTAGCCAAAGGACAACTATTTGTAGAATTGCACTAATCAAATATATCAATATCGGAAGTGTGCACACGTGGCATCGGCAATGTGAAAAGTGGAAAGAATAGGATCAAGTATTGCAACGAAATTATTGTTGTTAATCCTGCAAGAATATATTAGCGGCCCGTACAGACTTCGGGTTACTATGCAAAAACTAACAAAATTAACACTCTCTTTATGATATTAGTACTATATACTAGTACTATATGGTTTCGAATATAATATAAAATCTACAAATTTACTTTTATTAATAGCTCATAATAGTGGAAAAGTGTTACGAGCAACTACGAAAAATAAAAGGCGTTTCAATAATATTTCATGCGAAATGATTATCTGCAAATGACTTAATAAGAATTGAAAAATATTTATTTTCGTTACAATTTTTATATTGCTTCTCAAGACTTTTGTTATTTCAAATTTAGCTATAGTAATCATTTTATGACTGATTTAGAATAAAGTAGAAGAAACTTAGTAAAGTAAGTATTGGTTATTGATATTATTCGTATTTTCGATAACATCAGTAAAAGGTCCAGAGTTTATTAACACGTATCACCGGCGGACTTGTAATCACCCAATCAGCTTCTTTAACCCCGAATACCCACTTGGTACTAATGATGTTATTAGTATAAATATTAAGTTATGAAATAATTATAACGACAAGTGAGAAGTAAATAAATGGCGCACAAATCGTGCGACCTGTTCAGAGATGGTTACCGCACGACATGAGTAACGGTAGTCGCGAGGAATGCAGCCAGCACAGGTGCCTGTTACTCCAAATCCACTGCGTTTCCACTGCATTTGTTTTTCAGTATTCTGTTTATAATATATACAAGAAATCGCGGCATCTTCTTTTTTATGAATTCTTGACTCTGGCTGTTATAGGTCGTAAGTAACAGACTAAAATTATTTTTTTATTGTGGCTTTAATGTACAAATTAAATGTAGGTACTACAAAAAGCAAAGAATGATGGGTATAGAAAAAAAAAACAATAGTTTTCATCGATAGCGACGTAATGAAGACAGGAGAATAATAAAGAGGAGAATGAAAGTATTAAACAAGCAGAATTGAGAAGGAAAAAATATGAATAGAAGAAAAACTACTGCTACAAAACTACGAGTATTAAAGGGTATATGTTATGCTAGTAAAGCGATTTGATATTAATATGATAAATATTGTGAAACCTAGTGAGTGACCCGAAATTATAGTGGAAGAAAAATTATGTTTGATCCAAAGTGATTTGGACATTGTATATTGTTTGGCACGTATCAACGTTTATAAATAAGGTGTTACATCAATATTTCCAAAAGTGCCATTGGTAATAAAACGACCTAGAATGGTTGCATTGAGGTCGGTTATAGAAGTCAATGGGTTATGGAAGATTGTAGAAGTCACTCCAGATACAATGTTTGATATTGACATATCAAAATAAAGGATTTATGACAAGTTTATCGCTCGTCTTAATTTTAAATAAAGGACGAATTTAATTTTTTAATTTAATTTTATATTCAGTGATAGTTGTGATAGATGAGTGTACTGCTTAGTCCCTTTATGCACAAATAGGGTAAGTTAGTAGTAGTTTAGCAACTGAATGTAGCACAAAATGATTAAGTATCCAAATATACTTTAGTTTCCTTCTTGAACTACCATACTTTTATGTTAAACGTTTGGAAAATGTAACAGTAACAACTCAATAAATTCAATTTCTCTTTTCAACTCAAGCATTCTCATCCATTTTTGTCAACCCAAAAATACGAGCGCATCCAAGGGCAGTTCGGCAATTTTTTCGGATTTACCTTCTCAAGAATATCAGACGTGTCAGGTGCCTTAAAAATGTTTAATTATTTCACACTTTACTTGCACAAGGTAATAAAAATAGTGACTTTAACAACAGTAATAATTTACTACCATACCGTTTATTTCTTAAGAAACTTCTTTCAACGGACCTGCAACTGAACCTACACTTATACAGAGGTATCTTTAGCATGCGCACACAAAATATAATAATAAAATATTATCATACAATATACTTAAATATTATCATATAATAACGTGGAATACGTTGCAACAGTGTTTTTGTAAGTTTAAGAAAGCTCTTCTGTAACCTTAAGATCGAATTCCAGGCTTATAGTTCGACATTTTTTATACCTGCCAATAAGAACAGTTCATGACATCAATTACGAAAGAAACGACAAGACACTGGCACAATAAAAGTCGCAAATCAATTCTTGGACCGCAGCTTGTGGTAAAAAAAAAACATTTTGATTTGTGGCGATTGTGAATTCCAGTTTTATTATGAATAAACTGGTCAGTCATGTTAACTTTTAAATTTAAAACTCGTCGCAATCAGAGCAGCAGTATATCAAATTGCTATTAAGTTTTATTTGATATTGGTTATAAACATTACGTAAAAGATAATGGTCAGACATCATACGATCTTCCGACCTTGGGTTGGTCAGTTACTCGTTTACCTATCTATCGTTCTATGTATGGAACCTTAAAAATAAAAAACGCATGTCAATAAGATCCAATATCGTCCTTGCGAAATACCGAAGAATGGTCATTAACCTCACAACGCAAATTACTCTGATTTCATTCCTTTGTCCCATTCCATATCGATATGCAATATATTTTGAATATGAAACATACTTTGACCTCCCCATTGAAATTTTCTGTTTTGGCATAAACGTTAACAAATAAGCTAAAATTGCCAGCAGAACAAGAAACCCTGCGCCCCTTAAGCAAGATCAACTGAGTTACAGGTTCGTCAAGTTTTCAATGTTCATGAAAAAAGAAAAATAGTTTTTATTTCTCAAAAAATATTTACAATATAGTTCCTACTGTGAGGGTATCCTTTTAAGTAAGTATTTACCTGTGCCAAGATGCCTTGCTTTTTCTCAGTATAAATTTTATATAAAATAGAATTAAACTAAACAATACTATTTTCCTAAAAAAATTGAAAATAATAACAAAATTATAGTTTCTGATTAGAGTTAGTGAATGTGTGTGTGTATGTAGGTTTATCTGTATGCATGCGTGTCAGGTCATATACCTGAAATTAATTTCAATTAATGTAATAGTGTCCACATTTTTAATTCTTATTATGAAATAAAGTAACTATTTCTAACAAATCTTTAGATTTTGGGTAGTTTTTTGTCAAAAGCCAATTTGTTATTTCTTGTATAAGGTGATGAGAATGCATCTTAATAATGTTTAATATCCTGTTTACTTTATTGTATATATATGCGGATTGTGTAATGTATTGATGTTTAGCGAAGTGTTTAATTACTCATTGAGTACATTGTTTACTCACGAAGCATTATTTGTCAGGAGCGTGATTTACCTGCTTATTGATTTCTGACAGCATTATTTATCTTATATGAATATATTGTATAGGAAGGTTAAAAAAATAACAAGTATCTCACTAGGAAATTTCTCTTTCAATAACTTTTATAGCAAAAATTTTAATTTTCTTCTTAATTTATATAGTTTACAGTAATTCTTTAACACATTTTCCAAGCATTTACTAATTCTATTTCTTATATTTTTAATATATTAATGTCGAAGAGATAATAAAATTGAAAAATTAGGTTTAGTAACGAGCTTGGCGATAAAATTGAAAGTTTACGAGATTTATTTAAATTCTACCAACAACATTCATTTAATTTCATTCAGACCTGAAAGAGTTACAAGTCTAATAAATCTACACTGAAAAATGTTATTGACAAATGTTTGTCTGTCCATGTCGACGTGTGCAAAGCGTAAAATGATTGTATTGAACATATCAGATACGTATCTCGAATCACGATAGGGCACGCGGCACTGTCACGTAGGCCTACCATAACATGTCTATCATATCGCCCTGTGATTATGATTACATTGACATCTTGATAATTGTGTGAAATATAGCTTTGGCAAGCGATTGTTATACATTTTCATTTCCTTGAAGTATCCACATGTAGATAGCGAAATGAGGTGTTAGTTGAATAGATGACGTCGCTGGTTGAGTTTTAAAACGTCTGCGATTTGAGCCATTGTTTGGATATCCTCGATTTTAAGAAGCGGGTCCATCGTTTCGTTCTCTGTTGGCAAAACACTAGTGTGTCCTTGTCGACAAAGTTAAGCAGGCGCTTATGCAAAACGATACTACTCTATTTCTCTGATCCCATTACGCTACTACTATAGTAATGAAAATCTCCGTCCATCATTATGCCTATGCTTCCAGTCCAGTTCAAGTTCAATGGACTCGGTAACAGCTGCCTGCTGGTTTATACACAATGCTATAACTCTCGTCTCCTCCCGCCCGCTTTGCTTCCTTTTTACCTAAAATTTATTTGACTTCACTGGCTAGCCTTGATTTTAGTTATAGTCACAGAGTTCAAAGTTTTTATTATATAATACTAGAAATTACATATTTGTTTTGTTGATTTTTTATAATAGTTAAATCTTATCTGATATAGGATTAATAATCTCTTAATTACTTTAATGGACAATCGTGGCATATTTATAATTTTGACGAATTATCGTGAGTTTGCGGAGATTAGATACGACGATCACGCATTTGATTACGAAATAAATAGCTTTATAGGTACTTTTTTTATATTTTGATGTAATTCTCCTAAGCGGTTATCTAAAGCGGCATCTTTGAAAAAGGAACTGGGTTATTTTTTACCTGGAAAACTTGAGTCGTTCCAAGAACGTCAAACCGGTGACCTTAACGGGTCAATAATAAATAATAAAATAACGTTCACACTGTCACACTCCATCAAGGATACCTATCTTGTGTTGGGGGTGGCATGGACACGTACAAATATGACGTCACAAACACCTATGACCCGAGAACAAACGTTTATCTATCATATAAATTTCTTCTCCGACCGGAATTTGTACCTGAGACACCTCGCTCGTCAGGTCGGGTCACTCATGGGCTATGGCATCGTGTAGCAATCATCATCGGCGTCAACGTCGGTCAATTCCTTCATTCTTTTTTTACAAACGGTCGGAGAGGCATTATCGTTTGAGTCGTTGGACCATGCGGGTCTCGAGATATACATTTAACTAAATAGTGATGTTTTATTAGAACGGAGGAACAGCCTGAATGTTATCAATGCTGATGTCACTCTATTAATACTCCACCCACCCAGTAATACAGGTTACTAACCCAGTAAAGGTCCCTCCTCGCGACATGTTATTGTGTCTTATGTTTAATCAATAAATTCATTTTTTTTTATTTATTAAAAAAAAAACTGGGACTCATAAAGCGTCATATACCCACAAATCATATTTAAAAATCGTTACTTCTACGCTTGTTAGCTGTGTTATTTTTATATAAATTTGAAGGATAAAAGGGTATAAAGTCTGCCTGCAATAAACGCTCACCACAATTAGTGTTTTATTGTTAGTCTAAAATTTGAGGACTATTTTGAATCTTCTTGTGAATTGTACCTGTCAATACCGACTTTTATTTTCAGTACTTACGGGTTGCAGGTGCCATACACATACACAAATAAGACATCGTGACATTTCATCCGAATACAAATATTTATCTGTTACATAAATACCGAACGGGAAACGATCCCAGGCCCTCGTCACTCATCGGTCAGGGTTACGTACCACCAAACCTTTTAGGGACATCTAATAATTATTTAAATTAATACACCAGTTACGGATGAGCGATGCTCAGTTGTGACACTTACTTAATTAAAACGGATTTAATTGAAATTATTTGAATAACAACAACTATTATATAAGAACTTCGATTAAACTCTATAGGACTAGTCTGGGTGACGACGTAGGGAAGATAAATGCTGGTTATTTGTCTGTTTATTACAACGATAACGATAGACGCTCAAACAGGTTGTACGAGGAGTGACGTGACCACAGCCAACACTGTATTCTATGTGTGCGGTTTCAAAGGGCTCGTCTTGCTTTATTTTATAAGGAACATCTGCTGTGAGGTTGCCTGTCCGTGTTACTAAACACTTTATATATTACCCTTCATCCAACCGCTTTGCCTGAGTCCACATGCTAATAAACTGTAACGCGGTTCAAATTTTTTAAAATAATAATAAATACTTTGAAAATTTTAACGTTGATCGGTTTTTATCGCTAGGTTACACAAGATATTTCTTCTTTATTTGGTGATGTATGTACGTCTACGCGTGTTACCTGCAGAAATTAATAAAATAAGTGCGATGATGCATACATGATGACATAGTCCCTAGAAAGCGTTGTTACCTTCAGACATGAAAAGCGCTGGACCAGTGTAATTAACAACAACATTAAAGAACTCTGGATCGCATATTTCAATCAACAATCTGATGATTGTTCAATCACGATTAATTACAGTTAGAGCACTTTGCGTCGGTGTTAGGTTGTTCGGCCCCAATAACATAATAATTGTTGTTATTGCTTGGCGATGAAAGTAATGAATCTTTCAAACATCAACTTTGAAATTTAGGATGGCTTCCAACATCAAATATCGATTACATTACACTTCCATAACAAAGTAAGTTAGGATTATATTAAAATATTCGCTTTTAACACATCCCAACATTAACATGAAACATAATCAAACTCGTAAATATGGTGCGTGACGGTAAATAAAAAAAAATATGACTCATTCACATTTAGATAATTATATACCACCAAAATGTTTTCTATGATTGAAATTAACTACTACCATTCTTTTTTAGAAAAACAGTTACAAGCAGATTGGATTCCAACGAAACAGTTAGGTGAAAGAGAAACATACGTACAAAATGGGAACAATGTACGGAAGGACGTATTGTCGAAGCGACGGCCGCAGTTTGTCTCGGAAGTTATAATTTATTCATACCCTTCGACGTTACGGGATACCCGAACTTAACAACTAGCGGATGTCCGTAGTTAAAAGTGCGCTTCGAAACTTTAAAAATAATATAACCTATTAATATACATAACTCATATATATTTATGAGAAAAGAAAGTACGATTAGTTTCATTATGTTCTGTTTCGTAACATCAATGACTAACAGACGGATAAAAATGTTGGATCTAGTACCGCAAAATTATGCACCAAAGTTCGATACGTTAATCGTAAGTGAACCACAAAAATGCACGTTCCTAAAATCTCGCTGACGATGAATTCCAGTGGACACATGGCAAAATTAAGATACACCTTTGTGACATAAGTGATCTGTAGTGTATGGGATAAAACAAAGAGGCCAGATCAAGCGGAGCTCAAGACCGGACAGATAGAAGTCACTGTAGGCGCCCTCTGCCTTAGGTAATATTTTTATGGCGATTAAACGGTTTGTGATCCAGAACAAGTTAAGTAAGTCGGACTAAAGATATTTTTGACTATTTATACAGCCGCCAAACGAGTAGACATGGCAATTGGTCACAAGCGCCCATTGACATCCACAATAGTCCACAATCTCCTGGTTACAAAGGACGCGTGGAACTCGCTTGTAAAATGACTCTCTGAAACACGTTCAAAAAAACGGGAGCTTCTACTTGATTCTCAGAAAGGCGAGTCGTATCTACCCCAGCAGCTAATTTTCAGGACTACACAAGATAGTAAAGATTCCTGTAACTTCTAACAGGAGAAACCTCACTCCATTGCAACATCCATTATTGGTGGACGCAGCCGTTTAGACGACAAATTGACTGGCTCGACATGGGTCGATATAATTTCACCAAACTTAAAAACGCTTTATAGATTATTTCTGCACACGCTACGCTCGATCATGTTCGCATTCTTCTCACGCATGTAAAATAATATTGCAGTAAAGATGGACGCGTTATACAAATAAAAAAGTTTATTACAGGCTAATTATTACACATTATTAAGCAACCAATCAAGTAATAAACATTGCAACTGGATGCAGGCTCTATATTAATAGATGTAGGCATGTGTGGAGGCAGATCGGAACGAACCACTTTGGTTTGTTTTTAAATTCTTACATAGTTATTTCAAAAACCTGACTAAGTAAAAAGGGAACTTAAAAATAGATTGAACAAGATGTCTTCCTTCTCTTTCTTACCTCACAACTAAACATCCCCTTAAAATTTGTTTTCAGTCGTTAACTATTGAATTTCATACTGTAGATACTCAATATCACGTAATAGGAAGCCTTTTATTAATCCCGTTAAACTCTCAGTTTAAATTTATATATAAAATTAGATAATATATATAGATATAGAATAACGCAACATTGATATTAGATAGAATAACGAAAGATAATAAAACTATTGTTTTTGGAAATTTTCAAGCCTTGATAATAATAAGGATAATCGAATAATGGAAACTTATTCACATACATATTTTTTCTAATCGCTAAACATTCAGGGTGATAAGCGAAAAGCCGGCTGGTAATTATAATGCTGCTATAATTTCAATTAATATTATCATGAAAGAAAAATTTCCAGGTAGTGTTCAGAGGTATTATAGAACGTTATGACATATTTATCATAAGTAATCTTTATATTCGTTTCCATAGGGATGCAACACTATAAATATTTTACAACATAGTGGCAACATCGATCATTCCAAATGTCACTTAAATATCAAATGTTAAATAAATCTAGTTATGCTAATCGTCAGACAACTCGATTATCATATTCGATCACTAAACGTCCTATAAATAAAATCCTGTTACGAATCGATTATTGAAAAAGTCTCACAATATTCTTGAAGTGGTCTCTCTCCTTCGCCCATGAAATTAGTAGCATGGACGGCCAGCCAGAAAGGAAGCAATTAATACCTGTTTTCTAACTTTGCTGCCACAGAGGGAACCGGATGCCATTACTCCGTCCATTGAGTCGTTGAGTCTACTTGTAAAGGATGCTGTAGTGCTAGGAACGTCCATGAGCGGCAATGACCACTTACCATACCATACTATAAGGCGGTCGGTATGTTGATTTGTCGTTTATTCAAATCGAAATATACATTAAACTGCGCTCCCTTTCCAAACTTTATATTTAAAACTACCAAACCGCTTAAAGCTAGCATGTGCATTTTCTGGGTTTTTGTCGTTGTGTGAATTAGAAATACATATATTAATTCATAACATTTTTATTTATGGACGGATTGCAATGAAACAAACATTAAGTATTAAGTGACGCTCACTGCAATACATTAGTAAAAACCGTAACGAAATCGATTAAGCCGTTACTGAGATTAGCGGGAACAAACGCACAGATAATCAGATAAACAGACAAAAATTCGAATAACTATTGTTTTGTGTTCTATAGCGTTAATAAAAGCCGGTAATAATGTATTTTTCTCATATATCGTTCATGTACAGAAATCGACCAGTTACAATTTTATTATTAGTATAGATAGTAACTAGTGTTACATTAGAGTTCCTGTTAAATAAAAGTATAAAGCTTGGATACCCAACAAATAAAAATCATAAAAAGAGAATAAAAAAAAAATGATGAAACCGGTCGAGATGTTTTGCAAAGAATCCCGCTATAAAATAGCCGCCAGTCCATGAACATACAATTTATTAACAATGGAATGCCTAGACATTAAAAAACGGTTAATAAGCGTGTCGCCTGAATTTGTAATTTGCATTACCTTACTTTTTGGTTTATTTCTTAAAATCCTTATCGACGCGAACTAAAATAGTTTACGAAAGTTAACGTAACAACTCGCCATTAGGCAAATGTTAATTAATACAAATTGTATGGCAATCTCTGGCATGTACGTAGCGTTTTCGCGGCATCTGCACTAGGCATAAGCATGTGGAACTCCTATGTTGAGCAACGCTAGTGTATAGAGGCACTAAAACTCAAGCCAAACTAAATAAATTGGAAGCGAATAAGGCTAATAAAGATTGCAAAATGTAACAGTATAAATTCGACTCTGCCTGTCTCCGTTACAGTTCATGTTACTCATAGATATTATTAAATTGATCGGTTTAATAAAAACTGATACGTCCAGCCTGCACCGTCACTTAGCAAGCGCCATTTTAATTTTATTTTTTAATGGGTCTTCTATAGAGGCCGTTGAACTCCATAGAAGTCTTCAATTTTCAAACATTTTTTGTTATCCCTCAATACGGTACTGTTAACTTGTTTGACGTCCATTAACATTTAAATACTACAGGTACTCAAAGAATCCCGACGAAAGAGGTCAATGATTCGTTGAGTAAAGAATTATTAAAGTCCAATCAAGTGTAGTATTGTGTTACACTTGTTTACTTGTTTGCATTCCTTGTTGCACTGATGCGTAACATACAAGTAGGTGCTCTACGAAATAAAAGCAGTTGTCATCTAGACTACAGTTTATATAATAAATTAATATGAACAGTTTACGTTTTCAATTTTAAATTTAATTATAATAAAAAAACCATTTACTGTACTATCTACTATTTAAAATTATTTTATTTAAGGTTATAAAATTGCACACAAGCACCAAGCACATTGATTCTTGAATTATTTCCAGTTCACCATACTTGCGAAAAGGGGCATTCATAGTGAAAAAATTCACTCGAGTGGAATAACGGGAACCAGTACCGGTTTCTTGACCACTCGAAAAGCGTAGCTAAACACGAACGTGAGAGAAACGCATTGCCGCGAGCTACTCTGTGGGATACATCGCGGGAAACCACACTTCCGTATGGATATAACAATTCTACATGCATCCGGTACAATCATTATACTTATTAATTTAAAGTAATTATAAGTGTTCGAAAATTTGTCAATATAATCAGAAGTCGTTTCCCGAAAATAATATTTGATAATTGTTATTTCACTAAAACGTGATCAATGTTAACACGAGGAAAACTATTAAATTGTAATCGGAAAATTAAAATTTTATAATTGAAATGTCCGTCAGTGGCTCGTACTGTAAAACATTATACTATTCATGTCTCGGATTCACCATTGCCTTGTGTTTAAAATACTCAAATCAATCGAAGTGATACAAGTCAATTTGATTTCTTAGTTGTAGTGGATGGTTTATATGTAAATGTGCAATGTCGACGTTAAATTCCAAAGATTTTAACCTCTTTCATTTACTACATTACATTTACCTTTTACATTTAATTGATCAATCTCTCCTTCATTAAATGTAACATACAACTTAATAAAATGAAATTTTACGTCGTTAATGTTTAAAGATACATACATCAATAAAAAATTGAATCATGAAGATTAATTTAAGTACCTACGTCTCTCGGCGCAGAGTACATTATATCACTCCGTGCATACGCTAGGTATGGCCAAAGAGAATAAAAATTTATTGTCATAGCTTAGTCGTTACGACAGTGGTTTCACGACTGTTAAACAAAATTACACACGTGAACTGCGAGTATATTTAATCAACAGTACTATAAATTAAACCTGTAACGATTCTCACTGTCATAATTCTAATTACGGATGTTCCTACGATGCAGTTCAATTAATTTTCATGTTTACCACCTAGGAATTAAATTAAAAAAAAATGAGCGATTTGCGTTCATTGTGAGTTGTTGCTACTTCTTATTTCATTCTTTTTCTTCTGGTAACCAATTTTTATCATCATCACTACAATCATCAAAATCACTGTCACGGTGTTCATCCATATATAGGGTAAAATGGGGTAATGAGAGTCACTTAAGCTAATATTGAAATAAAAACAAAATAGGAAATAAAATCTTTACTGCAACCGCCTGATAATAAAATCTACTTATTTAACTAGCATTTGAGATCAATAATTATCACTGTCGTAATCAACTTACAAAAATATAAAAGTTTAAAAAAAAAACAGATTTGACTCCCATTGCACCAATGTGAGGATAATTGTGGTTAGCCTATGGGCAATGAGGGTCAAAGACAATCAAAGGCAATAATCGCAGACATAACCTTCCGCCGACTCCCACCCAGTGCACTCCGCGTGAGGTACATCTATACCAAATTTCATTATTACGTCCAAATTCGCCGCAGACTGCGCATCTATTTTCTGTATCATCAACATCATCATCCTCATTATCCTGGCATAAATCATCCGTTCCCATATCTGATACAGAGGTATCATTTGATTCTTGAAGAACCTGTCTTTTTGCTCCCTTCTTCTGCACTTCCATCTTCTTTCCTTGTCCCTTCGTGTTATTTTTTTCTTTGCCTTTGCCCTTGTCTGGATGAGTTTTTTTGTTTTTTTTTTGTTTTCTTTTTCTATCAGGTTTTTTTTAATAGGTGTCGATGTCAAAATTGTCGCATGTTGCTTCTTGCGGCTTCCTTTCACATTATGCACAGGTGTTTTTTCTGGCAACTTAATTAAATCGTGTAATATCAATAATGCATTATCTACATTTTCTTTGGTTTGAGATGTTGGCACAAACTTTACTGGCAAAATTGCTGGGTTAACTTGTTTTGGCGTGCCAGGAACTGATGAATCTAATTGCTTTGATCTGCTAGAAACTGGTGAATCGACTTGCATTGATGTGCCAGGATCTAGTGAGCTGTGATGAACTGCAACAGTCTCAGACTGGAGAAGTTCAGCTGGAAGAAAGTCTTCTGCTGAAAACACTTCAGGGTTAATTGGAAAAATACCAGTAGCTCTAAAGCCAGATTCTCCTTTACTAATAGACGCAACATTATTAAAGGCTTTCCTCAACGAGGATGCTACTTCGTAAGGAGTAATCTTTTCTACAAGATGAGTTTTCATAAATAGGTCACACTCTTTTTTGTACGCTGATTTAAGTGGTCCAAAGAAGGAAACGTCAAGTGGCTGCATTTTATGAGATGTGTGTGGTGGTAAGGACAGCATATGGATATTGTTGAGCTTGCAAAATTCGTAGACAGGAAGTGAAATATGGCTAGCATGATTGTCCAGTATCAGCAAAACTGGTTCATCTGCAGATGGGTTAGCGTGGTGCTTGAAGTGCGAGAGCCATTCGAAAAAGAGAAGCTCGTTAATCCAACCATTATCTGAACATTTATAAAGTGCTCCTAGCGGCCCATCTTTTTCGAGAAGCGGAGTCAATCTTTTCCGAGGAAAAATGAACACAGGTGGGATGTATCCTCCGGCAGCGTTCATAGCACACATCAAAGTAATGTTTTTTCCTCTCTCCCAACTTGTGATTGAACCCACTCTTCTCTGCCCTTTTGTGGCTAGAATTTTTTCTGGGGTTTGTACCGTAGTAATACTAGTTTCGTCACAATTATAAATGTTTTTTGGGACAAACTTATGTTTTTCCATTAGTTCTCCCAGTAACCGATAAAACAGCTGCACATCAGTCTTGTTAAATGCTGTGATTCGATTTATGCTAGTCGCTTCTGGTTTCCTGACAGATATATCATTTCTGGCCATAAAACCTTGCAACCAGTCACGTCCAGCCATTTTTGAAAACTTATTAAAATTGTGCTTTACATTTATGTTTTCAGCATACTCAAATGCTACTTTTCTTATCTGATTAGCTGTACATCCATAGAAAATATTGGCCATCTTCTTCACCAAGCTGGCCAATTCAAATTCTTTTTCAGGACTGAAGACTGTGTCGACCAAGACGTGGTCCCGAATCGATTTTTTTAGCAAACCGCTTTTGTAATGTAGAAAATGGAATACCTGTAGCTTGAGCAGCTTTTCGTATAGAATATCCATGCTCTTCAATAAGCTGCATAGCTTTTTTTAATGAGTTAGAAGACCAGGAAGCCTTTTTAGTAGTCTTCACCCGTACTTTCGGCATCTTAACAAAAATAATAACAGCATAAATTATTTAGGTAATACAATCTAGATGCATATTTGAATTGTGGAAAATGGTGGTCACTTGCGGACAATGGGTATCACCAGACTCTCATTGCCCACAACTATAATAGTCAGAAAAAAATAAAATAAAAAAATACATATGAGTTATTTATTTAATTTAGGTTTAACATAGTACTTTATAATGTCCGGATAAACGTGTATAGAGCTTATAAGTAAATAGATTAACAAATGTGACACTTACCTTTTATTTTCTTTCGTTAAAAAAATTACATCGACGTGGCGCAAAAACAAAACACTCCTATCATTGCCGGTGTGGCGGTCACACTGGCGCGAGCGACTCACACTGACTACGAGGGGTACAGAGCGGGGCGGGGAAGCCGCGTACACGTATTTGGTGTTTTTGGTTTTGTAGATATTTTGG
Organism: Megathymus violae; assembly: GCA_003671415.1. NCBI lineage: Eukaryota > Metazoa > Arthropoda > Insecta > Lepidoptera > Hesperiidae > Megathymus > Megathymus violae. The sequence goes on from PDGT01000089.1 coordinate 740,607, forward strand.
TGACTCCCATTGCCCACTGACTCTCATTACCCGATCTTCCCCTACACACAACTTTTTTCCCCTCCGAACCAGAAGAACAAGAAGTTTGACACAAGTTAATATAATCAAAGAAGTACTTTAAATGAACATTCATTTATATGGAAATCTTACATAAACAACAAAGAAGAGACACTAAATAAGTTATAAATATACAACAACTCGGTTCTTATCCATCACGCTAGATGGCACCTCAATTGTTCGCACAACAAGACCGTCGACAGGTAAGGTGCAGCCGTGGTACAAGATTTATAATGTATTTTACACAGATCAGTGATGACATTACAAAATTAGGACGACACATTTACAACGTGACGCCACGAGAGAACGGATCGACGGTCACTGTCGGCTGCCGATGCAAAAATGTCGCAATGCAATGAAATGTGTGTGGTGCATTCCGGCTAGTTACGTGCATGGCCCAGTTCTTTGCCCAGAATTATGTCACGTCGATCGGCCAGTATTGGTCGATCGCCTGTGTATTAAATCAAGTTTTACTTATCGTGTTTACTTACATGTCGCACTTGATTCGTAAAGGCGACTTTGCAAAAGTAACTGTACGTTTAAAACAAAAGCAATAATCTCAGCGTTGTTATTAATATAATATAACCTATTTATAATTTATCACGAAGCCATTATAATACCAAGCGACGGCGTTAAATTGAAGGATTGTGATCGAGATCATCTTATTCGATTTGGTCATGTATTTTTTAGTAGTGTTTGAAGGATTTTTGGTCGCAATATATTGTATTTGTAATATAAATATACTAGCGAACGCTCGCAACTCCGTTTGCACAGATATTTCAATAGTTGTTAAGTTTTGTTTCAACATAGTTCACTATTGCAAAATTTATTTCATCTATAGTAATTATTTATTTTTTATAAGAATACTCAACAAAACATTCCACAGTTTATATGGCTTAATACAACACTCAAGAATAATGATGAATTAGATAATTACATATATTTAATCTTTATATGTTACATACAAATGACAACCGATTATAAAACAAAACGACATAATATGAATATTTAAACAAATTAAAATGGATTAACTGACAGGTGTACATAATCTATAAATTATAGAAGACTATAATACTATTATGGTCATATAGACATGGATTGAAACAAATGAATGTGGCTGCCGAATAAATACGAAAATATGATTTAATATTTTTTTTATGATAGCCATAAGGTGTACGATATCATTTTATTACCGATGTCTTATCATTTGCGCAATCATGTTCTTCGTATATACTAATTTTCATCAAGATCAATCAAGACGTTTTTCAGTTATATGGCATATGCGTATATATCAGTTATAGGAGTAGACAGACATACAGTCAGACAGACAGACAAATTTAGAAAATGAGTCAGTGAGTCATAAATAAATATTCGTCATATAATATTAAGTTAAATGTACGGACAGAGCCTACAGATTTATATACTAGTATAAATAAATGCTAAAATATTTACGAGTACAAACTTCATTTAATGCGTTTATGGGTGATAGACGTGACATAGTTTGGAGTTTGTCACGGCGAACGCCCATACATACGTCATAACCTTTTTTAATTAATAATTTCGAAGCGGTCCATTAACCTTCATTATTAAATAAATGTTTATAAATCGTTGAAAGCTTATACGTGTAAAAGGACTGTTTATATGAACTTGTTCTCAATCTCATTTTATTTTACAAGCATAATCTTTACAACATTATGTCACGTGTCCACCACAACCAGTACCACCTTGATTGCCTTCACATTTAAATTATTGATAGATTACAATGTTTACAATAAAACAATGTTTTACACGATACTTTTACGTTTATCCATACATTTAAAACCCGTTATTATTGGTATCATAGTCCTTCTAAAAATACTTAATACATTATCAATTAATTTATTAAATTTCAAATAACACAAGATGAGTTAATTACTCATAACAGCAAACAGGACAAAACGTTCGATTACGTTTACTCTAGTAATATTTGTAAGGAAAACAACACTTTTTTGATACATCATTTCGCGTTATTCAATGGATTTTTTAAGGAGTCTGTGTCAATTGATTATAATATATACTGTATAGTAGAGAAATCTCTACACAAATGTGTGGTGCCCAAGATGTAATAAAGATTTCGGGACACTAAAAATGATCAAATAAATGACAACGAACGTTGTCGACATACCGACATTGTAGTTTTCTCGTCATTAAATTATTTAGTAATGCACACAAAATGTAATGTCAAATAATTAGACTGTTATAGGTCTTTGAAGTTGGAAATTCTGCATGTAAATTTATACAGTCTAATCTATATTTTTTTTTTTCATTTAATAGCTGATAAAAGAACAGAAATCTAATTATAACCGGTTTGGTCACAGTCGCCCATGGACATCTGTAATACCAAATCAATAGCGTGACAACGGTTAAAAGCAGTGCGGTGGAAGCGGGGTACCCGCTTTTAACCTGGTTAGCTATAATGTCACAACTGAAATGCGTTCAAATCTAGGGTTGATTCTAGAACAAGGGGGTTGCTAGCCAGGTAGGCACTAACATCAAACACTAATGCCATCGAGTCCTATCAACCCAGCCTAGTCAATTGTTTTGCAGGATACACCACGACCTGAGGAGGTTGGCTTGGACTCAAGGATAGGTGACGATGATTACAGCCCACTTTTATGGTATACATCTATGTCAAGTTAAACATAATGATCAATGAATATTTTCGTAATATCCACTATCAACAACTTGACTTTAATAATATCCACCAAGTTTCGTTTTTGTGGCGAACGTAGTCGCATGCCACGTCACCGCTCGTCCAGCCACGCCACACGCTCGCTTGCAATTTGTTACACGCATAAAATCATGCAAATTATACTACTTTTCATTTCTTTGCCATTCTAAGATGATGATATTTCAGAATTAGGTAGTGTGTGACTGTTGTGACATTTATTTATGCAAAATATTTATTTTACCTCGCTTCGTCAAGGAAAAGTAATCATCACGTAACATTACTAACGTACTCGTAGAATCTCAACTAATGACTAAGAAGCTGCAGTATGACGAAAAAATATAAGTATATCCACAAGACTAATGCAAAACCAGCAAATGCTAAAACCATGTTTTGATGCGCATGTCGATCGAAGTATTCTTTTAAAGATTTGGGATCCAACTTTTTTGTTTGTTCCGACGAAAACACAATACTTTAGCCGCAGGATCTAATGATCTGCTTCTTTTCAATTGTTATAGAAAATGTCAAAGGTTGTTTGTTTTTATATGACCTTTATTTTAGACAAGGCCTTTTTTCATTTACTAAATGTTTTTTTTATCAACATCAAATGTGATTACGTTTAGTGTTCTGTGGTATTCCTTCATTGATTCCTTGATCCTTGATGAATTCCTTGATTGATCCTTCTATATTTGCTTATACTGTTATTATATATCTTACTGTGTGGCTTTCCACGTGCTCCCGGTCAAATAGATAGAACAAGGACATGCAGTGTACCGTGCGTAATTTGTCCCGACACTGGCGTCCCGTATTAGTAGGGACACCATAAGTACAATTAAAAATTTGAGATACAATAAAGCATTCGCCGGTCTCATTGCTCAAAAGCAATTTGTTCCAGATAAACTTAAAGAAGGATTGCAAATAATTTTAAAGATATGTCTCACAACGATATTGCATTTCTATGAGAAAGTAGAATATATTAACTAAAAAGCTTAAGCCAGTGTCACCGGGCGAATGGTTACTGATCAATAGCTTGAATTGTTTTTGCGTCGCTGTATGATTTTTACATATCTAACTTTATTTGGTAAATTGTACTAGAGCAGTGCATGTTCAAAAATGTAATTTTTTTCCGTAACGATTGTGATTGTTCTGAATAAAAATTCTGAAGAAAACGTCTTATGCGTTATATGTATATAGTCAAATGATGACATAAAAGTTAATATTTTGTTAAAACAATAATAAAAGTACTCTTAAGTTGAAATCGGTGTCTGATTGATTGTGTATTCCCAAATTTCTCAATTTTACATACTGCATTTGATATAAAGATGAGCCAGCCACATCCAATTATTATTAGCGTCAGGAAATAGTGCAAATAATTATGTTATAAACTTACTAAAATATCACAGACTGTTTCAATTACTTTACCAAATATTGACAATAATACATTTTCAATAATTTATTCGAAGTTTAATACAGTGTTTTTATGATACAATGATCTATGATATCTTATGTGTATCCAATCTCCTCAAACGCAGAATCTTAGTGCGAGGGTATAAGTAAATTAAGTTTATTTATTCTTCTTGCATTTTAACTTTACCGGGTACATAGATTTTTATATTTTATATCAATATTTCGAGAGAATTACATAGATTGTGATCACGGCAAGATTGATTAAAACGTAACGGTTGAATTATATTTTGATTTTCTATACGAACTTAAGCTCGCTACGATTACGCTTGCAATCGCTAGAGATCACGTTAATTATTATGGGATACATACATAATTATATATGTATACCATTATTATTATTAGATAATGATAATCTCAGACAAATAAATTACTATGAAAGTAAGTTACTAAATAAGTAAACGATCGTACCGTAATATGTTTACAAGTACGAAATAATACCACACAAATTATTTCTTTAGGTCATGTAATCACATGAACAATAGAAATCCATTAAAAAGGATCATTAACACACAATGTGCATCGATTAAAAATCGATAACAGCTCAATTTATGCAACGAGCACAGCCAAATCTATATGATAATGCACAGGAATTAGGGCACAAAGGGACCGTTGCGTTTAACACAGATTACACATTGCCCCGGGCGTAAATCGTTGTTAGCTGTTACGTGATTGTTCACAAATGCTCAACAAGCATGGCTTCACGTAGGTAAGTGATCTTCTAGGCCAACCCTCTTATAACTATCTAGTAAATAATATCTTACAAATATCTAGTAAAGCAAGTTTACGTCATGGCAAGGTGGCAACACGCGTCGAGGAAACATAGTTGTTACGTTAGCTAGTTGTAATCGCACCCGAAACAATTGATACTCGTGTTTTATGTATTCCCCACACTCCTAAACGTTCCTAATGAATCACTCCGAGCTATTTGTAAAAATCGCAAAGAAATCTAAGCAGTAGTTTTTGATATAATCGCGTTCTGACAGAAAGCGCCAACAACAACAAAAGCCACTTTATTATATACCAAAATAGTATACGGAAAGATTGAGACAGAATATGAGACTTTCTTTTAATACTATGCAAAAATGAGCGAGTGAATGTAATAGGGATTATGATGTCCCTGCTTACAGACGAAAATATGTATATTAATATCATATAGTAATTAGTTTTAAACTACGATATAGATTTTGAAGTAGCTTTCATATTTACAGACATTTTCGGGAAAAATTGAGCGTCAAATTCAGATAATATGTAACATATATTATACATATTCACTCCAGCCTTAATACAGAATTAATGTAATAAAAATTCGCTGTCTAATGTCACACGGTCTCAAAAACTACCATCATAATAATGTCTTACCATTATAGTCAATATTTGCTTAAACTGTACGAGGTACAAGTTTTTACCAAATGTCAATTTTCAAGGTCATCAGTCGACATTGAATTAAAGACTCCTGACCATAACTGTAAGATGGCCTTTAGTAAAGGTTTCGAATTCCAATTCACATATAAAATCATGTAGGTGTTTTGTCAATACACAAATGCACAAAATTTTACGGTTCTACTACATTTCGGAAAACTAATTTTTCGTCGAAGAGTAGAAACCGTGAATGTTACTCCTCAGCACATCTTTTAAAACAACATAAAAATTAACGTTAAAGTTTTAAACTATGATGAACCTTTCTTTCCTTATTAGCGTTGCATTTGTCAATATTATAATTATTTTTTACCTGAAAGCTACGCTTTCACATGTTACTTGACAATTCGATGAGATAAATCGTGTATTATCTGTGGATTTTATTATAAAAACGATAAAAAATGTTGCTTTGGCTATACGAAGAGGTAATAGTTTAATTGTGTATATGATTGTTATATGTCACTATTCTGTTTGTAATGCTAGAAGTATATTGAAAAGTAACGGTAAGTAAACCTATCTTTTAATTTTTTCCTTCAGTGACTTATTTTTTTCTAATATAAATATTTAATTGACCTTTTCTGCTAGGTGCTTATGTTAATATTGAATCAATGTCAGCTGGTTTCTACGCCAGCAAACTGCCTTATGGTTTAATGAAATATGCATACATACTTAGATTATCGGTGCGAGCCGACATGCTTCACCGAGGAGAGGCGGGTAACTCTCGCAAAAATTTACAATTTACGGTGACACCCAAAAACCCATTATTCATCAATCAACAAAATTGTTTAGGTATTGATTGTTAATGTAGCTAATCTAAAGCTTTTGCAAATTTTATGCACACTTAAGTTTGTGTATCGCAAATCCTATACACTTCGTTTTAAAAGTTAAAATTTACAATTTACAGTATATAACAACGAAACTTAGGACAGAGCACTTCTTTTATAATTAAATTTTATTTTATTTCCGGCGTTACCCATTCATAATATTAACGCAGTTTAATTTAATTAATAAGTAATTTTATATTCCGCTATTTTAACATGCTGAAATTAAAAATGAAAACAGAACTAATAAATATTTTAGTCAACCACTTTATAAGCCTACGGCACACTGTACCGTTGTTTGAGTCATCCATAATTACATTCATTGTGATATCAATTATGATTCACGGTGCATTGCCTTATTGTATGTACATAGCCCAGTAGTTTTTACTTACACCAGACATGAAGACGCACTCGTAGGTTGGAATTGCTCCGTAGATTAGATTAAATTCTACAGAACCCTACTGTCATGTAAAAGTTTGGATTGGATTGAATTTACGACTCGAATTTCGTGTGAACAATGTTGCATTTTGGCTTCAGGTATTACATATTTTGTGTGAGTGACTAGGAGACCAGCATTTTGACAGGAAAGAGCGGGTTCTTGGACATAGACCAGGTTACGTGTCTTTCTGGTCTATATTGAGACACTTCTTGGTTTCCTGGTAAGGATAGAAATAGTAAGGAGGTGTAAAACTATCCATACGTAGATTGGTAATTTTTTTTCGTCAATAAAATCTTTACATAGCTGTTTAATCTATCTAGCAATACATATCGTCAGAATTTATACATACTTCGATTAAAATAGAAAGGTGGACCGACAACCGCCGCGATCGGGCGACAGCAACAATAAAAGCACACTTTCTGATTTTAATTTTCTAAAAATATTCTTTAGAACATTCCAAACTAGGTGAGAAGACAACTTTGGGCAATCGCAAATGTATGATGCTAACAACTATATTATATTAAAATTTGTAAGTTAGATACTATCTATCTACATTATATACAAATATAAAATTTTATCTAAGCTACCTCTACAGTCTGGTTAGTCTATACATTAAAGACTATTATGTATTAGAGTCCTATTACAAATATTGTATAAGAATTTTTCAACGTGTGTATTTGTAAAAGCATCATGTAAAAACCACTGAATCGATTTTGATGCGGTTTCCTGATGGAAACCTAATGGAGCTTCACCATAATTGGCAAAGCCTATAAATGAACTTAAAATCAATCACATCCTATAATTCAATCGATTGACTAACACCGGAAAGGCAGCATCTCGCCATCGTGCTCATATACAAGGAGAGCCTAGAGGTGGATTAATTAATGATTGAGGAGGAAATCGCAGGAAAATCTATTTTGTATAAAATTACGTGTGTTCACTGTTACACAGTTGTTATACAGGGGCAGTGTTGAAGCGGAACGCTGTGTCGGACGAGCCAGTCAGATTTCTACAGTTGGAAACGGTCAATCCGCTTGCCGCTGTTACGCGACCTTTTTAAATATGATGAACTAGAAATTTCACTTCTCGTGATATATACATTTATACAGACACATACATAGATATTTTTTTAAGAGTAAATTTTATAAGTTTTCAACAAAACAATTCCTGGCGCATTAAAATTAATGCAACAATAATTTAAATTTTTAAGATTGTCAACAACACCCAATTAGTAATAAGTTGTAAACCGACGATAATAACACAACTGATGGTGATAAGTAAAGTCGTTATTTAATGGTGTTACAATGTTTATTTCTCAGATGTATAATTATTATTACGAGACAAATACTCATTGTAATTTTCTTAGAAAATGTAATATGGTAATTTGCCTGTAACGTCTGACAATGATAGGTTTTTCAATTTTGTTTCGTAACAAGGTACAACATATTTCCAGTTCCAAGATGGCAAAATTACCATCGTAAATACATAGTATCCTTCAAATAAATGTAAGAATCATACGTTTCTAGAAAAAAATTCAGTAGAGCACCTCATACAACTATTGAATCTTTACCACGATATATAAGGAATATAGATGTCAGACAGAGAAATAACAAGTGATCTCTAGTAATTGTACATCGTACCTACTACCGGTGTTTAGCTAATGTATCATTATGTCCATCTGGTAATTATAACCGATTTAAAAAAAAAAAGAGGAAGGTTCCTTATGTATCTTTATGTTTGCTACCTCAGAACTTCATTTATTAACCAATTTAGAAAATTCTTTTTTTCTTGACAGGGTATGCTTTCCGTTTGATCCCACTTCAATTTGAAAAAAAAATACTACCGATAAGAATGAAAGTTATGAGATGAAACCAAGAAAAAAATTAACTTTTTTCAAATTCAACATGTTTTTTTTTTGTTAAAAAAATTGTCTATGATATTGACCATCACAAAAAACATGTATCTATGAGTCTAAAGGCCATGTCTATATTTCTATAATAACCAATTTCGGGCACCATACGACCATCTTTATTATCATAATAAATTATTATAATGGAGGGTGCAGACTTTATTCATTTATTAAGAAAGGGACTGGACATGATTTGAATGTTGAAGTTGTTAAAAATATTATAATCAAGTATTGTTAACATAATTTTTCTTTTAAATTTGATACACATACATTCTCTTTATTGCGTCGCTTAGACCGTAGAAACCTATAGGTACTCTTAGTGTGTCATATATACTATACCGTCATACTTGTACGCACAAGCTGCTTTTAGGTAGGTGGCATATCTTTCGTATGATTTACATGGGTCGAAACAGCTGCTAATTCCACAATTAGATAAGATACCTAAATCAACCTTTGAAACCAATGACACTTCCTAATGGGCTTTCCATGTTACCCCTTAAGAAATATCAATACATCTTACATTGTCTTCGTATGGAACTGTATTCTTATTCGTCCTTGTATTATCTGGTTAAATATCTGATTCATGACATCATGTACCAAACGACATAAATCCATCGCAACTTAAATAATCGTGTAAGTAACGATAGGTAATCCGATAAATTAAATCGGAATTTCGGAAAATAAACAAAGGAAATTTGACGATAGCTGCTTATGCTTTTATTTATTATGCTTAACATAAAATAGTTATCATTACCTTACACAGCCTGCGAAGTGTTGATGTGAAAGTGGTATGTGCTTGGTCAAATTAATATCATATCTAATCAAGCGACAAACGATTTCCAATGAATATATTTATCTTTGCTGTTGGCTCGATAACAAGATACATTTCGTATTATAAGTTTATTGAGGTTTTAATTAATAACACGTTAATCAATGTATTGCGTTATAAATATCCAACGAGATTAGGTCGTCAAGTCCAAGTCAATGCGCTGATATTATTCAAAAGGACTGATGAATAACGTTTGTACACTTAATGAAAGTGAAAGACAATGAAATTAATTGAATAAATAATCTATCGACAGTAACTTTCGTAGGTTATGTAGTTATATGTACAGTTGATAGTATCAGGCGTTACTTTGCGGAAATTCATTGTTATTAAATTAATATTAATCTACTGTGAACACTGTAAAGTGAACACTTTGCGGTTACCACTCGTAGAGTCCACTACCCTGATGATGCTCTGTTTCGGAGCGAAACACGTGTTGGTATAGAAATATATACCATCATACATTGTGTTTGCGGATTGTTGCAAAGTAAATTAATACTAATTTAATATGTAGTTATAATTAAATATTCTAGATATTTAACACTGTACTCGGCGGTAACCATCATAAACAGTCCTCCTGTCATCTTCTTATAGTTTGTTATCTATGGCACCATCAGTGGACACCGCCTCTAGCTTTTTTCAATCTATTCCCTACACTTCTCCGTTGTGTTTCTAAGAGAAAAATGTTATAAACACGCGATTTTCTTATCAATATCCGAGCTGTAGTCATGAGTCACACTCCAGATGGGACCACTTCATGACTCTGGAATATGCTCCCTACTTTAAAGGGTAACAACAAGATGAATATAACTACAGAAAGATTTTCTTCTATAGAACTTTCGAAAGATGATTTAAAAAACATACGAAGCGGGTACTATTTTAGGTTTAGATTTTACTTTGGTACAACTATAATGATACAAAACAAAGTCTTTGGATGTCTGTCTAAATCCAATGATCTCAACGACTAATCAGTGTTTCATGAATGTTATATTTACATATTATATTAATATGTGTTATTTTATCATTTGTCCGAACCATATACAGATTAACACGGATACAACCACCTGGATTTTTTGCATTCTTACCGATGCGAGCTGCATCGCTAGTCTGTATCAAGGTGTAGTATAGTAACCAGCAATTTGTTTAAAGTCTGCCTGCCCGTTACTTCCAGTACAAATGCCGTATCCATACTCGATTCACACATCCGTGTGAGCAGCCGCACCGGATGTATGCAATAAGCGACAATAGACGACACACAATACGCTCTCGGCTCGTGTATTTAAGCGGCAACGTCTGGAACACTCGCACTCACGATTATAAGATAGAACAAAAGTCTTAACTAAATCTCTCATACGGTTGGCTAACGGACGAGGGCAGACTGATAAAGTGGACAAGGGAGAGACGCGTCCCCAGATCTCCGACACTTCAAGCCTGGATAATGCATATTTTTTTATGTAAATAGCTGACAAACGAGTAGACGAGCCACTGACGTAAGTGGTCACCGTCGCTTATCGACATCAGCAAGATGAAAGGTATCACTGATGTGTTGTCAGCCAAGAAATGAGAAGAAAGTATTTTTAAAGTATACACACAACCCACTATAACTTCATAAAGTTATATTACATATAGTTACAATTTTCAAAAATTTACGGCGTCGATTAATACTAGTTTTATATTTCTCTCTAAAATATAAAAATCGAAAGTAATTTACTGAAAATGAAAGAAGTTTAAGTTCAATGATGAATAGTTCCCGAACATTTTCTAAATCACCTGCTGAAGATTCATATTACGTCTACATATATCGCAGATTTTGAGATATGATAAATTATAGTTTCTAAATACGGATAGGTACTTACATAATCAAAAGACATTATTTCTATAAATGAAATTCAACTTGTTTTGATAATTTGGTTTTCAATGTAGACAGTAAAGATATCAAACAGAAAAGAAAGATAGAAATTCGTAATGAATCACGTGGGTGAAGGAAAACCGCAAGCTTTAACAGATCCATAATGATGTCAAATGATTGTGAAGTCTAGTAATCCAGCACGGTGAAATATGACTCAATTACGTATACTAAGAGGATTTTTTAAGAAATTTCCCATAATTAAGAAACGAGAAAGAATCATATCAAATTAAGCTCGGTGATCTAATAATGAATATAACACAGAATAAATTATAATTTTAATTCCCATCTAAATTCATACAACGGTATGAGGTAGAGAATAAGAATGTATTTATCGATTTCCTTGAGAAAAGAGCCTCCGGCCGAACTAGGCATTCCAATCCATTGTTGTTCCTTTAGTCATTGATATTGCGCTCGATTCGAACTTCTGACCTCAATAGCAATAGCAGCTCTTCAATCTACGAACTGAATAATGGAAATGAAACTAACGTATTTACTAGCTCAAGTCGTAATAAGAAGCTGTGTAAAATTTCTTTTAGAAATTTACCTGTAAAGATTCCTTTAAGTTTAAACATGATAATTACTACTCAAAAAAAATACAGTGACTATTAATTGTAGTATTAATTGTTTTTGTGTATATTTAGTCCTAATAATATAATATAAATAATTAAGAATACTATAGTGCATCTATTTAAGAACGATTCTCGGCAATCTCAGTTTTCTTTGTGTTATGCTGTTATCGTAAGTACTTGGAATAGGGAAATGATGTAGTTATAAAATGTTTATTAATTAATTTTATAATCTGGTAATTAATTACATTACAGTACCTTAAGTAACTTTACATATAAATAAAAATGAATAACTATATAGCCAAGAATAACGAAGTTGTTTTAATATTTTTGAATATTTAACCTTGTTTTACTAAACAAAAATGCATGATACTTTTTTATTAAAGTTACGCTGTAAGAAATAGTTAACAACTGTATTTACATTAGTATAATTACACATAATAGGTATTCTATGTAAAATTATCATTCTTAACATACAATAAAAAGCGTGATAAAAACGTATAATCTTCTAAATGAAATTTCGACTCATTTTGGTCTGTTACAGTATAGTTTTAAATCATTCGTACAGAATCAACAATATTGTATGAGAGAGGAATTATTTGAAATTTTCATGCAACGTATCGAAACGATCACACAGCGTGCTGATAAGGGCACGTGGTATGCTGCGTTAATTCGGATTTGCGATAGCCATGGAGTTCAGTGTTACGTAAATTTTAGTAAAACTTACTTGCGTTTAATGCTTACCACTAGATACTGCGATACTGTATCTGGGTGTTGAATGAATGTTATGGAAATATGGTAAAAACGTGGGTATCTTTGGAACATTAAAGATGCAAAGAACATTAATAATGTCACATACATTATTATCATTCAATCATATCAAATTTCATATTGTAAATATTGTCAATAATTTTCGCACAGTCGCGCTCAAGTCTCCTCTCACCATGAAAGGTTAAAGTCATAAGGTCATCACATTATTATAATAACATAATATTCCTGAGACAATTAGATAAGTAAACTAGTATACAATTTTAATAATAACACAATATTCTTTAGATATATATTCGCTAAGTTACAAAAAGGACAATTCAATGGCATTAGATATACTTAGCGACAGCACAGGTAATAATATTTATATAGTTAAAAGAATGTTTTTTTTTTTACTTTAGTAAAGTTCCAAGTCGATTTACATAGTATCCTTATCAGAAGTTTCCTTAGAAACAATAACGAATTCAACTCATTCTATCGTAAAATAAGTATTGTGAATGACAGTCGAACCCGGACTTAGGAGTAACCAATTATAGCTAGGACTAGTATTCACTTAAAAGCTGGGTGTGTTAATTGGCTTCAGTGCAGTGGTACACATACACACACGCGCGTGCAAACCAACACGCGCGCGCAAACCAACACACGCGCACAGACACGCCCACACAAACAAACACGCATGCACGTACACGCACACACGCATCCACGCACGCACTCACGCCCGCAGAAGCTATCGCCTATCAAACACTACCGATTTTACGACCGGCAAACCTTACCGGTTCGCACTGACCAACAATGTTGTAAATTTTGATCTAAGAGACGAAAAGCTTATGTGTATGTTATGGCAGTCAGTTGTCTAGTGCGCTTATTTATGTTGCTGATTTGCTATGTCCAATAAAGAAAATATTGTAATACAGAATCGTACGCTAATTTAGTGAGATTCCCACTCAAACAAAACTATGATATGTAACCAGAGATATGGTACAATCGTCTTGTTGTAATGTGAAATGTATCATGATTAGAAATTTCGAAGCAATATGACGCTCATAACAAAATAAAGACAGCAACCAACATGGAAGAAAATGGTTTTCCTCATTCTGTTAGCGTGCAATTGACGCAGATGTGTTGATAATTTGTACATAAACTGGCTTTATTTTAGTCTTGCTATTTTTAATTGCTAATATAAAAGTAACTTTTTTCCTTGACGCTATCTTTTTTTTATTGATAAATAGATAATCTACATTAATAGCAGATGTTATACAAATGCGATAGTTCTTACCGTTTTTTGCAAACGTTGTTACTTATTTTGAATTATGCAACATTTTTGAACCTCTTTAACAATTGCTTATTGAATTTCTTAAAGGTTTATGTGTATAAATGAAAGGTTTCGTATACTTCCCTTCGTTTCGTATACTTTATTAATAACTACAATATGATTCGTAATGTTTGTCAATGGATTTTTTTTTTGTTTGTTAGGTAGATAATTGACAATTGGTTGACGAGTTTACTGTTATTAATAAAATAAATTAGAAGCAGAACGCTATATATAATATTTATAGTCGAATTTCGACCAATAGGCGAACACTATTAATTATTATTGTGTTAATCTACAAGTAACCCATTCTCCTTTAGTTGTCAGAACACCTACCCCTTACGCTTACCAATAGTGCCCGCACCCCGAACCATTATTATGAATTTATATTTTTTTCAATTTTATGAACTAGAACCATTATGTATTTATTACTTTAACCGACTTTAAACCGTTTTTACTGCCTACCCTCTTATCAGAATGTCTGTATTCATTGTTTTTTCCGATTCCGCAGGAGCAGATCATTTTGCGGTATAAAACGTATCTCAGACCGATACCCTATATAAGTTACAAATATGCCAAAAATCATCAAAATCGGTGCAGTAGTTTTTGCATGATAGGTGAACAGACAGACAGCTAGACATACGAAAATTCGAACAAAATACAATTTGGACTCTAAATTGACAATAAAGCCTACCACCTACTTCAAAATTTTCGAAAATATTTAATGCATTTTAAAATATTTTATTTGGCCCATTGTAGTTACGTTATTAGTAGATAAATATTATTGTAGTACCTGTGAAGTGTTAATTTTCACTTTATATAAATTACAAATAATATAATGCGGTTGCACGTGATTAAAAAATATTTGTTGGTTGTAATTTTATTTGAATATCACGCGAAAAGTACATGTCTATCCAATAGTATTTAATCTTCTCTATCCAATAGTAAGAATAAGTTAAAAATTCAATAATTTATCATCTGAACACGTCAAACGCTCTTATACGTGACAAATTTCTCCTCAAACTAATATACTGCGTTTCTACCTGTTCCTACGTGGAGTGGACATAGAAGTATAGCGTTTATACAAATGGAATTATAGCTGGAATAGCGTCCAGGGTATCAGAAAATACAACATAACAATCACTATACATTTTGATACCAGTGACGAGATAACGAAAAGGGTCAAAACATATGAGGTGGCAGAAGTCATCGAGTTGTCACTTGCCATCAATGGCGGTGAATGGGCCACGTGCGATATGTAGAAGTGAATACTGTATAGACTGTTGGTAATCTATACTACTATCTATAATAACAAAATTACGAGCATAAGGTTGAATATTATTTGGAAATTTTAATGTTTTTTTGGAATTGATATATCTATCTAAACACGTATAACACTAAAATCACGGGACAGGTTGGGATGTTGTTTGGTAAATTTGGAAGTTGTAATGTCAGTCAAAACCTTGCATTCCTTTCATCCCAGAAAATGGATATCCAGCGGTATATTCCTATCCGCAGTATTTTCCAGAAGCGCAGAAAAGGCGGTACATTAGTAATAGATTAGAAAGGGTTTTAAGACTTCATATATTGCTAAAACAATATATCAGTTACGTTTACATATTGCCTTACAATAATTTCTTATAAGGAAGTGATAAACTCTACGCATATGAGTACGGAAAATTAATAACGTGTCAAAGTTTGAATTTACAAGCAATCCCTGCTTTTCCAGTCAATAAAATCTTAATTACTGTCTGCGGATCTCTTATTGCGTGACAATACAAAAAGAAACTGTCGTAAAAATCGGGCGCTCGAACAAAGTCGATAATGCCACTTGCACCGGTAAGGTCGACGCGTCTGGAGCGCATAGTTGCAATTGACAACCCGGCGCGTTTCAAAGCAACCGGATTCGACTCAATTTCACCGGTGCTGTGGCGAAAGCACCTTATATAACGATCACTATTCAAATAAAAACGCCCAGTTAGTAAGTGTTATCGAATGATAAATTGTATTCGCCCACGTATGTATAATCCATTTATTCCACCGTGATAACGATAGTACAAAGGGAAATATGATTTTTGCTCACTCGATATTAACTATGTAGGTGCTCGTATGTTGGAATAAAATTAATTTTCTCTCAATTCCATACGCACAAATTATTTAATATTTTGCACACACAGTGAGAGTATATCACAGTACGATATTTTTTTTTAATGTAAATATTCGACAAACAAGTAGAGGAGCCACCTGATGGTAAGTGGTCACCAAATTTGTAACACCAAAGGCAATATTAAGGCGTCGTCGGCCAAGAAAGAAGAAGAAAGAAAGAAAGTATTGGCTCTCGTTATTTCTTAGGTATTTTCTATAGTTTAATTCAATACACCCATATATCCACAAATACTTCGGTAAATAAGCCATGTTTTAGTTATGAAACTATGTACTATATACTATACTGCTTATAATCCACTTATACCGCGATAAGGATTTATACATATGAGAAAATATTTATTTTTCAGAGCAACACAGTTCTTACAATTCCTAGCACAATCAAACGATTTGTAATCGTAAATTAAACTCTGGACCGTGGCTAATGCCGCGGGAGAAAGATTTGTTACTGGAAAGCAATTTAGTTTCTTATACTCGAAAAGAAAATCTGATTATTATATATTCATAGCAATAAGAACATGACTTTGTTGTTACTTGAATAGTGATGGATTTATTATTTCTTTTAAATACTTGTATTATTAGATGACAGATTCTGACAAGAGGTGACAATAAGTAAGTGAAGATATCGATGGCGGTCTTTTGGCGACAGTGATGGCTAGTTTTGTGAGTATCGTCTAGTGACGACAAGTTGTTAAATTTATAAATAGCTTAGTGGAAAATTGAATAAAATTTCAGTGCTTCGGTGGGTGCGATAAATCATGTGGTCCCTGTTATCGTTACATAACAATACTTTAGGCTTAAAATCTGCGCGTGGCACAAAAATAGAAATGCGGGTCGGCGACTAAATTCTGGAACGGAACATTTTGCAGTCATGGGCGACAATAACTATTATTGAACAATAATAGTCTTAAACCCTTAATCATTAAGGTTTTTTGTAAACACACTTTTGTACCTAATTTTCTGCTTATACCGCCGTTTCGAGAAAGAAATTAACGTTTATTCACTCACACCTCTGCACTAGAATTTTCGTGTTGCGGTTGGCATGGAAATACACAAATATGATATCACAAACGCCCATGACCCGAGAAGAAACCCCTCGCTCGGCATGCATGGTCACTACTAATTGGACTATGTGGTCGTCAAATGCCTGCAATGCCTTAACATTGAGGTAAAGAAACAAAAAAAGATGCGCCTGAAAGAAACTCCTCAGCACATGTTTTAAAAAAGATGCCTACGACAATTACAAAGTAAGTTTTTAATCTGCGTGGAAATTATTGCAGTGCTATTACCAACACGCTGTGCTTTCATACACCACTGCAAAGTCCCAATTACAATATAAGTAATGATTTGCAAATTACTAATATAAGATACAGGCTAAGCACTAATAATTAATGGAACGTAATTACGGAGACTACGCTAGCATTTCATTCATGATTCATCCATGCACGGCTCATTGGATTCAAGAGAAAATAAATAAATGAACTCAATCACGGTAACATCTCCGAGCCTTTTCTACCTACGTGTTTACCAACTAACAGCTCTGTTAAAACACGATAATAATATAAATAAAATACAGATTCCTGATTCTGTCACTGGAGATGGTGGTAGACGAAGAAATGATCAACGTTAAATACTCAAATGTCGTTAAGACATCCACTACATATCTTTTACTCTTACTACAGTATCGTGCAATAATTTTCCCAACTTATTGTTAGTTCCGTAGCCAAATGTTAAAACGGAAGCCAATAATTAATTCATAATAGTTTTTTTTTATGTTTAGGTCTTAAGTTGTATTTTTTTTACTCAAATATGTACCAGGTATGTACTAGTGATGTGTCGGATTGTTACGAACGTATTACTGTCAAGATCCGCAAATATGGCACACACCACAACTTTCTTAATTACTTGAAAAAGGTCCTAATTGAATTACTTAAATTAAATTTGCTAACTAAATTACGTCACTCATTGCGTGCAAACTGAAAAGATTATAAAGGATTACTCCGTGTAAGCATTAGCATATTAATTGTAAAAAAATTGTAGGTTTAAGTCGTAAATGGCTCGCACAATTCCCTCACCTGCAACAAGCGTTCCATGCAGTTGAAGCAGGAAGTGTTTCTGCAGGTTTCCTCACGATATTCTCTTCATATGTGCAAGTAATAATTATTTTTAACAGGCATATAGGTTGAATAATGAGATACGCGTACAGGATTTCATCCCGGACCCTCCGTGCTGAAAACCAACATCAAAATTATTTTAACATCATCGCAATACTTACCCTGATTTAATTTTAAGTATGGCATTTAGTATTTTTGTTATATTTTATTCAGACATAATGAGGAATTTACTTTATAAACTATTAGCAAAATTCTATTCATATAGAATCATCAATTAAAAGATATTTGGTCATGACAATGAACACAAAATCCCTGGCATGGTATAACTGTTATTTCAATGGAAGTATGCGAAGTTAATTTTTATTGCTTGTTATATAATTTTATACTCGTTATCGGAATATATACCAGTGTCATAAATAGATAGTGCGAATTTTGTTAGTTTGTGTGAATGCGGAACGAAATGTCCGGAACCGCGGCACCTATTCAAACCTCTTTTACCATTTGAAAGGTACATTTATTCTGGATAAATATAGGCATTAGATCAAGTGTTTTTTTATGTATAATAATGAACTGTTGAACCAGAACGAAGTCGAGACAGGCCGTTAATGTTTAATATAATCCTAATTTATTTAATTACTTTGTTAATATATATTTTTAAAATAGCTAAAATTACTTAATGCCAGCTAATTCCACGAAAAAAATATATGAATACATGAATTATTAAAATCAAGTTTTAATTCTAAGCAACTCGGGTTTTTCACTAATTGAATACATCTTACATAACAGGATAGATTAGGTTAGGTTAGCCTACCTAAGTACCTACCTAGTAGTGGGTAGTTACATACCTAGGTATTTGATAGTTTATGACAAAATAAATATTTCAAATACAGAATACACAAAAAGACAGCGAGTCGGTCGGTTGCAATTAAAAAAGCAATGAAAGTAGAATATATGAAAGAAATTTGGCAACGAATTTATATTTACAAAAATCATGCGAAAGAAAGCTCTGATCTAGATTCGAGTTAGAAACCACTGACTGCCTAAATACAATGGCTGCATGAAGAAATGTAACTCAATAGAAAACAGTGGTAACTAGAAATGTGATCGCCGCAATCAATCGACTTCGGAAGTATTATTGATCTCATTGTGAAAGTCGGTTTGGTCTGAAACATATTGGATATGAATGCATTTGTGCATAATAACAAAACTATACTTACTACAGTTGAAACGAAAGAGATTAGTGATGGGCTAGTGGTGTGGACGTCGGTCTCCTGGGAACCAGCTTCGAATCCAACAACTAGTTATCATTCGCTGCGTTGGACAAAAAGTCCGTAATGTTCTCAAAATTGTATAAAGTCTACCCGTCCTCATACTTATTATTATTAACAGTATAGTCCAGTTTCGCCATCACCCGAACTATGCGTCACAGAAGGACGCACTGAACCAGCGTTGCGGCTTTAGCACCGCCGAAGCAAAGTTGAGTGCATTCGTTTTTCGTATAATACAGCATTTCTTATTTGTTTTTGTTTTAATTCCTTTCTTTTTGTAAGTATTATTTTTTGTTATTCTCTGCTTTATGTGGGATAAAGGTTTTGATTTATTTCTTTCATAGCCAGCCTCCTTTTACCACCTCTCATTGTGTAACGGGACCCGAGCCCAACTGTGGGGTAGACAAATGTTGGGATGACACCCTTAGAAATCATAGGTATATTAATTCATTCAATTCAGTTACCGGAAGAAAAGTTTAAATAACAGAAAATCAGTTACAAAAACTTCATGGTTACGTCTGCTAAGTTATTTCAATGAAAGCTATCACGAAAATTACATTTGTAAAATGCAACGTAATTCCATCTCAGGATTTTAATCGACGAAGCAAACTCACAGACTGCAGTTGTGGTTGCTCGTTGATAGTTCAAATTAGCAACTTTTCCATTACAGTTATCTAAAAATAGACATCAGTAAGTGCCGATTTGTCCATTGGACGTGGGAGTGGAATAATGAGCTTCCTAATTGAGTAATGTATTAAATTATCAGACTATTACTACTGTAACAAGACATTCATAGAGCAATACCATTTTACAAATCACACGCATTCCCTAATGTCTTTTTAAGTGACGCAAATGACGGTTTTGTAATTACAACGGATAGCTAATAATATGTGATGTTATGTAATGCTTTTACAAAAACGCATTATTATATAAAAATAATCGTGATAGCACATGTCATCGAAATTATCGACTTTAGTGCTGACTTTACCATGTACCTAGTTGCGTACATATTCATGACGTAATAATATTGAACCTTATGATTTGGTTTTCATTTATAAACAATATTGAGGCTTTCCAATCGCAGACTTACGGAGTAATTGCATCGGAGTCCTAAGTGTGTGGTCGACTGTTAATAGGGTTGTTCTTTTCGAGGTTGATTTCAGGTGATTGCCAGGTAATATTAAGTGGAACGGGTGCCCGTTGCCTGTTAAAGTAAACAAAATCTACTATTAAAAATAAGTACACACCTTCGAGTATTTTATTCAGTTAAAATAAGCACACACATTTATGATAATTACATATTATGATACCATTGAAACTTGTTTCTTGATCATTGAAGGTTCTGCGTTCTTGTCATCATACCGAGCTTACTATTATAATGCGTCTCAAAAATTTTATGTAACAGTTTCGTTTTGACAGCTTTGCACTATCAGTAACAAAAGAAAACATTTCCTGCAATTTTAATCAAAAAAAATCACTATCAAGTTTATGTTATATATGGACGAAGTTGTTTTAAAGTCTTGTAGACTACTTTTATCTGATAAAGATGTCAAATAAAGACAAAAATAAGTGTCATTCACCGCATCACGTAGTGAAAAATGTCCCGCTACACAGTGCTAATGAGGAATAACAATTTTTCCAGTGAGTGTGCGGTAATATGGCTCTTTAAATTCGTAGTACGCCCGTGAGTGAGAGGAATGACAACGAGGGCGCTGCATGTCACAAGACTCGCTGGCGGATGCAGTGTGAAAGAGAGATTGTAGTTTAATACAAAATGACGTGTTATTTCCATTTATAGAGGTGTCAATATTTGTAACTGTACTTTACAGGATAATAAACAAGGTTAACTTTATTGGTTTACTTTTAGACATGTGATATGACGAACGTTCTGAAGTTGTTGTTATACACTTCTCAAACTGATTTTCTGTAACAAATAATTCGTGAACGAACCTTAGACAAGTGTCAAACGTATCATATACTTACTTTAAATATAGGAACTGATGTCACTTATCTCATTGATAGTATTGTTCTTAATTAATTCTGTGTAACTCTTGTATAATAAATTTTATTAAAATTGTATTTCTGTAAGGTGTAAAGACAATTCAGGCCTCTACAAAATGACTTCTAAAGATGTTACTAAAGTAACGCGAATAAATTAACTTGTTGAACGTAGCCGCATACCTAATCCTAAATCGTAATATAACAGGTAAAAGCTATTATTTTTTGAAACTCGAATCAGTTCAAGAGAAAATGAGCGACATGACAACAGTCACCGCGCGCCCACCTTTCACACGAAACCAGCGGGGTTACCAGTTAATTTCGTGTGAGAATGTTCAACTGACGAATGCTCCAGATACATAATAAAGCGAACGATTTAAATAAATTCATGACTTGTGATACCAGTATACGGTGATAGCTGTATTTAGTGAACGGTTTATTATAGCGTGATGGTCATAAAAGCGTATTATTACTAAGTAATATTACTAATAATTATAATTTATACATGATATAAGTTAGAGTAAGCTAAAATATACAGAATTTTATTAAGTAATATAAAGTATAAAATTTATAACGCGCATGTAAGATGCTAAGTAATATCCCGTCTCAACACACGTCATCATAGAACTGAAGTAATAAATTTATCATTATGGTAACAGCAGGTAAATTAGCAAAAGGACCAGTTGTTGGTAAGTCGCTGCTTTTAATTTCCACCTCACGTCAACGCATATACATCTACAACGATAGAAAGGTCGCCATTGCGTTGTCAATCAAGAAGGAACCATACTTTTTGGTTGTTTACCATTAATAATACTGAAATAGACATGGAGCAGCGTGGCGAATTGGACTTAAACCTGTACGTTCCATGTTATAACTTAAACTTCTTTGGCCCCGTCAAGATAAAAGGTAAGCTCGACTGCAACTCGTAAAAGATTTAATTAACATGAGAAATGATTATTAGATAGGTTCTACAACGAATTCTAGAGCACTAAATCAAATTAAATTTAAATTGTTATTTGTATTACACTTAAACGACATTACAGATCTTTCGCGACACCACCCAATGTCACTGGGTGCCGCACACCGCGCAGTTGTGTCAACACGTTGTTTTTGAAACGACAGTATTCGATTCGATACATCGAGTGACGCAACAAACGAGGCACGTATTTACGCAATAACTCCATTGTTCCAGCACTAACAAAACCGTGTTAGTACAATGTTCGGTTGACAGTAAGACCGAGCTTGTGAAGGGTGTTTAAGGTTTGTTTTAGAGGACATCCCAGTAATAAGCGAAGGTCGCATGTGAAAGAAAGTGACCCTGAATCACCTGCGTCTTATTAATATTTTAGTCTACCGAAATCTAGATTCCTTGATGTCTAAGTACATAATGATATAACACGTCCAATAAACAACGAGGACTGACGGCTACTTACCTTTTGAAGTACGGAAGCAGTCATAAAATTGCTACTAGTGGTCACCTATCAATCTACTAATTGCATCGCACATATTACTCGGTTAGGTACGATTTATACGAGTATAACCAGCGCCGTAGTAATCTTAATACTCTTAAAAATCACGGAAAGGCAGATTAAAATGTCAATAAGATAATTAATTATTTTCTCTTATTTTATGTTAATAGCCGACCAACGAGCAGACTAGTCGCCTGATGGTAAGTGATCAACGTCGCCCATCGACATCAACATGATTAAAGGTATCACTGATGCATTATTGGCCAGGAAATTAGAAGAAAGTAAGAAGGAAAATACTGGCTCTCGAGCCCTCAGCCGGCAGGCTTAATGGAAAGATAATAAATAATACCGATAATAATATTAATGACATAATAATAATACTGATAATATAATCCTTATGAGAAGCTCTACCGAGCAGGCTGACTTCTGCCGCCTCTTACGACATGGCAGATTATTCTGGCAGAACACAGCATGGCATTGGGGGGAGTATTCTAGACCGCCCTAATACGGCCACAATATTGTATTGAGTTGATACATATTTAACTAAAAACATTTAGTAAAAGCAAATATGACAGAAATATCAGCATTACCTTGACCTGAAAATTAACTAGACACGAGGCTGATATGGCGTAATTACACTGTGTGTACCTACTCTTAACTTGATATTTTTTTTTGACATGATCTATGGTTTTGATTTGAGCGGTAATTTTGGAACCTCATAAATTGAACTAACCGCTGATTTTAAGTTTCAAAATTGAATTAAGAGAATAATAACCCAACCAAATTAACTACTTATGTACCACACGAAAGCGAGGTGAAGGTGAATGCTAACCATGTCTAACAGGAGATCTCTCACGGCCGTGGGTCAACAAAGGAAATTAGACTTTACTAGAACAGAAATGCCGTAAAGGATTTTTACAAGACCTTATGTCATAAACAAAGTTAATAACATTATATTGTCACTATAATTGTTATCTAGAATGACGCGACATAACTGCTGTAGTAACCGGACATGCAGTTAGCCAGTTTTAAGGGGTTACTGTTAAACAAGGAAAATGCGAATCGCGTTTCGATCAAAATATGTCATACACATACAAACTGACAATTAACAAAAGATATGAGAAAATTTAAATTTCGCCGGAGCTACTGAAGGGATCATCTTAAATAGCGTACAATATATTTTTATTAAGACAAACTTGTAAATTCCCAATACCCTAAAAATCGCAACAAATTATTTCATAAAACCTATGATTCATAGCAGATTAACCAAGGTTTCGCTCTGGAAAGCCGTACGCCGTAAAAGACCTATCAAAAATATTTATAGATGATTCCCCGATATTCTTAATTGACTTCAAAAACTCCGTCATTTATTAACTGATTTGGAAAATTCTTTTTTTTTTGAACTGGTATACATTCCATTTGGTTCCATTTAAATTTGAAGAACCAATACCAGCCCTAAGGCTGATAAAATAGGAGGTGAAATTTTTCACCCATAGGGAATGGGCTCGAATTTTATTTTACATTTCGGCTGGAAGTCGAATCCCATTGTTACTGTTAGAATAATTGTTTTTTTTTCAGTTTCAAGGCTGTAACATGTAATATTATGTACTCCTTAGGTTACAAAGGACATTTAGGACATTTAGACCCTTCGGAATTGGAGGATTCCAAGGAATTTATTAGGATACTAGAAAGTTTCTCAAGGTTTACGGCAAAACGATAAAGTCCATTTTAATGACTAAAACACTTAATGTTAGATCACGTGTTTCCGATAAATACTTGCATGCGAGTACGTAGGTACGAGTACGCGATATCTACTTGAATTAATGGGTTAAACGTTAGCTGCAGAAATAAGGAGTGACGGCGATCGTCTTTACTGTTGTGATGTAGGTATATGAATACACGATTGAAGAACCAAAAACGATATACAATAGACACACAACCATAGAGTATTTGTGCTAAATAAAAAAAAATTTAATTAGCTACTCTTCGAACGGACATAAACAGAATTCCCATTTTATTTACAAATATTGATTGGATAAACAATTTTATTCCATAAATAAATCGCTAAAAGAATAATGTAGAGTATTTATTGTAAATACCTACTACGTGGAAATAAAATACATTGATTCAGTTACTCGGTGAACGAACGAAAACAGAGTTCCTACATGTTGTTTACAAACATTTATTGGAGATACTCTTTTGTTTACTCGGTGTTTCTCTAACAGCAGAGTATTTTATTTGGTTCTACGATGTAGTAAGGTATTGCAAACCTCAGACTTATACTATAAGTATTATATACTATAAGACTCAAATTATAATGCTCGATAAGCCCTTTCATTTTGTTAATAAAAACTGAAATGACACCATTGTAAATGATACGTGAACTTACGTCATGATTGATCAATTGTTTATGCACAAGAATAATTAGGCGAAATCATTATAAATTCATCAATCTTAATTGGTTACCTCGGACGTCTTCAATGAAACAGAGATTGTAGAATTACCTAGTACCTGTATAGGAAAATCAAATTGATAGAATGATTAGGTAACTCCATAGAAAAGGCCAAACTAGTAGTTACTTTATAACATCATAGTAAAACTGAACAATTATTGTAGGTAGATCATACTTAATATCAATGAGCATGATATTCATGGTTATTTTGTTCTCAAAGTTAGTGCTTCAGCTGGTTCAGGAGTATTAATGGGTAGTAGAGGCTTCTTCATATCATTCACTGCATCATAACATGCAAATTTCACATCAATAATAAAACTCAAATTGACCAGTGTCATTTTCCAATAAAATCAAAAAGCTTATTTTTCGATATGAATTGTCGGATAACTTAAAACCAACAAAGTTTCTATCGTATCAGGAAATCGATATTGCTCCTTACACTATGTCGTATCAATAAACCAGCATCTTAATGTGTTTTGGCTGAATGAATGTATGGAACTTAATAACAACGAAATGGGTTATAAACTTTATGCAGGCACAGTGACAAACTTGCATGTGTTGTGTGAGAGATAACGTAACTAGCTATAGATTGAGCGAATTAAATTCAAATTAATTTATGCATGCAGGTATGACACGTATACGTCATTACGAATATTTTGCTATCCTAAAAAGTGCTTTATTTCATGGACTAAAATAGGAATAGCAAACCAAACAGCGGGAGAAAACAGTGTTAGGATAAGTCCGTGTTTGAGTGTTTAGATTAACAGCCGATTTCTATAACTATAAACCTTACTACTTACTGGTGTTAAATTAGTTCCCATTTTGGATTAAATTACTTTATCGTACCTGTAATTGCTTAGTGATAAATCCTCGGTACTTTAGATCAAGCTCATGGGAGATAATATTTATGTGTCTTTATTTATTTAATCTCTACAAGGGCAAATATTTTAACAAATGATGTAAAACCGGACTGTAATTTGAAGAAAGAGAATTTTATGGTTTCACCTCATATTTTTTTTCACCTTTCTGGGAAATTATATCCACCACAGTGTTTTTCTTAAATTTTTAGTGGGACCAAATACAATGTATACCCTCCCAAACAAAATAGACCCCTGCACCCTTTTGGCCAATGAGTCAAGTACAAGCAATAGGTCTCTTCTGTTATTTCTTACCAATGGAGTTAGTTCAATTTGATACTCGGAAATCTGCAGATGACAGTAAAATTATAACAAATAATTTAGATTGTTTTTATTTGGTTCGCACTTAAACTATCAAGGTCTTTGGCCTTTCACTTTCAAGCTATGTGAAATGACCCGAGCCCAGCAGTGGTGTACTTATGGATTATAATGATAAGAAATATATGAAATAGCTGCCATAAGGTATAAGTTTAAGTACCTTAATTACATTATTACTAATTCATACCAACGATATTAACATTTTGATTCATAATTCTACTGATCAATTAAATTTTATAATGATATGAATTAATTAGTATTCTATGCGGCAGTCACAACACAAACTCATTATTTACCTGTTATGATTATGCAAAAAGAAACGATTGCTCAGTCAATCCCTTACGTTGTTGTAGGTTCCTAAATAAACTGAATTTTATTGTTACTCAAAGACAAGATTATTAAATTATAGTTAATACATCCTTATCGATAATCGACTGTTTCTGTACACACTATCTACGATAAATATAAAGGTGCTGTTTTTTTATCAGAAATTAGAGTTTTCCATCCGGTACGTTGATACAATTATATAAATTATAATAAGTTTATCACTACGTTGCTTCGGCGTGAATTATGTGGATAAGTTAGTGGGCAACGATTGCCGGAAATTCTTGTACCACACAGCTTAAAGGCTGCTGTCTGAAGATAAAAACCGAGACACGACTCCGTGCCCTTTGAAGCACGGAAATACTCGGAGATATTTCGCTACTAGCGGTCACTATCCAACTATTTCTTTTTAATATTAGCATTACCTACATAATATATAGAATATAATACACGTTATATATAAAAAATATTTTTATATCACACAATAAACACAGGAAAATACAATCTAATGAGATTCACTGTAGTATTTCTTAAAGTCGTCATAAACACTTATTTCATGTACATGAGTGTAAAATTAATGAGGAGTTGAATTATATTAAATGATTGTTTGTTATAGAAACATAGAAACGAGTTGGTCTTTGTATTCATTAAAAGTTCAGGTACATACGATAACAATCAAATAATGAATAACGTTTCTTACTACCATGAAATGTTAGTGAAGTATTCATGAGTGTGGCGATCTAGAATGTTTAACATACCTAAACACGTGTAAATAAAGTCTATTTTGATTTGATCTAAAAATTCTCAAGGATTGTTAATACGATTTTAACAATTAGTGAAGGCGCTATCTGACCTAACAATAATTATGCTAACCATTAATTAATTATCAGTTGAGAAACTAAGCATTGCAGCGTACAACGCTTCCAAAAGGAAAAGATATTTTAATTTTAGACTTTCCTAGTTTCGTTTATTAATCGAAATCACTTTATTTCATGAATTTATAGTTAATAAGGCAAGATATTTTTATGTCAAAAACAGACAAACGATACCAAGAATTTATTAAGGTTATTTATAATTGTATAAATCCGAATGATATGGTAACATTTACATACTTAATCTGTTAAGGCACGTGCTGCCGGAAATAAAGAAACCGGATGATATATGGGTCTTTTGACGATCAGAGGTTATGGATTTTAGGTTTTATTAAGACTTAACAATGAATACAATCAGTAAACTGAACAACAACACTGTATTTTACTTCTTATCAGAGTATCTTTTTTATATAATAGCTTTTCTTTAAATCTAAAACTAGTGTTTTTTAATGACTGCCTTAAAATATAAGTAAATTAACATGACTTTACATCTTCAGCAAATTACAAATATTTTTTTCATTAAAGCTAATGAAGTACACTGATGCATTTTAATTGATAGTAATCCTTATGATAGTCATTTATGATTAATCATAATATTTTTAATATAAACTATACTACGTAGTATAATATCAACGACCCCATAGCCCAGTTTGTAGTAACCCTGCCTGCCGAGCGAGGGGTCCCGGGTTCGATTCCAGGCCGGGGCAGACATTTATGTGACAGATAAATGTTTGTTCTCGGGTCATGGGTATTTGTGATGTCATATATGTGTATGTCCATGCCATCCGCAACACAGGGAATCCTAGTGCGGGGGTGTGAATGTGTAAACGTTTATTTATTTTATTTATTTATTTTTACCTTTTTATTTTTTCTTTTACTTTTTTACTCGTTATTAATTATAACGATAAATTTCACTCATTTTATAACTAATAAAATAATAGTCTACATGAAGCTTTCTCAAATACATAAACCGATTTCTTAAAGGAGTAGAACATATTCTGCCCTTGTAAAATAAAATTTGGTGTAGTATCTCAAAACTCTGGTATTTTGAGACAAATTATATATCTTATTCATTAAGTTCAAATAACTTTCCAGTTTTGTCTCATATTTTACAGAAAACTATCTGGATATCGACATCTTCCAAACCAGTACAAATAGCCACGTAACGGTACTTTTTTACGGTAGTTCGACCAGAATAAAGTCACCACTCTTTTTTGGATGTCGACGGCTGTTGTACATTATCTTTCTGGTGCCTGCTACCACTTGGTGTAAAGATTTATTCACCATCAGATGATTTATATCATTTCTGTCATCATCACTATCTGATGATTGTAAATCCGGTCCGTAAACATGCTCAACTCGGAGAGGAGATGTGTTGTGAGATGAATATATACTGACCCCAATTTGTTTGTGGACTGGATCGTTTTTAATCCCTTGGTGGCGTAATTTCTCTGCTTGACGCTTCATCTCTAATCGTTCTTCGTGTGTTAATGTTTTGTGTGGTGCCATGATCTTATCATGAGAGAAAACCTATTAAAATTAAACAAAAAACAGAAATCGGATCATAAACAAAGAAATCATATATATATATATATATCTAGTGGTTAGTTTATGTAAACATATAAAGTGCAAAATTTAGTGCGTGAAGATACAGTAAGTGTCGTGTGTCGTGATATGATATGAGACCTAAAAAAGATAAACAAACTAGACGGAGAGTAGATAATCTACCACTGGCCTGTCCCTGGTAGCTCCCCGCTACCGCAGTTTTCGAAATATTGACAACAATAAAACGTATCGTGAGTACCCGTTACACAATAAAATCATATATATAATATATAGAAGTTAGCTGTATTCTCTGAATTGGTTTGTACAAACATCTTATAATCTACAGTATCCAGAGACGGTAGACGAGGTAGAGAGGTTTTCGTGGCAAATTTAAGATTTTCAGGTGACAATAGTCCATATTACATTAATTATACATAAAACCACAACTATTATAAAATTATTGAATTTGAGTAGTAAATAGAAACAAATAAAGTGAACTTTACAAGTTTTACGACTTACCAGTGGAGAGACAGTAACCTTGCGAAACCTCTGCATCGCACTGCCGCGTCAAGCCCACTGACAATTGACAACTAGCTTACGGCTGAAAAGTTTAGTATGTCTAATTTCACGTTTGTTACGCACATATTTAGAATGTTTTCGCTACGCTATACTATGTACATATGTTGTTACGCGTCATTGAGCGCCTTTTGAATATGGCCGTCTATTATTTATGTTTGATATAACGAACCGAAAAGCGCCAGGGTAGAGACGTAAACTGGGACAAAATTGAAGTTCGAAAATTATTAAAAATAAACAAATATTTTAGCATTTTAACCTTTATAATACTTTTTTAAATTCGTCGTGAATGTACTTTAATTTTGCAACTGCGACATAGAAAGTATAAATTGGCTTCATGTTTAACTAAAACCACCAAGAGGACATGCCAGGGTAGATTTTTTTTAAGATTTAAATATGGAATTTCAGGGAAACATACTTCAATTGGGCATTTAAACGTAATGCTATTGAATAAGTACATTAATAAATAAGTACGACGCTATGATTAATTTCATAAAATGACAACAAATAGAATAAAAAAGGTATTTTATAATGATTGCCCTCCACTTTGACTCTAATAGTTGAATCACCAAATAAAAAATAAAAGGCCCAACCAAAAGGAAACATATCGGATAGATAACTTATCTTTTTAAAAACATTATGATTGTATAATCCTCTTATTATTGACTGTATACGTAGATTTATAATGCCATGGAAAAACAAGAATAATTTAAGTAAAAAATCAGATAATACACAGGTCCACAGCTAAGGGCAAGTAGAAATATAAATGTATTGTGTGACATTCAATAACAAATTTATAACTTATCTAGTACCTAAAACTTACCTAGTACCTACCTACTTACCTAGTACCTACCTACCTTTATGTATATATAACATAATGATGTTTACGACAACAGTTACATATGTGTAAGTAAGGAAAATGTACGTAAAAATTGTGTCAAACTATTTATTGTGTCAGTCGGAGTAGTTTTAAAGATTAACCTTATCATAACATTCCCAAAACCGCCGCACTGTTACTTAGTTGTAACATATCCATACACTTAGCCGTTATCGCGAGGGCTGCCACTCTCGCTACGATTGAGGAAATGACGCCGATCGAGCTTCGCATCGACCGCTCCTCTCTTATGACTTGTAAAATTATTGTAGTTTATTTTATTGCGAATACTATTATTTTAAGCGCAAATATTGCAATTTATTTATTGAAACTGTTATTAGATTATATGTTGTTATATTTTAAGCGCAAATATTACAATTGATTTATTGAAACTGTTATTAGATTATATGTTGTTATATTTTAAGCGCAAATATTACAATTTATTTATTGAAACTATTATTATCGATTATATGTTGTTAGATTAAATAAAATAAAATGACAAATAAAACATGTTTGTTAAAATACGAACAAAAGTTATGTTAAAGATTTATGATAAGAGACAATTAGATGAGAATATATATCGCTTAATCTCAGTTGTATTATATTCTAGATTTTTAACACACAGTTGGTTATCACAGAATAATTACCATGAAAACTAAAAATAATACCGGTACACGTCTAAAC
The DNA here is from genome assembly GCA_003671415.1 of Megathymus violae. Taxonomy (NCBI): domain Eukaryota; kingdom Metazoa; phylum Arthropoda; class Insecta; order Lepidoptera; family Hesperiidae; genus Megathymus; species Megathymus violae. Next base: position 772,375 of record PDGT01000089.1, read on the forward strand.
TGTAGTGTTAGTTATTGTCAATGATGTACCCAATCATTTACTTTTTATTTACATTACAGCACCTACTACGATAATGTTTGATTGTCTGTAGGCAAAAGTAATTGTAATGTAATGTAACTCACCTATTACTTTGATATTATAATACACTACAGTAAAAATAAGTATTTTATGTGATTACAATTGCAGAAGATTGTAGAAGAACTTAAAATAAATTATGGGGGACAGTGGGTAAGCCCATTTCACTGAGGAAAATGATAATATCTCTTACACTACCTACTTGTCCTAACATGTAGGAAAATTAACAGGTGTTTGTTTAAACGACAACATGAAAATAACTATTATGTTAAACTGATTTCTAATATAAACCGTTTTTTATAAGTTTATTACCTGGCACTTAATAAATCTGTCTAAAAAAATTGACAAGCCTCAATAAAATTTACTCTCTACATATAATATGGTGAATAAAAACGGTCGTTCTTAGTTCAACGCACCAGGTCGTCGCTCCACCGTGTACCGTACGCTTAAACCATAAGAAATGTACGTTCGGGCAACTCAACCAAACTCCATAATCTCTCGTCCAGTGCAAACCACTCGTAGCAACAGAGCTTCGTAACCTGGTCAGTAGTACCCATTAACAGCCAAGCGTGACGTCATGCATAGCAGTGGAAACAAGTTGCCTACAGGTGTCTGTTTATGGTGGTCTCGATGACCTCTCCCAATTTTCTGAGCTTAATAATATATCTATGTAACAGAACATAGAACAACTTTTATCTTCGTAAAAAATTTCAGCTGTACTAGAATAAAGCTACGGAATACTATAGTGGAAAGTTGTGAGGAATCTTACAAAGGTCCAATAGAATCATAGTTATTCATGAAATTCATTAGGTGTATTTTTACAGCGTATAATAGATAACATACAACACGCAAAGATATTGAGCTGAAAATGAAATTACTTTTACCAAAAAGATAATAGAATATAAATACAATCAAAATATAAACTTGAGCAAATTTAAACTAGTAATAACTAGTAGGTAATAATTATAATCATCCTGGAAATCAACAAACCAGATCGTAACCGGCAGCCTTTTATGATTTTTTGCAAGAAAATTGTACCCAAATTAAGTTAGCCTTGTTTTGTTTAATAAAAGGGATTTTACCTTGAAATAATAAATTATTTCATTACAATTCATACCTATTTGTGTGGATAAGACAGTCACACAGTATGAATGTTTTTATTTTAAAAAGTAACTAAAATAAAAACATCTCCATTTGCGCAGTACCTGCATTTATTTTCTTACGTTCTCTACCAGCTAATTTAGCTCGTGAAAGTTAGCATTGACCTAAAATGCGATGCAGCTAGCTACGTAAATTATTCTGAGCCATAGATTAAGTAACCGTTTATCGTTGATTGATATGATAAATCAAATAGTTGGGATACAGTAATGTGTATCTACCTACTGTTATAAGGAATAAAACGAAGCACTGATAAAATTACAATGCCGATAACATATATAACGAGTGTGAAATTAATTACTAGTACAATATTGCATCGTATCTCCATAATCCATTGACTTTTCTTTACCAGTGCAGGTACCTTGATTACAAAACAAGGCCGGTCGGCCCGAGTCGCCGCCAATTATTCCTTATCAACCTTTATCGATGGCGAGTTGATCTATGACACCGCTCGACCGGATCTCACAACCTTTGGGGTATCACCAAATTTTAAGATGAAAATGACTCGCAATAGAAATATAATTTTCACCTTTACGAGATAAGCGGTAAACAAGGTCGACTCACCGGGTCGATGTCCGCATCCCAGACATCTTTTAGATCATTCGAGATGTCAAAGTATCCCTCCATGTCGGGGCCGGGTGCTCCAACGGCCTCCGACTACCACTCGAGAGACTCCCTCGAACTTGCACAAACACCAAACTGTCACGCTCCTACGAACCTTTCGCGAGCGGCGAAACTCGGAAAGAATGTAAACTCGCACTCAAACTTGCTGTAAAGTTATCTAACTTTTTCGGGGCACTTTATCGCACTGTAAGTTTAGGTTTCACTATCGACGCTCATTTGTTTTCGCGGTAGATTATTTTTATGAAATTTCACTGCACGCGAGGAATGTTGATTTGTTGAGTAAGTGAGCGACCAGTTACACAACACGAGCATTCGCGGCGAAGTGCGGCCGGCGATTGCGGCGCGGCGTGAACCGCTGCCCCCCTCCCCCTCCCCACTAGCCTCTCATTCATAACGGGGGGAGGATAAAAACAGATTTGACACCGAACGCCAGCTCGGGGGTTGCCCCTGCACGCACTTACAACACGATACTAATTACGAGTGTGTATTCTGAAAGATGACATCGTGGGACTTCACTCGACCTTATGGACTTGACATGTTTGTTTCTCAACCATTTTGTTTCACACCTTACATTAGAATAGCACATAATTCGGTACTGAGAAAGAAAACAAAATAAATAATAATTTATAAATTTTATTCACCTAAACGCTAATTGTACAAGACATAATAAATGTATTAGGAATTACCACAATTAACCTTAATTAAACAATTACATCTGAGGAATGACAATAATGATTTGAAACTTAAACATTTAATAATTAAAAAGGATTATGCAACGTAACTAAATAAACATTATTCATTTTTTATACAAATATATGGTAAACACGATAGATACTCGTAGGAATTTTTGGGTTCGCTATTACACGTACTGCTTTTAAACTACACGATAGACTTTGGATTCAGATTTCACCAGCAGTCTATCTTTGTTTCTTCAAAATTTTCTTCCAAGAGTTTAACGTAATTACCCAGAATTTACGTCCAACATAAAAAATAATCATACACATTGTATGTTAAAAATAACTGAAATGTTTTATTACAGAAAATTAAATCTTTATATTCCATGGACTTTCAGAAAAATTCAAACTTAATGTATGCAGTACAAAATTTTGTGAAAAATATATAAAATAGGCCGATTTCATTAAATTTTTAATATCTAAATAAATATACAGAATATCAAGATTACCGGTGAATGGGAACAATCAAACATTTCTCATCTGAATTAACTCAATAATAACAATAGTGCAGCTGTGATATCCTCGCGGTTTTTACATCGGCCTTACACGCGGATGACACGAGTTCGAATCCTAACTGCACGAAACAAAAATTTGTACGTGTAACATACCAGTATATTATATTCGTTAATTCTAATTCTCAGCGACATTCCATTACTGTGATGTCTCTAGAAATCCTTTTGTTTTTAACATTTCAATCGGCATCCTTCTTCAACCTCGGGATGTTGAAGCGCACAACTAATTGCCATTTTTTTTGTTTTCCCACCGATATCTTCGGAGTTGAACACTAAGCTTGTAATGTATGACGACATTAAATACAAACACTGCTAAAAGCGGTGCGTTTAAAATAGAGGTCTCGACCTCAGCTGTTAGCTAAGCTTATGCTTATTCATGCTCTGAATTTTATTATTCAAGTGATTCCGTAATTCCATCGGTGAACAATTTACCGTTCGATCGATTTTATGACGAGCCAACCTGAAACACTTCGGATGGATATCATAATTGGTTAAATGGAGGTTATTAAATTTACTTAATTTTGAATCCTCAGTCAAGAGCTTAGTTTCCAAATATTGTTATCTTTGTATAGTTCGTTTGGTTTACTAGCTAGTAAATTTAATACAACACACCGAAACTTAACAAAAAAAAGGACAGGAATAGAAATGTCTTTAATTTTTATCAACTCAGATAGGTTTCAGTAGCCAATAAGTGCATACTATGCGTGCGTACCCCAATTCTCGAATGTTATTATACCACCCGAAGACCTCCGGCCCAACGAATGTTATCTAACGAAATGGATCGAATCCGACAAAATCGAACTTTAGATCCGAAGTATAGGATTGCTCGATAACTTAGGACACTGACAGTCACCCATCCGATTGACCACTAGGTCGAAGTTCCTTAACTTCGTACTACGATAAAGAGGAGCCGTTGGCCTTGTATGATATGCTTCAACTATAGACATAGATATATATATACAGATAGGTGTGTATATCCATTCGTATTTCTTGCTATTTACTTCCACTCTTCTTGACGGGCACGCTGAAGAGCGAAGGCATGTGTGTGAGAAGCGCCGCGGTCCCGCCATGCAGTATACACACTTTCGGAACACCGGATTTCACTAGATACTCGCTAAACTGGAACAAAACGATTTGTTTAGTACACACATTTTTACGCAATACATTTTTTAATTTCAACTTTCCTATGAAATGTTTTGTCATATATCGATGAATACTAGAAATTTTATTCGATTCTCAAGCAAAGATCGAGTAGGATTTTGAAAATGGTAATCGTAAAGTACTTTTATTAGATATTTGTTATAAAAAACGTGATCGAATGTTATATAAATTCGGATCTATGATCGGTAGCGTTATTACGTGTTAATTTATAAAGGCCCTTCATAAATAGTAAAATGTATGGTTGAAATTGAAAGTTGAAGCTGAAACTACTGAATATTACACAATATAAAAAAAAATACAAATAGGATTACAATGTGCTATATCTGTCTGCCTGTTAGCCAAGTTCCTTTAAACGACGCAATACAATTTGATGCGGTTTATGCCGTGGTTAAAAAAAATATTTTCATATGATATCATATCATGTCACATAAGACGAGCGAAGGAATCTTCTTCGATTTAATGCTGGGGCACAAATATAACCGCGGGTGCTTGGGATGTGTTATTTGTGTACGTCCATGCCACCCGCATCACAGGGAAACATAATAGTTGAATGTGAGAGGTGTTTATATATTAAAAAATGCATTTATTGTGCAGTTTATGTAGTAACTGTAGTCACACTAAACATGTAGTAATTAAGTACTGGGTACACCTCTTCATTACTCACGAGTAATGTGTCAGGGACGCCCCCAATGAATGTCCATCTGTTAACTCTGCTCATTTATCGGCTATTATTATATAAATCTGAAACGGCGCGTTTCATATTTTCTGAACTATGAGAAAATCGAAACCTTTCTCTTTAACTACATTATAATGATAGAATCCCATGTAGCAACATATATTTATTTGTTTATAATAAAAACAAACGGAACATACTTTTTACAACATTGTCTTAAACCATGGTTGCACAGACTTATGAAGACTATGGGCCACTCGGGCAAATCATGAACTGATGGCGGGCCGGCCGCCAGAAGTATAGGTAATTAAAGACAATAAAGAATTGATAATAATTTATTAAAATTCAAAAAGAATTCATTAATTTGAAGCGTGGCACTGCATAGTGCTTACAATCTTTTTTATATTTGGCTCAAATTTACTTGTAGCAACACGTAAAACTGCTTCCAAACTTTCATTTGCAAGGCGGTTTCGATTTTTTGTTTTATTATTATTTAGTATTGAAAAAGTTTGTTCACATATATAGGTAGAACCAAATAAGCTGGAACATTTCAGAGCGTTTATGCGCAACTTTTCGTACATATTTTTATCAATGCAGCGGTAAAAGTTCAGCAAGTCTCCTTCGTTGAATTTGTTGCGTAAATCTTGATCGATAATTTCTAACTGCATTGACTCTGGCGCATTTTCAACTGAAATCGTGAAACAATTGCTGAATATGTCCAACAGAGATTTCATTTTTTTAAACTCCGAAAATCTGTCTTGAAAAGATTGAATCAAAATATCTAGCTTTTCTACATAACTGAAATTAATCGTAGTTTTGTTGAATTTTTCAGCCATTTTCTTATAATTCGGAAAATGATTGTGGTTTCCAGAATTCAATTGTGATCTGAAAA
>PDGT01000089.1:778381-805790 GCA_003671415.1 Megathymus violae
GTTTTTTCCTTGCAGATGCTTTTTCAGCGAAGTAACTAGCCCGGAATTGACACCAATCATCGAAGGAGCACCGTCAGTCGCAACTCCCGATAATTTTGATAAGTCCAAATCAGTTTTTGAACACTCATCCAAAAGTAAATTAATTATATCAACTCCTTTGGTTTGACCTTTCAATGAACACATTCCGAATAACTCTTCTATGACTTAAAAATCTTGAGTAACACCTCGTATGAATATGAGAAGTTGAGCTGTGGAACTAATATCAGTGGATTCGTCGAGTGCTAGTGAAAAAAATTAAATGATCTTAGTTTTTTCAATTAAATGTTCCGCAATATTACCTGACAAAGACATAATTCGTCTTTGGATAGTCATACGATTCAGTTGAATTTTCTCAAACTTTTTTGCTGCTTCTGGACACATTTTCTTAGCGGCAATTTCTATGGATTCTTTTACAAAATCGTCATCATTGAAGGGGCGACTTCGCTTTGCTATCATTCGAGAAATTTCATAACTAACTTCTGTAGCTGTTTCTGAATCTTGAATGGGTTTTGTAAACATAGCTTGCTGACCAATAAGCTCCCGTTTTAAAGACAACATTTTTTGCTTTCTTAATTCGCCTGTAAACTTGATAAAAGAAGGATGCTGCGTTTCATAGTGCCTTTTTACATTATATTCCTTTGCAATCGCAACAGAATTCTTGCAAATTAAACAAACGACTTTGTTATGCGACCATACAAAAAAAGTATTTCTCAGTCCAAATTTCTTGAAACTGCCGATTTTCATCTTTAACCTTACGTTTTTAACTAGGTCCTGGCTTCTCCATGTTGCGTTCTAATCCTGGCTAGGATTAACACAGCACCTAAAAACAATTACAGTACCTACTTAAATTACCCATTCTTTTTTAAATTATCAAAAATAATTGATTAAATTCCTCAGAAATTTTAAGATTTTTATACAGATTTTATATCTGAAATAATGACGTAATTATTACAATTAGATAAATTCTGATAAAAATAGTAATTTCTTTGTTTTATTTTAATATTTGGCCAACATTAAAGCTAAATTTGATGAAATAGGTTGGGAAACACTTATTAATAACAGAGTTTTACTTACGATTTCACAACACAATTATACACGGCACTTGACGGGTTAACAGGAAATCTACGTTGAATGTGGATCAAAATATATGACACCGGCTAGTCGAGTTAAAATCTACACTAGAACTATTGCCTCCCCAAAACACTATTAAACTGCACTTATTCTCAATCACTTATTACTTCGCTTTGTATTTTCGCGCTTATTTCTTTCTGTTGACATTTCACTCAAATTAAAACCGAACTGTCGGTCGCTGCGGTTAGCGTGGCTTTTATACCGCGCATACGACTCTGGAAGCTTCGTGTATCTACTCGTACCTACGCGAGCAACCGGGAATTCGGGACTATTGCTATCTCGCATGCTCACACCGCGCTACAAAATTCTTGATTTCTCTACTATTTTGAACTTTATATAAAGGCGGCAAGCGATGTTACTTGACTTAGCATTTTTGGGCGCTAGATTCAAATAGCGCGCGCGAAATTCAAATTACTTTTCGAACATATTTTTTTTTGGTTTTATTCTGGAATAGAATTAAATATTCTTCGAATGTACGAGTATTATTTTTGCTGTTGGCGGGCCACCAGCATTCGACCGGCGGGCCGCGGTCTGTGCATCCATGCCTTAAACTTTTTATTGTATCCGCATAACGATTTTTATCTGGAGGATGTTTGATATGCAATTAATTTTATTTTGGCACAAAACAATCTGAACAATTATCTTAAGCAACTTTTTGACATTTATATTATGTTATGTGATAATTTAAGAAGCAAACGCGATTATTAAATTATTCTTTGTCTTCAATCCAAATGAAATTTTTATACAGAGAAAAATATGTTTTTTATGATTGAAAGATTTCTATATCATAACTGAGTTTTGCCTGGATATATTAGATACATATCGACTCTGTTTCCAGAATGACAGGAACTAAAACGTAGTTTACCAAACTGGCCGATAGAGAATTGGTAGACTTCACGCTACCATGATAATATTATGTAGAACTATTCGGTACATACCGAATTTATTATTAGGTTTATTCGCCATGTGATCTCTTGCCAAAGCAATTGATAATTACAATACATTCATATTATGGCTTTGAAAAGTTGAAATTTAAATTTAAACTATTATATATTTGGTTAAAAGAAAACGTTTGTAGATATTAACCATATTAATAATGTATGCTCTGGTTATGTATATGGCTTTATATGCTTTGAATCGATCAAGTCTGCATCGTATTTGCATGATACAGTTCTTTTTACTTTACTCCTCCAAAATAAGCCATTAGAATCGAATCAGAAACTTTATTTTTGAATCTTCAATTATTATCGGAAAGCCAGAATGAGCGGATCCCCTCTCTAGTAATGTGGCTGGTAACGCGTCGTTGATGCCTTTTGTGTCACGGACTTCTATGGGGGCGACGGTGACCACTTACCATCAGATGGCCTATCTATTCATTCGTCCGTCATTTACATAAAAAAATACAATATACTTCCTTGACATAATCACCAACTTTTTGTACGCAATGTCAACTATTTCCGATCAAGAATTTTCGAAAAGATTAGGAGAGAAAATAATTACACAAGTTACCCTATTAAAGTGTCGCTTTCGTCTAACAAACAGAAACTTTAAAAAATGAACAACGTTTTAGACAATGAACCTACCTAACATTAGCTACTTTGCTGCACGGACAAACAGCCCATTCGCACTTGATGTTAGTATGGAAACGTTAATTGTCCGCGCACATACATACATAGCTGGGACACAATTCTCGGAACAGGACAGCCGATGGCTAACTGAACATAACGGTCGTAGAATATTTGTTTATGGTTTATTAAGAACATATCCGTGAAGATACTACAGTACATATGTACATCAAACGTAAACGATTGACCGACCAACCTTGGCGTTATCGGGAATTGCATGAGAGATCGTGAATTACAAGTTTTTTTTTCAGAAGTTTCATGTAGTTGTTTTCATGGCATTGTAATTATTATATACAGTAATCCGCCCTCGTCTCCCATCGAAACGTTCCGCGGGTGCACACCTATTTTTCGTGGTGGAAATTATTTTGAATTATAAAATCAAAATATGCCAATAACGATTTAAACCTATGCTACTTTTATAGTGTTATATATAGGTCTTCAAATACCCAGATCAGGGGTGTGGGCGTGAGAAATGCAGTGCTTTACTTGCCATTCACAGATATTTTAATAAAACGTTCTTACGTTTTAAATGACTTTAATTAATAGTAAATAAATGAATAAACAATAAATAATAACTTAAAAACGCCTAATAATTTATAAATAGCACCTATTTGCAAGCACACAAACATTATGTTTGCTAGGCGTTTGGCGACAAGCAAGCGGCGCTGCAAAATAATGTACCTAATCTACCGACTCCTGCCGTCGAGTCCCGCAGGAGATTTGTTCGCATGTGTATAGTAATTTTGGTGTCCGTGCAGAATTCGCAAACGCACACATCCATGAATATCGAAAGCCGCGACTCCTGCGGCAGGCTACGGAAGTTCGGCAGTTGTCGAGAGTAATCGGAAATGTTCGTTGCCTATAATCCGAGTAAAAATAATAGACCGAAATCACATTATGCATTTTTGTTTAGTAAGGTTTTATTTGTTTAAATAGCAGAAATGTTTTGTGTTTCGCGGGGCCATATTGCTTTTTTCATGTGATAAGCATTGTTTACGATTTTGTTTGCGCCAATAATTTATAGTTTTCTTAAAAGATTTTTCATTTTAACATTTGAAAGTGTGTACATTTAAGAGTTTATTACTGAGTTTCTATAATAATTGTAGTGTTTTGCTTTTACTAGTGCGTTTGTTGATTTTTTTTAAAGTTATTTGATTGTGAGGTTTGTGTTGAAAATGTGGATAAGATATTTGAGGTGGCCGAAATCTTGCGTTTATTTACATCGGGATATAGTAATCTCAAGTGACCGGAACCTTGAATATGTAAAAATAGAAGCTGACTAGGTGACTAGTCATAATATTTTAGCTTATTATTTTACTTATTAGAATTTGTTCCGCCGCGACGATCGATCGCTGTTTTGTCTGCGTTGCCGTAGAAGATGTACATGAATAGTAGTACATCTAAGACTTGTTCTGTTGGCATGGTTTCCGATTTAGAGATCCGTCGCGTGGCTGTGGCTATGCTAAAAATCTATAAAAGAAAAAGTTTTTGTGACCGAGTACTCCGCCGCATACCCAGTGTCATAATCCTGTGTACGCCGCTGACCCCGATAGGATATTCCAAAAATATGGTTATGCTTTTGCACTGATAACAAAGTCACCAAGATGAAAATTTCTAAAAAATTATTCGAATTACAGATTCGGCCCTGTTACAGTTTTGTAATTAATATAAATATAGTTATTACAATTGCGCACTCCTGGCTCCCTCTTCTTTAAATTCTTTTCTACGCAAAGATTGTTTCAAATAACGTAAATATTGATAAGACCGCCTCGTGCTTATCAAATTAATTGTGTATTTTTGTATCTTGCATTTGCTTTGGTTTGAATACAGTATATTTGCAGATGTATATGATAGTAGCCGTTAAGTCTACTCGGAAAACTTCATGTGGCCAAAGAACTTCCGACAATGGATGGTCTATTTATTAACCACTAACCAATCAACACCTGATGAAGTTGAAATACCCCGACGACCCCGTAGCCCAGTTGGTAATAATCCTTCCAGCCGAGTGAGGGTCCCGGGTTTGATTCCCGGACGAATAGATATTTATAGGACATGAATATTTGTTCTCGGATCATGGGTGTTAGTGATGTCATATTTATATACGTTTATGACACTCAAAACACGAGAAACCTTAGTGCAAGTGTGTGTAGTGTGTGTGACTTTTTTTTACATTTCCAATTACAAGGCAAATAGTCTACCACTAACTACTTATATCTTGAAGCAGATCCAGAAGTGCCAGGTAGTGGCAAACTACAATTTACTCATTACGCTTCAGATATGAAGTCAGCTGGTGGAGGACAGTGATAGACACTCAATGAAGTCAAACCAAGCATAACAATTTGGCCAATACTAATAATAAAATATGCTATTAATTGCGTACTGATCGCGGGATTAATTAATGACCAACTCGAGTTTCAAAATAACTTAAGCCAATGATTAATCAAAGATATAAGTAAAATAATTAAAGTAACAATTAGAATTTTACAATTGTTTTTGTTTTGTTACTTAACAAGACACACTTCAGTGGCTACCAAAATAAATATATGCGTTTTGAAAAAGTGTACCAAATTAGGACTATCATTGAGGCTTCGTTTTGCAATAAGGGCGTAATCAAACTATGACAAATAAGACGAAGTAGAGCGGAGAGAAAGTTCGACGCGCGCATGGTTCAGTGGCGGCGGCGTTTCGAAAACCAATCGCACTGAAGCAACCGAGCGCAGTCGTCCATTAGATGACCCCTTTTGGCAATCTGTCTAACGGCGTATCAGTACAACGAGAGAAGGGTTAAAACTCGTGCCGGTTTATTTTAAGATTGCGATGGTTCGGTACGCAATTACTATGAAAAACCGTAACATCATCAATCGGATCATAACGTATGAGTAAGTGTAATGAAGTGTCTTTCTCTTTAGCGGGTCACAAAAACACTACTTCATGAAATACCCACCCAATTATATCAGTGTTCTGTAAATGAAGTACGTACTGATGTAGCACACGTTGATGTACTTCATATACTAGTAATATATTAAGAAATATTTTTCAGACAACCCCAAAATTGGTATAGTTTAACAACTAATACTCGACTACGCTCACGGCCGAAGCGGATTAAATTCGGCGGCTGAATTCCGCGTAGCTATTTTCATTGTTGAATAGACGTTAAAGCATGTTGGAGACCTTCGGTCTGGATTCTGATAGGCCTCCAATTCAATCGATAATTCGAGGCTAGAGTAACAAACTAACGACACTCTTGTTTTGCGTTGGGTCGCTAATAGCCTTAGAAGGTATGTGATTACTACTTGCGATGACATCAGTTTCACTCGTTAAAATCGTGCCGATTTAACTGATAACTGGCGTCTTTCATCACAGTAAGGATATTGACCGATTGCTAGGAAGTTGTTATCCATTCGCGTCACTTTATCGTTCAACCACTTACACTGTGCTTTATGAATCTATTGTTTTATGTTGCAAGTGCAGTGATGTCTGATAATAATTACGTTGTTCAGTGTCGCATGTGGGTAAACGTGTTTTGGAGCAATTTATGTATGTAGCGACCCTGTAAGTAATTCACTTGGTGGTTTCCCCGCCTGTCGACCAAACGACATAGGGTTCGTTTCTGGGTCGCAGGCTTTAATGTAATATTAACTTATATAAATGGTTAAGTTTGGCACTTTGAACGGATATTAATGATCAGTTTCATATGTCGCCGGTAAATTAAATAAATCGTCTTTATCTTATATTAATAAATTACAAAAAGCCGAATAAATACATGTATTACATCCTCATCATTACAACCCATACTATTCCACTACTAGGTTAAAGTCTCCCCTCACAATGGGAAGGTTGGACGCAGTTCTCCCGCACGGGAGACCTCTGCTCAGTTCTGCCGCACCTCTGATTTTTCAAATTATATACGTATTTCAAAGTAATTATCACTTGCTGTAATGAAGGGAAACATTTTGAGGACGAGAGTTGTCCGTAATGTCCACAAAGCTGAAGTCTGCCAATCCGCACTGGGCCATCGTGGCGGACCATGGTCTAAGCCCGTCTACATCTCACCGCGAGTGGAGCTCCGACACCAGCAGTGGGACAAATATAGGTTGTAATGATTGGAATTATTATGAATATACAAACATTATGTCATTGAGCAAACACCGCGTTGCTTTATTTTTAAGCAACGACCCAAGTCGTTGGATCGTGAACAAAGTTGAACGAGTGAAGAATTCGCAAAAAAAAGCCGATAAGGTTACTTGGCTTAATAAGAAGACTTAGAATTGCACCGATAGAATTCTCCGAAACAACTTTCACTGGCGTTTGGAATTTCATGTAAAAACTGCACACTTCTGAAACTCCTTCTTACAATGCTATAGAATAATGATACACCAGTTCCGCATTTTATTATCAACTAACATTTATTCACTAATAATAAAGAGGACAGCGGCCTCAAACGATTGGTATTTCAAAGTGAACAGTTAGCTCGACAAAACACAAATACATTCAAAGTGCGAACGACTCGATATTTGCTACTTGTAATTACTTTTCGTGATCTTAAATAAGATTTATATTTCTTCGACGCAACGTGCCAATTTTATTAATTATACACCTCAATATTTTTCTAACTTTAATATGTAAAACATTATATATAATACAATATAAGCTCGTTGAGGTAATACTACATTACATAACAAATGAAAAAAAGGAAATTAACTGCCTTCCAAGGACTATGCTGGATCGCGCGATCGTATTATTGTTTTGAATATTCATATCGTGTTAGACTCTTACCGAGGCCTTTAGCATGATACATAAATTGTCTACAGAGTTGACAGTAGAATTGGCCACCTCGTTGTAATAATTGAGAAAAACCGACTCAGAATGAAATAGACCCATTCGTTGATTACCAATAGCAGAACTAATTGTACGTTTCCAGGTATTTCTTCATAGCAACAAATTGTCTACGATCATTGTTGTTTTAGCACGAAACGATATGGCAAATTATTTTCACTGAAAGTACAATTTATTTCATATATATTTCACACACGACAACAAAATAAAATGTGCAGCATTTTCACCATCATCTGCCTTACCTCATCCCATTGCCGTCCGCGCAGTATGTCTTTTACTTCCGTTCATCGCGCTCTCGTGTCATACTTATTCGACTCCCACCTCATTCATATTACACCTAATACAATCCATCTACTGTTTCTTGCACCTTCCTCTCGCTATGTATCCATCCACTTTCATATTCGTCGCTTTTTTGGTCACATGATCTTCATTTCATCTCATCACATGCCCAAACCATTTCAACCTTCGACTTCTTAGTTTATCATAATGTGCAACATTTTATTTTTGTTTAAACTGCACTATATCCAAAGCATTTTATAAATATATAAATCATATCATCGTACTTGTTCCAAATTTAAAATGTATTTTTCACTCAGTGAGCGAATACATCCATTTCTTACGTTGGTGAGCCAATGACTTTTTCGTGCGGCTTTGATAAATACCATGAGGTATTTTTATTGAAACATCCATAGATTGTTTAACTATCCACGAAACAAAAGAAATTCTTATTCGATGTATGTGAAGTGCCGGTTTAACAAGGAATATTATCTCGGCCAATATTGCTTCACAGCCAACCCTACTACAATATTGATATTCTCGCAGTCAATTATAAAAGGGTGTACACTTGACTCGAAAAATACCATATGACCTCTGGTATCTTTGGCTTCGTTCAGAATTCTACCTTAGAATCCCTTCCCTTTCCTTATTCCTTTCCTTATTTTACCTTTTTCGCGTTTCTTATTTCACTAGCTTGTTAATAATCTAACCAAAATCTAGTGGATCAGATCAAAAATACAACCATCATCTCCGAAAAATTAATATGTTATGATAATATGCCCTCTACCTGGCATCCGATCTAGTCGTTCAAAACTTACACGATCACTGACGGGCGCAACAACATTTATATAATTATTCATATACATACGTCGGCATAGGCTAAAAGAGCTTTATGCAAACTTACTTTCACTTTTTAAAAACAACAAAATGGCGGACAGTACGATTTGGACAATTTGCATAGTACGATGAAAGTAAAACCGATAATAATATCTGATAATAATGATAACCGTATAATAACATAATTAAAGGGGAGGACCATTTGTATAGTTGTGTTAACTGTTCATTAAAGTAATATAAATTAGTGTGACAGACAGCACTGTGCATAGTTATTTTTAATATGTGTACCAATACGTAGTTTGCTTTTGCTTTGTACTTTGCTCTTCGTCTCCTGCGCTCTCGGCGCTGCCCGTATAAAACTTAAAATGATATTGACTAGAATAAGAAACGAATTACAGTTCGTTTCAACAGGCTCGCGAGTTTCATTATACATAACATATGGTAAGGTGTGACGTGTGAGGAATTCACTGTTTACTTTACCAATGTCACACGCACACGAAACAACTGTTATTATTTTTTATGAAACATTTAATTAATTTAACGATCGTAAAATTTGTACTGTTTTAAAGATCGATTTTTTATTCCATAATAGGCAACTTACCAACTGTGCAGTCTCGTCCTCGGCTGAGGCAACCACAATTATCTTCTTCTGCTTGATAGCTTCAGTCAGAACTTTGTGCGGGTGTGCGCCCAGAGTCTTCAGGTCGTGTTGTCCCAAATGCACGCCGCTGTACGGAACGTTTGTACTGCCCTCTATGCAACTCTTCTCGTATCTAAAATACCAATGAAACAATTACGTCAACTTTCACGTTATGACCTAAAGTTATTGACAAATTGGTCGGATGTTTTTGATTATAACATGCTGTCAATCGGCAACTGGTAATGATGAAATTTAAAACAGCTCAACATACAAACTTAAAATATATATTTTTTTGACTTTGAAGGTATGTCTATTTCTTACATGTTAACTGAAAACACAAAAGTATCAATGTTATGTGTTGTAGCGGCCACAAGTTATTATGTTATATGTTTTACATTTAATACTAGCTAGTATGGTATCTGATAACAAAATCTGAAAAAAGTACTACCTTTGTGAATATTAATGCCGGAAACTAAAAATCTGATTATCATAACTATTACAAAATACGTAATGTCAATACGATCTGCTGTATCAATTGTCTCAAGGTAATATTTCCCAAACAAAGTTAAATAATTAATCTATGATTTATTCGATATGTCGAGAGAAAATCGAAGTAACTCAGCTATGGTGTGACTCTTTTGCCGATATGTATTTGACACTCGTGAATGTCATTCAATGTTAAAAGAAGTTTTACTTCTATTAGATAATAAAGTTAATTGATACTACACCAACATAAATATTACATTAATAACTGCTGGATTCCGATCTCCTTTTGTGAATGGCAAAGTCCAGTACCTCGGCCACGAGCCGATATTGGCAGACTTCGCACACTTTTGACAATGTTATGCAGAATTTTAAATACGCAGTTTCCACAAGACGTTTTCTAACACCAAAGTACGTCATCATTAATCTCTTAAATGTATATTATTTTGAAAAAATTTATATGCATACAGTACTCAAGCACATGCCCCTTGCGGCAAAGGTTCATTCCTCTAATCTTTCATTGCTTAAATTTCGATTTTTTTCTATGAATACTACAGTACAAAACAAGTTTGCACACCATCCGATGTTAACACGTTGGTGTTTGTAATCAATGAAAATCAAATTTCAATTCAATTTGAACTTTAATGTCTTGAAGTACCGTGTTTCACGACCGGTATATAAGTCAGTGATGTCACGGGGACAACGTCTACCACTCATGGTTACTACTTTTTTTCCGATACTATTAAAATTAAAAATACTTACAATAAATTAGACCTGATGTCAACGACGCAACTCTTGTCCTGGTAGGTGAGCGAGAAGTCTGTGAGGCTGATTCGCGGGGAGATCTCAATTAGCAACGTTTCCATCGGTACTTCGACTGCATCCTGCAGACAAACAAAACAATTATATCCCACTCCATAGACACGTTAAACCCACACACGCATACATTGCCATTTTTCATTTGAACGTAAATGATAGGTCCATAGAATATGCGTATTTTATTTCTTGTTTCTATGGGTGTTTATGAGTTTACATGTATGTATAAGTGTGCACTGGAAATCAGCGACTAATGGTTTACTGTGTCGGTATACTATGAGTGCAGTAAGTTAGTGCCTTCTCATTTTGTTGATAACGCTTTGCCAAGATTATTTATTTAAAAAGCTGTATACATATGTATATAATTTCTTCGTAATAATGCATCTATGAATCCCCTTCTTTATACAATCAGCCGTTTTTAGTCGGGTCAGTATAGAGTATATTTATGACAGTCGGCCAAAGAAAACACATAAAGCCATATACAAATTTACAAAAGTAGCAAAAACAAGTCAAGGTCGAATTGGATTGGCGTGGAAATGTTCCGTGCTATAAATTTATTCAGCGTATTTTCAGCTTCAATAATGAGATATAAGCAGGATTAGAAGAGGGCTGTTCTGATCCGTTAATAGACCGAATCCGATAATCAAATCGAATGATTGGAAGGATTCCCCTTCAAGAGCCGAGAAGAGATACCGGGTGGCGCATCTCGGGAAGACTTAACGGGACAGAGTTAGCTATCTCGGTTTGCTAAACTTTGTGAGGAATGCAAAATATGGTGATTTCTAGGTTAGCCCCAGAACGAACTCATATGTATATTGCAGATAGAGCTTTATGCGCGAGACGACTACCGTGGAGGTTTTAGTGACATATTGCCCAGTAGCGAGGCCTGATATCTTTTTAAAATTTCAATTCTACCCTCACCCCGAAAATTAAAAAAACTGGTAACTTGCAATGTAATATAGTTATGTCCATACCACTCGCGACATTCAGCGTAGGAGTTATTTGGATTGTACGGAGGAGCATTTATTTATGATATATTATTGAAAAAACTGACTTCCAAAATCAATTGCAAAGCAAGAAATAATTATTCTTCTATTCCGACATTGATTATAATGATTATTTTCATTTAATGCATAAAAAATGTTGAATGTTTTACAATTGACAAACAACCGGGCTGTCTCAACACTGTATGAAGATCTGTAAAACCAAACACGACGAGTTGACAATTAAGAAACAGGGGATCTGATTTTTTTTATGTATTTATTATTGACTCTATACCAAACTGAAACATTTTTAGATATTTCACGTTTCATCCTAGTAGAGTTTTGACCACTCGAGTCAAAAACCTTGCCGCCCCGAACGAATACCCTTAAAATCATACTAGGTACAGTCACCTCCGAAGGGACTATTAGACAAAGCGCCGTCCGTTGTTCGGCTGACCAGAGTTCAAAGGTCGAAGAAGCCCCTTACACACTATTGATGGATGGATGTATGGTAGCATACATCAAGTATGAAGATTAAACACATACATGTATCAACTTCTTTTTTGAATTAAAAAAATACGAACTACACTAAAACTACTGTGTAGACACGCCGTGTGTTATCGGACATTTAAAAAAATCTAAGACGCAAATTAATTTTGAAATATTGCGTCTGAACTTATATTGTATAACATTAGAACACTCTTCACAAATCATGTCAACTATAAAATTACATCCTTGTTTATCAAAGTGAACTGGGCCATTATAACAAGAGCATTTTCATAATAACGCAAATGGACATATTTTCAACGATGTTTTGAATCGTAATTTTTCCGCTGATGCGTCTCAATGCATAAACATGCAGGGGCGGGCGATGCAACGCATGCGACCCACATACCTGCCGGCTGTACATTAAGCAACACCGAGAAACTGGGACACATATATTTGTGGAATTCATAACATACCTATTAGTGATTGGATTAATGTTAAATTTTTAATGGCATGTTCTAAGGATACATCCAATTTATATGGGACTGTCGGCATATTTATTTTTGTTATAAAAGTATATGCTTGACTACTGTCTCACCTGATAGTAAGTGAAGCTTTAATTAATTAATGGAGGATCCTACTCGGAGGTCGATGGAAACTTGCTGGAGCTCGTCGTTTACCGATGCCATTTTCTCCATTAAAGCCGTAAACATAAAGCTTTTTGTTATCGACTTAAACCAATCCTCGTCGGCAAGTATATGCAGTCCTTAAGTAGCTTAGCTTTCCGCAGTCATGTTTTTAAACTATATTTCCTTTTTTTTAACAATTCGACAAAATAGAGGAAATCCCCAATAGCTGAGGGCGGAAGGTAGCTGTTAAAAAAATGCGAGATGTGGTCTCACAAAATACGCATGCGTTGTTGAGTTGATATGTACCCGTTCGATGTAGAATGTTTTAATTCGTTGTGAGCGTCACAAGTATTAAAACGTCCGGTGTGAGTTCCTGGGAGTTGTGGTAAATCTTTAAGAATTCATATTGAAATTGTAAAAAGTTTATCCGTGTATTCCAATCCGTTCATAATGTAGAGTTTGAGATGGAAGTAAATAAACTGTTAGTAAAGTTGTCATTTACAAGTTCGTCATACGTTTAGAAATAGCACGGACTATGTTTTAGGAATGTTTTTTTCTAGTTTTATGAATTGATTGAATTGAAACATATGAATTTATTATAATAGCTGCAGCCGAGCAATGAAAAGATATCAATACTAGCTTTTCTTTCTTATCCCGTGAGAATAAAAAGTATCCTACATTATGACCCACAATATAAGCTACTGAAATGCCAAGTATCACATAAATTCAAGGGTTTTTGTGTTATATGTGTCAGATCGACAGACAAAAATTCAAAATAATTTATTTTGACCTCTATACTGATTAAAAAGATTACAATTCTACTATTCGTAAAGATTGTCAATACTTGCTTATATTAAACAGAAAATACGCTATTAAACCAGCAAAAGTCGGTGTGGAAGAACCAATTTGGTTATTATTTGAATGCACCAAAAAATCGTAACGTTTTTATAGTTGTTACGACCATTGTAATGATAATTGAAACGTATTTTCAAATATAAATATGTCAAATGTAAGATGACAAGTCTAAACAACTGTTGTACAGATATTTGAATAAAACATTTTAACAATAAACTTTATAACATTCGAGCTGTTATAAATCTGTTACTCGCGACATCCATAACCCGAAATCAAGTCAAAATGGCTTGGAAGCGGGGCCTTGCGGGGAATCCCGCGCGTTCGGAAAACAGGGTTTACATAAATCAATGGCCTTGACGCCACGCGGGAAAGCAAAAATTATAGATTCGTTAAAACTTATGTTAAATCACGTTCTTTTGTTATTCACGAATCGCGAAAGATCTTACAGCGCCCGTTCCATTTACTTTAAAGATAGACTATTTGGATATGAGTTTAGTAACTATGAGTGTTTTTTTTTTTTTTGTAATCTTACGTTGAAGACGTAAGACATTATACATATAATCACAAAAGTTTTGCTAACGGTATACAAAAAGTAACTAAGTAAGTGCTTTCTGTAACTGTGAGTAGAATAAAGTCTAATTGCGAGTGTCTTGCCGCTTCTTCTTCCGGGATCGCTCACGGTAGGATTTCTTCACGGGATGGCGTAGTTTGACTCGGCCGGCAAATGAGCAGACGAGCCACCTGATGATAAATGATCACCGTCGCCCATAGACATTAAGTACACCAAAGCGTTGTCGGCCAAGAAAGAAGAAGTAAAATGAAGGAAAGAAAAAGAAATGAAAAAAATAGACCAGAAATAAGGTAGCCTTACCTTATAGCCTAGTTATTAATGATAATGGTTCTGTTTACCGAGTCAAAGGTCCCTGGTTCAATTCCGCAATAATTCACTTATCGATACAAATTTTACAGTTTAATTAAAAGGTTTGTTCGGATTTCGTGGTTCTTTGTATTCTCTTGTCAGTACAGTGTAAGCATTTATTTGCCTCAACTCAATCTCAGTAGTAGCAACTCATCTGCGACTTACTGCGGCGTATAACCATGCCTACATAGCCACAATTACACCCCAGTCTTGTTAGAGCGACATGTTAAGTTTGAAAACCGAAAATAATACACAGGACACATACTGTAACCCAATCGCTTAGTATTTTGCTTTTGATACATTTATTGTATACTTGGATACCAAGTTCGCGATCAAAGTACTTCTTCCGCTCAATCCACACTGGAGCAGGGTGGTGGACGCTACAGCCCTCCTCATTTCATCAAGAAACACCAAACTTGGACTGGGTCGCTAATAGTTATAGTATAGTAGTAGTTTGACGTGAGTTAATATGTAGTTATAAGTGCATTCTGTAACTGTGAGTAGGAAAAATAAAGCTCCTTGGGAGTTACTTGCCGCTTCTTCTTCTGAGATCACTCACGGTAGGGATTTGTTGGAACGATGGCGTAGTTTGACTTTCGAAATGTGTTTATAAAAACTAACTTCGAATAAATATTGTTTCATTCATTATTTAGCCAAACAAAACTTCTTATATATTATTATTACATTAATATGCAACAAAATTTAAAATATATTACCATAGGATCCTTTATTTCTGGTTCATTGGTGAATCTCCTGTAGCTTATGCTTCGAGGTGAAGTCCTGCACATTTCTATTGATTCCTGTACAAAAATAAAACACGGCGCTACAATATTAAAGTAAATATAATTTTTCAATCGACTAAGTTAAAATTTTCGACTAATGTTGGACACATTACCAGACAAAAAAAATCGCAGTTTAGCTCTATCTGGAAAAGGTCATTTAGATATACGGTGTTCGTTATAATAGATAAGGAAATACTGGTAACTCATTCACGCGCTCATTACTACACATAGCTACCACACGTCCGATCCGTATCATGTCCGTCACAAGACTGCCTTTCCTCACCATAAGACTACCCGCTTAACACATACCGGCTACACCTACTAATCAGTTGACAACTACCTTCTCTACCGGTACACACAAGATTACACAATGTATTATCCCCATCCAATAGACTAATACTACAGTTAATAATTTATTCATCGTTGGAAATTTATCATTCTTGACAAATCTCTAAGCCTGACAAAGTTCAGTCTTAAGAGTTGTTTTATTGTCCATTAGTTTGCGCGGGTGCATATAATTGATAATACGTATTTTAAGGCAGAGCGTCTTAACCACTTTTTTGTATTAATAGCCGGTTACCGAATAGACGGGTTATCCTCGGAGAACAAACCGTGAAATGTTTTTAATTTTCATATATTTTTAACCGATTGAAATATCAGAGTCAGTAATATTGGAACTATCCGCTTCCTTATCGATGAGTGCTGCCTTTGGTGTTATGAATTTCTATGTGCAGCTATGATCATCAGGTGGTCCGTAATTTTCTACGACGACGACTATCTGTCTTCCAACGGCGCAATCGGGCAGGCGCGTGGGCTTTTCGGGTCACAAGGGTCACCCTCTTACCCGGGCTGAAACTCGGGAGAACAAGAGTCTCCCGGAGTGCAAGGGGATAACCCCGCCGTTGGGCAGGCGTCCCAGTCATTTTCTACAACAACAACAATGGGGTCTTCCTGCGCCACTTGCTCTTTCTGCACGTGTGGCGGGGGTCTACGGGTCTCAAGGGTCTCCCTTTTTACCCGGGCTTGGACTCGGGAGAACTAGAGTCTCCCGGTGGAGGGGGGGTCCCCGCTTTTTAGCGGGGAGATCCAGTCCGTAAGGCCAGCCAGGTCGCAGCCGTAGCTCCCCAGATTGTCGGGAAGCTAATCCGGCTCAATGAGCTCCCGCGGAAGCGGGTAGCCGTCCGGGGGCCGAGCGTGGAAAGGCGCGATCCCTCTTAGACTTGTATGCGGCCCGTTGTCGGCTCGGTCGAACATCGACTTTGCCAGACGGGCCGCGTACTCGTCCAACGTCACCACCTTGAGTTCACGCGCCACCACGTCGTTCCGGACGTACCGCCCCGCTCCCGCGATTGCCCTGAGAGCCAGATTTTGCTGCGCCTGCAGACGCTTTCGCTGCCACCTAGATGCCAACGCGTACCAGTCATTTTCTACTACTGATATGCAAATGCTATCAATTCAAGCGACTCCTTAACGCGAGCCTATAATTACCTACGTCAACACGTTAGAGATCCCGATACCGTCTGGAATAACAAGATGCGAGGTAATTTATAGAACATTATGGGTGTCGTTGACTCCTATACACCGGTTTTTGGTTTTGTGATAACATAATGATGAATATGCATGAATTTAAATTAGTCAATGTATGCACGTAGAATACCAATCCGCACATAAAGATTCGCAAAGACGGTTTTTAGGTACAAGACTAGTTGCTGCTTGAGTAAATAGAAGAGTATAGAAGATAAGTTATGACACAATTTTCTAAATAACTGCCAAATACAAACCAAACTTTGTGATCATTTTTATAAACAAAAATATTTCTTCATTCACGGTAAGAGTTGTTAATTTATAAAAGCCGATTTCCCTCTTCCAATTTATCGCCCATTCTTAATTATTAATGAACAAATTGAATATTGTAAATTTTATTCAATCATTAAGCAAGAACTGGAAAGTATTTGAAAGTTGAGTTCGCAACGTAGTGAATCAGAAGCAATGGACCGTTCTTTGGAAGACACGTAACGCCGACGGTTCTCTACCCGTTTTTATCTTTAGATAACAATCGCTTAATCAACTCGAAGGCCTACTAGGCAGAACTTCAAGCGCCCTTGTTTTCGCGCCATTACATCTGCTCCCCGACATAACTCAGTTGTATTCTCATTTCGAGGAGAGACCTAAACCATGAGCTTTTAAAAAAATGTTTAAGATGTATTCTTTTTATATGATTCAATTTTATGATTGTCTACACCCCATCTGACGGTAAACGGCGATATAGCTTTGAATGGTAAAGTTTGTTCACTTAATAACACCTATTCATTACTTACTTTGAAACGATCAAATTATAATCAGACGCAACCTTTACTTACCTTTTTTGCATCCTTACCTTAACACACTCGCCAATATCAATCTCGGGCAGGTCCGAGAACAGTAATATACACTCGTTGAAGCCGGAGTCTAACAGGGTGTCTCGCAGCTGCCTCAAAATGCCGACTCCCATGAAAAGCGGCAACGAAGGTCCCTCCACTAACAATGCATCCCACAAGTGAACGATCTTGTGGAGAGGGAACACATCTGGAACGAGTTCCTTAGTTACTTTTAGTTGCATGCATCCGTCTTGCGGCTCAAGGTCAGACAGTGGCGCAAGAGAAGGCCTATGTACAACGTTCAACTTTCAAAGGCCGATGGTTGGATGAGTGTCAGATAACCGTCTGTCGGTCCGTCACCAATGTCCCAACAGTATCTCCAATTCCACTGGACTAACTTCATATTTATGTACAATATTAAGGATACTGTTGTCGTAACTCCAAAATTAGGGACCTGACGAATTATGTATCTTAAAGGAGATACAGAAAACTATGATCAATAGTAATCATTATCATTATCGACATCATCACTATAGGGACAATACACAACTGTTTCAATATGCGGCGCACTCAGGATGAAGCTGGATAAGGGGCAGAACCTAAGGGCGTAGTCGACGTTGGTCTTCATACATTTGAGAATACTCTACCCCTTCAAACCACGCTAACTCTGAATCATGTAATCATTCATCAATCTGATCTCATACATAATACATACAAAATCCATTTAAATATGAATAATAATTCTGTATAAAATTCATAATATAAATCCTAACTTCATACTCACGCGAGAACATAGTCAAAAACCAAGGTATGGCGAACAACTCCGGCACGAAGTTGATGTCGTGTAGATGTGTGGCGAGTTCCGGCTCATGGAATGCGGCCATTTGCCAGAACTTGGCTAAGTACTCCTTGATGACGGCGCTGTTGTCTTTCAGGAAGAACTTATGAAGAAACTTGGGTACGAACGCCGAGAGACAAGCGAAGGCACGCGCTGAAAAATATCTTATATAAGTAATCGCTTGTTTATATCGATTACCGAAAGTTACCACTTTCAATATATACCAAAATTTGATTACGTCTTTTTATCACCTTCAAAAGGTTCGGCGTTCTTTCACGGAGCTTCGAGTTCGTTTTTACAATAAGCTTCTAAAGCTAATACGTGATTTAACTAATGGAACTTTAAAGCGACGCGTTAAAGGACTACTTTTCGGTAAAGGTATTATCGTATAAAAAATATATTAATGACAAGGATGCCTGGAAATAACACTGCCGAAACCAGTTTTCTGCACAGGTTAAAACATACTTTGTAATTAAAATATGTTTAAAAGACGTGCTGAGGAGTTTCTTTCGCTGTTTCTTCTCCTCAATTTCAAATCACCTTTTCTAACCGGTAGCTGAAGCAAAAAATTTTGAATTT
Organism: Megathymus violae; assembly: GCA_003671415.1. Lineage (NCBI taxonomy): Eukaryota > Metazoa > Arthropoda > Insecta > Lepidoptera > Hesperiidae > Megathymus > Megathymus violae. Next base: position 797,493 of record PDGT01000089.1, read on the forward strand.
ACTATGTTTACGAGTACTAACTTACACGCCTCGCATAATAATCTATATTTACTACCTAAAATGCATATTATGAACCATGAATAGTAACACTGTTTAGTATACAACAGCAAGGTAATTACAATGATGGAAATTTTGAACAGCGAGTCATAGAAAAGGCTTGTCGCTAAAGAGTTTTCCCAGACAGGCTGCGGGTGAGGAGGTAAAATAACAGGAATAACATTAAAACTGGCTGCGTCTACTTCTAGGAAATCGTATTATTCTCATGGACTAGTACATAACAATTAAAAAACGCGGTAATTAGGTAACTTGTGAATAATGTGCGTAAGAGACAGAAATTGCATTTTCTGGAAACTACCATCAAAATCTTTAGTTAAATATAACAACAGACCACTACCTCAGCATGCAATATGTTATTCAGAAACAGATATAAAAAATAATAAACTCGAGTACCAGCGTTGTTTATTTTTTATCACTTTCACCTAATACAAAAGGGGAATCTAATTACTATGGGAATTCTACCAGCCTGGCCATGAGGTGATCACCAGAAATATGAGGTAGGCGTACATACAACATATACAGACCTTATATGAAGAAACGTACTTTACATCTAATAATTAAATTAATTATGGAACATCATTATATTGATTATTATTATTTGCTCAATAGAAAACTTGCCTTCATTGCAGAAGTTCAAATACAAAAACGGTGCAGTGAGTGAATCGAGTCCCTGCCAATAGACATACTGCGGGTTCGTCAGGAGCCACGCTTTCAACAGTCGCTTCAATGTTCGGTGTCCGGCCGAGCCACAGAGTAGCCAGCAGTACTGATGACAACGGGGTATGTCCACATCGATCTGCCAAGAAAAATCTTTTTGTATAACCTTAATCTACTTAACTATTAAGTGTTTATTTATCTGTAAAAATATATTTAGTATAATCTGTACTCGGGAGCAAGATAGCATTGAAACGAATTCCCCACACGAATGACTAAGCGCGAATCTTTTCCGTCTTGATTGTGACTGCAACATCGAATGCAGTTTTGATTCTGGTTAATATATTCCAATATACGTATATTCACTTGATATGTACATGTTTGTCGCCATCATTATTAATAATTGTTATTGTTGTCTGCAATCTCAAAGCAAAATAAATATGATTTTCTTCAATAACATTTGATTAGTGAAAAATAGTATTTTGTATTTACGCAAACGACCTACCTATGGCATTATCAACTCGTTGGCAACCAGGATAGAAATGTCTGTGCCGCTCAATACTGGCTCTCAGATATGAAGTACAATCCAATCAAAAAATACCCTACAATGTATATATGGGCAAACAAAATATTTAAGCACCATTTTCTCCTATATTTGTCAATCGATTTCCCTTTTATTTTTGGAAGCCAAAAGTTATTTACTGATGATAGTCGAATTTCTACTACTAGGCGAACGCTAGTATTTTAATTGTGCACACCAAAATAATAATAATTACGTCATAGTTGATCACATAATTTTATTTGTAAAAAAAAATATACCCATAATAGTCTAGTGAAACATTTGCGAACATATTTTAAAGATCAACCTGGATTACAAACCTGTCTATCTGTATGTGTTGGTGTTTCCTTGTCAATCCTCTCGTACTGATCCTCAATATCTCCCTTCACTCCGAGCAGGGCTGCCCACACGTCGCCTCGGACTAACGGTGGTATATCAATCTCTGCCTCAGCCCGTATGTACTGCGCTGTGTATGGATAACCCTAGAACAAATGTCTAATAAATTATCTATCTAAGTAAGACGAACAAACGCTCATAACCCAACGACTAATCTCAACAGTTGAGAGATGTAAGTGAGGACGTTAATTGGGATGGAGGATCACTAGGGAAAATGGTGCATGTGCTCCGGTGCTTTAACACATTTTGCTATGAGTATAAGTAGGTATTATTGGACCGTATTTATATTTGAGAAAAGACCCGTGCCGAGACGACGCCGTTAAAACCAAGATCTTGAAAAATAAAAAGATTTTCTAAGAAAAAAGTCTAGGTTACTTGTGACTAATAATAAACATTGATTTCTTTAGATTTTGTAATGTAGTTTATGAAATGTACTGTAATGTAATGTACAGAAACTATTAAAAATTCCCAAGTTGCCAAAAACTTTAACATTAGAAGCACGAAAGAAATATATTCAATCAACTCACATGCAATAATCTCTGAAACCATAACAGTCTGTAAAACTGGTACTCTGTATCCCTCTCTCTTATAATCTTAGGCAGCGCGACTGCATCGTAATCTTTCCTACGCTCATGCATTAGTGGATAGAAATCTTGTGGAGGTATGTGTGATAATCTTGTCTTCAACAAGTCTATACTATATTTGGCGATTCGACGGTCGAACAACGCACCCACCTTGCCTCCAACTGTACAACCATCTAACAGAATGGCTCTGAAAATAAAATTTTAATTTAAATACATAATATGATAGGTCGGAGGTGATAAGTGCACATGTAAAGAAAATTATTCACTATATGCATGCCAAGTAGAATGGAATGTTGGATGTATATGCTGTATAAGGTGTCTTAATTGTTGATTCTTAAACAATACATATTTCTTAATACTTTTTTATGTTAATAGCTGCCAATTGAGCATCCAGATCATCTCATGGTAAATTATCACCCTTGTCAATCTGTAAAACTAGGACTCTGTTTAAGCAATCTGATAAATTTATAAATAACTACTGTTATTTTTGCCTTTGTTGTATTAATTTATAAATATTTTATTTTATAATGGACACAAAATGAGAACATCTATTAAAAATTTACAAAACATGCAGATTAATAATTTCAATTATGGGTTTTAATACTGGATGGAGTTAACACCTTAATAACCACATAAAGTTATAAGTTGCACTTACATGGGCATGGACAATATAGGGGGGCTGTTTTTTATAAGACCATTTTTTTTCAGTTCAGCTTGTATATCTCCACCGGTTAATTGCCACCAGTAATATAAGTACTGGAGCTTGCATCCCATGAGACCATGCGGCCTTTTGATTTCCAATGGCTTCTTACTATCTATTTCTGAGAGATCATTGATAATCTCAGAAAAAGACACTCTTTCACTTGGGTATATTTTTAGACACTTTTCTATGACATTTCTAATTCTCTCTGGTAACAACTAAAAACAATAAATAAATTAAGTACAATTTATTATACAATATATTAAATATACCAAATATACTTTATTATATTAATAAACCAAATATACTATAGATGTAGGTGCATAAAGAGTTATAAGTAGCAAAAGATGTTTCAAAGTACTCAAAATATAATTTCCTCAAAAAAGGGAGTTTATAAATATTAGAAAACCTTGAATTTTAGTAATATATTTCACCACAACCTATATCTATCCAATTTCTGGGATCAGATCTCATAGAACTTCAATTGTTTACAAGCATTATCCAACATGCTTTTCAAGTATTGGTGACTACTTTCTAATATCTTTAAAAACATTATGGTTAACCCATCCAAACTTTTTCATCATTAAAACTAAAGAATATTCATTTCAAAAAGTACAAAATAATTTAGAATATGGTAAATTCTCAAACATATACATAGTTGTAAAAAATTTGAGATATGAAACTAAGTTTATAACGTTTTAAGAGAGAAAACTATGTTTAAAATCACTAGGCTATCACAATAACATAATTATAGAAAATGTTCAATCAACAATGAATAAACTAACTATTTACCTTGTATGCATCATAACAGTCATGCTCTCTAGCAATTCTCTCTGCAGGATTGCCAGCATGTACCAAGGTGAGTATTCTCCTTAGGGTTGGTCCTGGTTTCAGGTTATTCCATAGTCTACCTATACAAAGCTCCAGTAAAATAATAGCGAAAGTCCACACGTCAGCTGCTGACCCTCCACCATTTAATATTGTCTCTGGGCTTAGGTAACGAGGTAGACTGCCAAATAAAAAATGTTATTATTAATGAAAGCAGATAATAGCATTAATATAAACAAGTACATATTATAATAACACTGAAATTTAATATAAACAGTTTATAATAATTTAGTTTAGATAGTATTTACAATCAAATTTTTAATGTACAAAATATAAAATAATTTGAGCATTACTTAATTCTAGTTGTAACAAAGGCATTTATATATAATTTAGTAGAAACTAGTTCTAACTAGGGAAAACGCATTTTATCTAAAAACTAGTTTTAACTGTAACATATACATAATATTAAAAGAGAATAATTTACAAAGATGATGATTACACATTAACACAGGGAACCCTAGTTGGAGGTGTCAGTATGTAAACATTTATTATGTAATATTATTATAAATGCCTTCAGACTAAAGAATCCAGTTTTTTGATTCCTGATCAATGCAAACATTGACATAATTATAAATGTTTCATTTTGAATCAATAGTGTTTGTGATATCTGAATTATGTATATACACTCATTTCATTCAGAGATTTGAATTTTTTTTATTAAGGATATAATATACATACATATAATACATATCACTGAGTTTTCAAAAACATTTAAACAGCTCATAGTAGTATTCAATAAACTAAATAAGAAGGTATGTGAATAAATGTGAAATTTATTTAAATACAAACCCTAAAGGAAATGGCACTTGAGTTCCACCACAAGTCATATGAAACATTCCATAGTTGAAAAGCTTTACTCGGCCACTGCTATCCAGCAATATATTATCATCTGACAATGTTCTGTGAGTGATACCCTGTTGATGCAGGAACTGCATGGCTTTTGCAACTTGAAGAGCAATGTTGGTGATTTCCTCATTGCAAAACTTTGATCTCCATTCAGATATTGGTTTACCAATCACTTCTGCTACTACTATAATTCTTTCTGAAAATAAGAAATAGGTGTATAGAAAATAAAAGAAACATTGCTCAAGATCTATGGCCATGGTAATCCACTTCAGATTTGAATGAAATTTATTAAGTTTACATGACAATTTTTCCTGGACCATATTCTTAGAAGACATTTTCTACAACCCACAGATCGATATGCAGTTTATTCAAAGGCCCTGGTGGGTACAGTTCCCGATTTCGACTTTTAATTCAATATATTACTATTAGGTAATTTTGAGTCAATAGTTACCATGTTTTCCTCGTATGATATCTAGATAGGTACATAAATTTGGATGTTCTATCGTCAATAACCGCTGAGCGCTGCCCAGAATAGTGATAGAACTTGGTGTTAGTGGCAAGCCGTTACTACCACAGGTTTCGCCAGGGTGGTTTCTTGCGAAGTATGTACATGCAGCAAATTTATATGCCTCTTCACACTCATCATTCATTTTGTAAAAAGATTAAAACCTTTCTCGACAAGAAATCCTGACTTTTAAATTAGTAATGAAAATATTTTCTGACGTATGTAACATTAAAACATTTAGTAAATTTTAAGCGTGTACATTATGTTGCATACTGTATTATTAAGTTATCACAGTATAATTCCTTAGAAATAAATATAATTTCATACCAATCTAACAAAATAAATACGATAGTCTAAAACAAAACAGTTTTCCTAAAATTGACATATTTATTGCACAGACTAATATATTGCTAACACATCAGCACAGACAGTACAACGCACAGACTAGCTAGAGATACTGAAAAAGATTTTTATATAAAAATATTCTATAGCAGAGTAGGATCAATGAACAATGTATAATGTGTGTATGTATTCCCTGTTACGTTTATACGACAAAGAGCAATTTATGTACAACATAGATAAATAGATTTTGCCTTCATTGGAACTGCGATATCATGTAGCAATATATACAATGTCTTAAATTAGAGTAATTAAAAATACAATATGTTATTATAGGGATTTATTACTATATTTATATAAATATACTTTGGCAGACTTGAAACAATCGCGGTAAACGGGTTGCCTATAGTATAAATTTTTTGTTCGTGCAGTTTGCGTCATAAAACGTCGGAGCAGTGAAGCGAGTATTTTGCTCTCTCTCCCACTCTCGGGCCTTATGGGCGAGCATAGTGATGAGCATTATTGTTGTCGATAAGCGTTATCGATAGTGTATTTAGTTTTGGCATTATGTGGGATTGTGATAAAAATGAAAGAAAAATAGATAAAACAACGTATTTATTAAAATAAGAATAATAATGATTTAAAATAAATTATATTAAAAATAAATATAAAAAATTATATCTAAGTTTAAATTGGATAGCAAAAAAGATAATAATGATAATAACTTATATCTAAAATTAAATCTAAAAGTATTTACATTAAAATTCTACATCAGAGTCATCGTCATCCACATAAATTACGAATTCTTCTGACAGATGAGATTTCTTCAAGTCTTCATCTTGGAGTTTTTCTGCATGCTTCACACAAACTTCCCAGTTCTTTTGCGAAACGTTTGAAATTGCTTCACTTCAACGTCTGCAATTTTAAAAGTGCTGTTTTAGTGGCCACTTCATTTTTTGCTTGAGCCCATACCTGCTTTCGATGACTCATTTGTTTTTATCGATAATGGCGTTGCGACCGCGCAACATGCTCACCGCCCTAGCCGGCTTATCTATTATGACCCAAATTGCACGGGGAAAAAATTTATACTATAGTTACAAAAAGTTTTTGTATTCCTCCGTGAAGATCATAAAAGTTGTATTAAAAACAAGTTTATAAATCAATTTTTTTATGTAATTGTAAATTTTATCTCGATTTGATATTAGTTCTTAATTTATTTATTATCATGTAATTAATATTTAAAAATAATCAAGAAAATCAATATTTCATTTTACAATATTTTTATAGTATGCCTGATCAATTGAAATATAAATCATAAACATAGTTAAGTAATATTCTAAGCATTCCAAAAATGTAATAAAAAGAACAATTTTTTATTAATACTTTTGAAATATGCATAATTATTATATGGTCTTTTCAGATGTTAAAGAAAAAAACCTGCATGTTTAATATTTAATTAACATTTTAATGTATTCAACAAAATTGCATAGTTTAACCTAAATATTGAATAAATGAGAAGCTCAATTTTTAACCCACTGTGCAGTGAACAATTTTATTCATCTGATTATATATACTTTGTGGTTTGCATACTAAGTAGTTTATATAATCAATACTCTACAGTATTTTCTATCTGTATTATGATAGTATTATATTATTTAGTCTATGTCAAGTACCAAAAGTTTTTTTATAACATTATTTGTATGTTCTTTTTATAATTTGGTTCGTCTGATCGAAGCTTGATTAGGTAGCGAATTGTATTCAATTAAATATAACCGTGTCTCGAATAGTGAATACTCAAAACTTTATTTTACACGAGTGAAATAATTTAGATAAATAACAATATGTTAGCGCATTTACATTTTGCTATTGTAATCGAGGTGAAAGTCATGTAGTATTTTTGTATCTGTTGAAAGGCAAGTCGGAATGGCCTGCATTGGTTTATCACCTACGAATGGTGACTCCGAGATGGAAGAAGGAGAAATTGTGGATGAAGTTGATGATCTCTCAGATATTTCTTCGGAGGAGGAGTTTTTGTTAAGACAGCGTTTAGAAGTTCTAGAAAATTACAATAATGTCCTTGAGCGTAAACAGGCGAAGAAGACGTCGAGTATTGGTATGTCTTCACATTTGTAACTGACTGTCTGAATTGAAGTTTTGGTGTCTATTAAAATAGGTTTACTACTACAATAAAAATTCGTGTGTATTTAAAGTGTGTGTTAGATCTGTCTAATCCATCTGGTATTTCATGATTCATTAACCTTTCAGTAAAATTAATATATAACTACTTTTTTTATGTGATATATTCTATATTTATAAGTATAAGACGTTTTTGAAAAAGGTCTGGTTAAGATTTAGCATCCAGATGCACTCAGAAGAGGGGGTAAAGTGTGGTGATTTTTTTGTGCTATTTACAAACAATACCACATACAACTATAGACAATCACCATAAGAAATAAAAATTGAATATCCTAATTTCTACAGTACTATAAAATAAACATGCCAGTCCCAGGGAGACTCAGCAATAAGTTCTATAAGTATGTATATTTAACTTTAAACTTAATGGTGACTCACTGATTAAAACACTATCACTTTTAGAAAAGTTTATACTGATAGTAGTGGTCTTTACATAATCAATTGTATTATCTATACTTCTTTCAAATTGGATATGGAAACTTTGTAAACAAACCATTAAAATTCTCTTGTAGGGTTTTCACCAACTGAGCTATATTTGTAAATCAAATGATTTAATGAAATTAAACTACTCATTATA
>PDGT01000089.1:806474-903038 GCA_003671415.1 Megathymus violae
ATAGGTATATTGCCTTCATTGCTATGGCTCTTTATCTCAAAACCCTATTAGGTTTTTTTATAACTTTGACTGTACATAAGTGACTTTACACAAGTGTATTTAAAGAATACCTAAATAGTTAAATGATATTGAATTTTGATATGGAACTTTAAAGTTACACACATCTGTTTTATTACTATAATAATATTTTGTATAGCAGATGTTTATCTATTAAACATAACTAGGATGTATATTGCAAGTAATCCACGTCAGAATTTTTCCCTAAATGCTGTGCAATTCAATGTCCTATTAAAATTGAAATTCAACCAAACCAAACTTAGCTGCTTAGCTTACATTGTATAAACCTTGCTGATCATCATTATAGATATGAAAAAATATGCTTAGTTTATATAACAAAGAGTGAAAGGCTATTTGGTTTAAGCAACATTTTTGAAACTTTACTAGCAAGTCATTTGAAGTTAACAATTTAAAAAAAAAAATAATCATAATGCAGAAACTACTTAATCTAACTATGAACTATATTTGAATGGGGTACACGTTATTGACAGTCATTTAAAAACATGGCGTTGTTGATGCTTACACTAAATAAAATTGACTTATAAAGTAAATTGTTGTTTAATACAAATTGCCTTAAAGTCTACCTACAATTAGCAACAGTAAAAAATATTTAAGAAACTCTCTAGTACATTTTCAGAATAAATCTAAAAGCATGATGTGATCTAGGCCAAAAAATAATAGTAGCCTATTTTTCTCAACTGCCAATTGAGATTAAAATTATGTGTAGGGTAAATTACTTATACAACATGTAATATTGAAACTGTGATGTATAATACACATAACACAAAATTAATTAAAGTATTTATTCAGTATAATAATTATAATCAAAGTAGAATCAGCTTCAATGTAGTCCTAGATTGACTTTAATTATATTTCATAACTATTTTGCAATTATTATTATTATTGCAAAATATTTTAAACAAAATTACTACTTGGTTGAAGTAACACACTACTAAGTCAAAATTGATGCAGCTTAAAGAGATTAACCAACACTCTATATACTATCTACTACTCTATATATATTTGGGTGACAGACAAATTATTTAAGTGACATAACACGCTGTAATTAGTATAAGAATGATTGATGTTAATATGGAATGAAGAAACTGCTTTATCCGTTATCCAACTATTTATCTGGCAAGGCAAATTGGCTTGTGTCTAATGTCTTTATATAATTGAATGGTTCAAATACACTAACAAAAAAAATATGCAAATTTGACATCAGATAATAAACTGCCACTATGCAAAGTACCCTAAAAGTTTATTGTTTCAAACATCAAAAAATGCTCTGATTTTAACAAATCCATGTTCATTCGATGCAGAAAAATTCGCTGATTCCAAATATACACATATACATATAACTCAATAAAACCCAAAATGTCACTTAAACCAAATAAACACCTTTCACCCATTGATTTTTTACTCCTTGTGTGAATTTTTTTAGAATTAAAGAAAAACCATTAAGCGTCAATTTTTATGAAATATATTTCATTGTGTTTAAAATGTGTTCCACATTTTTTAGCAATATTCATACTATTTAACTACAAATAACCAAATTGCCACCTGATAGAAAGTAGTCGCCAAACCCTTGAATATTGGTAACATTGGCATCATGAATGTAAAGCCAGTTTAAATGGAAATGGGGGGCACTTATAACTGGTTCTAAAAAACTGAAGCTGTAGTTATGTGAATAGGTACTTAGTCAATTCTAGCAAATTTGGCTTCTAATAGTGCCATCACTGCATTTAAAGATTGTTGAAAGTAAAGATCCATCACTGTATCTGTCAATTCAGAAATAAAGCAAAGCAAAATTGAAACCAAATTGTTCATGAAATATATAATAGTTTGATTAATATCAAAACTGCATTGAATTTAAAATTATATCATTTAACACGTTCCCTGCCAGACCGTTTTTTGAAGACTTCCCGTTCAAGCCGCGTGGGGCGTATGAGCCCCACGCTTTACATTTGTATTATTTCGTTTCTGGCGTATGCATTACAATAATTAAAATAGTGCAAAAATCATAATTATCAAGGAAAGGTTGTATAGTTTAACATGCATAACACAACAAACCAATAAATTTATTTTTCTAGGAATTAGTTTAACACATTGAATGCCAACCGGGTTTCTCGTAAAATGTCAAAAAAGAAAATGTTTGTTTTTAGGTTTTATTTAATAGGATATATAAGAATATAAATATTTTTACTTAATTCAAATTTTTGTTTAATTTTAAACACTTTCATTTCAATAATTTATTTTTATTAATAAAAAATATGTGTGAATTGCGAGATCTAAGAGTTTAATTTCAAAAATATTTTTTCTACATTTACGCGTCATGTATCTACTACTGTTTGATGAAGTATTCTTGGGCCAACAAAGTCACAAAAGGTACAGAAAGGCACAAAAGGGTTGCGTCAGTCAAACCTAATAGAGTTTAACACGGAGAGCGTGACTGACAGCGCTAAATTACATTATAAAAGTAGGTATATAGTGTCAGTCACCGAGGACTGACACGGCTCAATTGGAATAGTTAAGTGTCAAGCACCAGTGACTGACAAAGCGGTCAATGTGTTAATATTCTCAAAAACAAAAGATTATCAGAGTTCATTTTCACAAATAAAAATAACCCATGGTAAATCGTCATGTTGAATTTATCTGAAGTCTTAGAATTGTCTGTGAGGAAAGATGAATGATGTATTATGGATAGAATGAATATTTTAATGATAGAAAAATATTTTTTATAAAATTTAACAATTCTTAAAACAGAAATACTAAACTATATACAGGGTGTGTCAGACGTTAGGACATTACATTAAACCATGGATTGAGTACCATGTCCCTTATCTGTATACCAAAAAATCAATAAAATCCACCTAATAGTTTAGCCACAGGAGACGATTTCCATTTTCTTAATTTTGAGCACACTGTAATTAACGAACAGCTGACTAGGCTAGAGCAGTGGCGTTACAAGGATGATCTAAAATGAAAAAGAATATCTACTTGTCTCCTTCTTCCGTATTTGTAAGGAACAAAATTTCGTTGACTTTAGCCGCCTAGGAGGGTAACCAAGCGTTGGATATTTAAGGGACAGGCCTATTTTTATCTTTTATTTTCTTTATTATTTTATAATACATAGTTTTTATTTGAGAATAACAAACGGAAATGAAAAATTATTTAAGTATTAAAAATTATTTTAAAGTAGTTTTTTAAAACTACATACATACAGTAATTACATATTTCTTTTCATGTTTTACGGGCAATTGTCTTTTGAGAATAATAATAGTAAAATAATTGTCGTCAAAAATTTATTGGTATCAAATTAGTGGTATAAACAACTGGTGTGGGCTTACTACAGATCCATTTAAAACATTCGGCATGGATTTCGGTGGGGTCGAATGGTTCACGTTCATGTCACATAACTGCTGAAGTAAGTATTATAATAGTGCAAAATACTTACTTAAAATACGAACATCTATCTTGTTTTTTAGTAAAATTAAATCAATCGTCACTCCTAAATATTACACATATGTCCTAATGTTTTATAAGATCTAGTAACACTACAAATACACGTGCTCGAAAGTCCGCTTTACCCTTTTATAATATCCGTCAGTGATGCCGCTTTGCCGGTATGTTTTGAACGCGACCATTTTAACAAATGTTTATTTGCAATTGTAGTTGATTAATGTTTATTACGTATTTATGATTATTTACTTGAATTTCAATTGAATGTCTATGATGATGCGATAAGGAGGAACAACGCAAACGCATTCATCGACAATCTAAGGCGTCATTTCGTCTTGTGTCATGTTCTTATGTTTTGGTTGGGGAAGGTAAATGCAGAAGTCAAGACACTCTATGTGAGGCGACCATCTTAGTCCTCATGAGTAGCAACGCATCTACGTATGACTTCTCTCCTATTTAAGGTTTGACGTGGCTGTCAATGGCTTGCAGTGACTACTAAATGTCAGGTGGCCTGCATGCTCGTTTGCTACTCATAAACTATAAAAAAAATAAATAAATATGAGGAGTCTTTTTCAGTCATGAGTAGAAACGCATGTATGAGATGTGCTCGTTCGTGATTACCACCGCAAGTAAAAAATGTGAGATAGTCTGAGCATATCAGCAATTATTAGCTACGATAAATACAAAAAATTCTGGGTCTCTATGCTAATGACCAAAAAAGCATTTTTTTCTAAGAACTTTATAAAGTACTCACTTTATAATTTTGAAGCGGAACCCAACGATTGCCGACACCTTTTGACCACTTTTTTACGCAACTAATTCATACCAGGGTCGTATTCGTCAGTCGTAATCTTGTCATTCGATGTGAGACAACAAGTCCTTCGATTTTGCACTTTCTCCTAATTTCGAGTGTTTTTGAGTTTGAGTGAGTGTTTGATTTAGCGAGTGCGAATTAGTGATGCTAGTGTAGTGTTTAGTTGCTGACATGCCAGATCAATGGATTTGACACCTTTGGACTTTTTGTTGTGAGGTCCATTAAAATATAGTGTATACTCAAGAAGTGCACACGATTGGCGAACTTAAAATAAAAATAACACAATCTTTTCAAAAATTTGAAGCAGAGGGCAGCGAATGGGTATTTGTTGACGCGAAGTCGCAGTAATTTGATTAGAAAATGTCACTTATGCATACAGAATAATGGCGGACATTTTGAAAATTTAAAAATGCATCTATTTATTAAATTTAGAAAAATGTTAAATTGGTTGAACTTATTGAGTATGATTATTATTATTTGTTGTTGTTTATCATCGTAAAAACAAACGTTACGCTCCGCCCACATCAGTGTTGCACCCACCACAGCACAGTAGCGATTCACGTTAACACGTAATATAGCCACAATTGAAGGATTGTGTTTGCACAAGTAACAAAAATTACAAAAAGCCAAGGAATTAAAATGCAATAGTTTATTGTGTTTCCAAATCTTACATAACAATAGTCATTATTCAGTTCTGTAGGTTTTCATATTATTCAATTATTCATTTGATAATTTGTATAACCCTATTGGTTGTCTATTACTAATTGAAATTACCAGTCTGCTATATTTATTTACTAAATAAGACATCCAAAAAAGAACTGTACAGGTGTTGACTTATTAAATACAGAAGTATCTTTGTTTTTATGTAGTTGGTTGCAGATGTATTATGTAATTAGTCACTTAAAACTTGGACATGAAAGGATTGTTGGAGCAGCTAGCGATCAACCTGAATGTCTGATGTTCTTAAGATGTATCAATATCTGACAAGGCAACAATTGTTATTTATAAATAATAATTGGGGTCAACAGCTTATATTTATTCAAAACAAAGAAGCAAATAAAATTGAGCCACTAGTAGTCGTCCATCTAATAATATGAACCATTAACAAGTAACCTTACCGAATGCGTTTTTAGGTAAACAGCAAAGACATGATATAAATGTTTTATGTGATCTATCACAAGTAGCAGAGACTGATTTAAAAGATAATGATATTCATGTGTCACAAAGATTTATCAAGAAAGTAGACCCAATAAAAACCTATAAAAGAAAGAATTCAAGTAAAGAAAGCAATACTGTGTTAAAGAAAATTAAAGACTGCAAAAAGAAAACTAAACAAAATAAGAAAAAAAGTACAAGTAAGGTGCATATTAAATCAAGTGATGATTCAGAGGAAGAATATTTTAATAAAAGAAGGAGATTAGCAGATGCTGTAACATTAACAAAGAATAAAAATGATACATCTACCTTAAAAGATAGAATTAATAGGATGTTATTTGGAACCAAAACAAAAACGACAAATAACATTATACAATTAAAACAATCTAACACACACTCATCAAACCTCAGAATTCACAATAATGTTCGAAGTATACAGGATCATAAAAATTGCTTGAATGAGACTAAATTAGCTGTTTTAATGGAAAATAATGACTTCAAACAAATTGATAAAAATACTTTTGAAGCAAATGAATTAATAAGTTTCGATCCAGAAGAAATTGATAGTCATAGTGTTGTTGCAATAAAAGAAGTAAATGTAAAATTAGATGATAGTCCGGAAGTACCCAAAGAAAGAGTGAGCAAAGAACTGAAAACAATTGCATCAATAGATTCAATAAATTTGTGTACTGATAATGAAAGTTCACAAGATGTTGTGGATTCTAGTAAAAATGAAAATGCGGTGACGGCCAAGGAACTAGTAAACGGTCATGGATCTGATGAAAGTTCGGACGAAGATCTGGAACTCTTACGGGCATACGCCCTAAAAACAAAGTCTTCCAAATTCAAAACTGTAACAGAAGATGAAAAAGTTACCAGCAGTAATGAAATTAAATCTACTGTGGCATCTGATGACGAAGACAGTGATACTACTGAACTAAGAATGATTTGCCTTAAGTCTACATTGTTAAAGAAAGCAATTGAAATGAAACAAAAGCAAAAGTTGAAAAAACGATTGTCACAGTCTTCTTGTTTACATGATGAATTTAGTCAAGAAGATGAAATTATGAATGCTCCATCAGAAAACAATACTGATATAGAATCAGTCGACATGGACATTGGATCGGATGGTGAAGAAAAGGCAAAAGAAAATTCAAATATAATCAAGTTTGATTCTAAAATTAATGATAATATTAGTAAAGATAGTAAAATTCAGGAAGACGAATTAGAAGAAGATGAGGATTTGTTACGTGCAAAGTTATTAACTTCTTTGAGTAAGAATCTACCAAACCTTGTTGATCTTAGTATGTTTAATAAATCTACTGAAAATATACAGAATATCAAGGAAGATAATATAGCAAGTGTACCTGTTCGTGTACCAGAAGAAAAAAAAATAATAATTCAACTTGGTGAATCAGATTCTGAGGGCGAACATGAAGCAACTAAAAATTTAACAAAAATGCATATGAAATTGGCAGAGCATTATCAAGATTTCCAATCAAAATTAGATCAACTTTTGAAGTCCACGCGTAAAGAATTTGAGAAAGATACATTACCAGATGTTGTACAGAAGTCTATTACGCCAAAACCCGCGGAAAAATTTGTACCTAAGGTAAGAAAGAGCGTAAAGAACAACGCGAATGGCATTATATTTGTAATAATTGTAATATATAAGATTAACATTTTTAGGCTATGAATCATTTACCTAAATCGGAGCAAATTGAGTATAAAAACCTAGTTAAAAGAATGGCGGAACTGGAAAAAATTAAACTGGCCCGTAATTCGGTGACAATTGCACAAAACAAAATACAGCTTAAAGAAACTCTGAAGCCTCGTAATGTCTCTGTGAATATTTTGAATCCAACAAATATGGAAGAAAAAATTGCACTGTCTAGGTACGTACATTGATATGCAAGGTACAATAAACATTTATTAAATTTAATAATGATGTTTCAAATTATAATATAATCTTAATTCTAATCAGCTATAAATAATGTGCAGGAAGAAGATAGCGGAGGAATCAGCTAAAATTCTTAAGTTGAAAGAGGAAGCAAAGAAATTACAACAAAAGTATAAAATAGTTGCTACCGAACTTAAGAATATAAGCACTGCTATTAATCTTAACAAAAAACAGCAAAGAGCTGTCCATAACAGCTTACAAAAGATAAGGCTGCAGCATCAGTTATTGTTGAAAGGGTATATTTTTTCTATTACATTATTAGATTTCGCATCTTCGGTGCAACAAAGTCACAACAGCTCATTTTGGAACTTTAAAGAATAGAACTTATAAGATTATTTTCACATTTATTGCCTTATTTCTTGATTGTAATAGGTTTGAAATCTGTATAAAATTGATTGTTATAGTTTTAGTTTCACGTAAAAAGCTTATTTTGAATTATTAAAATAATACTAATAAAAAGTGCCCTGAATTGTGACTTTCTTGCACCGAAAGTGCGATTTATTGTAAAAAACTTTATTGACTCTAACACTTTTTTCAGCTCTACTCATAACGTTAATTCAAGGAATCCATCTAATAAAATGCTGTTATTAAACAAAATACAAAAAGAAAACAATCCAAAAGCGGAAGAGACTTCATACACGAATTTGTTGAAGTCTGTTAAAGTGAGTTTTATAAATGATGTAAATAAGGATGTATCTGCAGCTCAGTCTCGACTATCAGTACATTTAGACGTTTCTAATAATAAGAAGACTATTAAACTGCCCAAGAGTCCTTCAAAAGGAAGAGTAGTCGACATAGTGCCAAATACAGACACTAATAATTTTCCTAAAACAACTGAACGAGTTCCAGACACCTTTCATCCACAAGTAGAAAAGGGTGGAGGGGATTCCAAAGAGTCTCTTGTCACGAGAGATGTCCATACACTAGAACAGAACTCTAAGACTAGTGCGGATGATTATAAATCACCTCTTGAGGCGCTGGGAAACACGACGTAAGTAATACGCGTAGAAAAATATTTTAATGAATATAAGCAAGCCTTACAGAATTTCCAGGATTATGTATTACAATTTAAATCCTCATTGACATCTATATTGATTACGTTGACAAATCTATTTATTTGCGTCGTAATGTAATTTTATTCAAGCTTTTAGCTCAATTTATGGTTTGTTAGTTTGATGCTCTTGATTTAGATACGAGCCAAACATTTTGTGCAATACGAAGATAAACGTGGACGGTTGCGTACGGACATCGCCGCAGCTGTTGCGATGTGAGTTTGCAGTGAATCTGTCCACCTGTAGTTGCAAATGTTTATAGTAATTCAAAACTAACGTTTTTCAGCTGGAAGGAGGACCCAAACGGCTTCCTCTGTCCGTACGAAGTTGGCGGTAGTTGCAGAGATCCCGAATGCAAATATCTACATCCCAAAATCTAATCCCGTCAATGACACTACACAAGAAGACTTTTGACGTAGACACTAGCATACACTCAAAACATTATACTCTACATTTAAAACCTTAGATCTCAATGTCCTTGTCGTGTTACTGCAAAGTCATACGAGAGATATGGAGTCGAAGACTATATGTAATGTATTTATATATTTTTTTGTAATAATTCTCATATTCTAGAAATGATACACAGAATTAAAATTTATAGTCTTATTATATGTTTGATTATTTCTATTTTAATTTCTCTTCATAGTTTCCGTTTTCGTGCTTATTCATTTTATATTTCGTCATTCAGATAATTTTATATATTTTGATTTAAATGGTATAATCTAATTAAAGATATTTATAATTGTAATATTTATAATTGTTTGTCGTATTCATATTATTGTGAATTCTAGTTGGCGTTATCGGTACGGTGACATCTGGCGGTTGGTCTGCGGCTGGTAAGTTTCGAGTAAGTTTAAACTAGTGAATATGTAGTGTTGTAAACATTGACTGCCATACTTTCATCAAGACTGCAACGTGTCGTCGTCCCTGGTAAAGTGATTGTGTGACACTTTAGGTTAAGTGAATCATTATTTTCTAATTTTGATAATAGAGTGTACATAATATATTATAAAATATACGAACTATGTAAAGAGTTATGCAATAAAAGATTTAAAAATGGTCCGTTTGGTTTTCATTTAAAGTAATCGTTTGAGTAAAACAATATGTTTAACTTTACAAATAGATTTATATTCAGATGTAAAAGAAAATAGAACGTAAATTAGGTACTAATTCTTCATACGGAAACACTTAGACAAAAATACGTATATTTTGGAATCGAAATCGATACACTTAAATAGTTATGATAAAAATCTTAGTATACAAAGGAAGAGATCATGGAGCGACTAGGTACGTACAGTTAGTGAAAATATAGTGTAAGACTAGGCAACTGTGGGCTATAATTCTCGAAAAGTGAAAGTTCCGATATACAATATTATAAGTGCTATCATAATGGACAACACAGTACACACATGCACTTAAGTTTAAAAATAAACATTACATATCATAATATAAAATTCAAAAATCTAATTCATAAGATATTTGGTGTTTTAGAAGCTCAATATATTTTATACATATATTTATGTATAAGAATTTTTATAATTTAGATGTTTTAGATATTTTACATATTTTATTATAATTAAGTAAATGTCTATTGTACTTATTCTTCTCGAGCTAAGATATCGTGCGTAACAAATCTTGTCAATGAAGCTCCCATATAATTTAAAAAGAGATTCATCTGTAATACGACTATATTTTGCCATTATAACGCGTCTTTATTTTGCGCCCCATCTGTAACCATGACTATACCAAAGTTTACCATGGGTCGTTTTTTGTAAACGCCACCTTATAGACTATGTCAAAACACTTGAGACTGCTTTAAAAATATGTTTCTCTGCACTCGTATATTCGTATTTTTGTTAATATATGTGTTAAATCATTATCGGATGGGAAATGCTGCGAACAAAAACTCGCGACGCAGCGCATTTGTGTTCCATTAATGTGGAATGTAAAGCCCGCTTAGGTAGTAATAAGCGCTGACAGATCATATTGCGTCAATGGCGACACAGCGACTACTGTAGTTTAAAAATTTTAATTTCACTTAATTTCATCAGTAGTTGACTGAAATTTACACATAGCGTCACCGCATGTCGCTACGATCACCTGATAAGATTATATTTTGCATATCAATTTCATTTATAGGCACAAGTAGTAAAGTTTAAATTCAATTATTATACTAACTTAGCCGCTTTGCTAGGCTACCCGTCGAGTTTGCGAGTTATTTTTCAAAGCAGTCAAAGGAATTGGAAGTTGCATGTTCTACTTACATTCGTATAAGTACTTAAGCTATAAATGGGTTCCCCCTAAATACTACAATTTACACATTAGGTAAGAAATGGTGTAGCCCACAGTTCATATTGGACAGTTAGATTAAACACATGAACAACTGTTGCAAGTAGATTTAAACATTCCTTATCTAATACGGGTAACATTTTGTGTCTGATTATAAGTTAAATGCAATGACACAGACATGATCTCTGTTCACTAATAACGATCGTAAGTGATTAGGTTACATCTACCTACATCTGTGTTTGTAAAATTTAATAAAAAATTAAAATATTTTCAAATATTGTATATGTATAGGTCCATGGTTACTAGTCGTTGTTTATTATTTAAAATTCCTTAGATACATTTTTATTTATCTAAATTAAATATTTGGTTAGTAGAATAACGTAACTAATGATGCCTTAGGTTATTTTAGTTTAGCTTAGCCTGGGTTCAAATCCCAATAAACCTGTAACATAACCTATTTTACGTGCGTCATATAAAATTAATTCTCGTTTGCTTCGCTGTATTTGTGATGATGGTGATAATGAAGGTTATGATAATGTGTCCTGAGGTGAAGACAATTTTTTTCCTGTATACCTGAATGTCCACAATAATATTCTTAATGGAGTGTGAATTGTGCTGGTGCGGACTCTTAATAAGACGAGCTAGGATGATATGCGACGATGACACATTCTATTGGAAAGTTCAAATAAATGCAATAACAACAACCGTTGCTCTTGTTATTACTACTAGTACTACTAGTACAAATAGATAGGGGCTATTAGGTTGACTTTGGTCAGAGTTATCTATGGCCATCCAGCGCCTATTTACAAGTCGACTACTTGTTTGGACGTTACTTCCACATAAACAACAAAAATGATGCTCCAAGAAAGATAGTTATTTAATATTTGGTAGTGCCGGAAAGCGTTGTGGTGGTACAAGAGTACAAGTAGGATTAGATTTTTATTTCTGCTTGTAAATTATGTAATGTTAGAAATTAATTATAACTTAAGGAAGACTTCGTAAGGTAACCTGCACACCTTGGAGTTCTCAATTTTGTTCTCAAAGGTGCTATCTTAATCCACACTTGGCCTGTGTGGTGGACAATGACTTTTACCTGTTACATTCTAAGAGGTGGGCCGAGCTGCCTATCTCTAGATATAAGATATTTATGGGTTATGATGACCACCAACTTAGTTCCTCAACAATTGTTATTGCCTTGTAATGCGCATCCACTGGTTAAATGGAAACCATCACAAGGTGCATATATGCCAATGGTTCTCGCGCAAGAGATCATATCTGGTCAGCGCACGCGGTTGCCAGTCTATCTGAGAGTGTGCCACATGGCTACCGCCTTGCGCGTCTCTTGGGCCATTTGAGCCCAGTGCCTTCCCTCCGACGCGGGCTCGGCTGCACCCACGCAGCACCACCCCACCACTAGATTGTTGCTACCGCCTGTTACCACGCACACCTGATGGAAATTAATAAGCTATTAACTAAACAACGAACGCACAGAAATACTTTACCAGTCTTTTTCAGATAGATATACTTATAATTTTTACCTCAATAGAAGCTTCTTGAAGATTGGCGGAAGGCAAGCTAAAGGACAAAGCTTCATTCCACACCGGATTGTTTATTTCTCGCCGGTTTGTCTTCTTCTTTTTAACTCTCTTCCCGTTCACTAAAAGATACACCTTCACGTACACATCTGGAAATATTAAAATTGGCCGTAATTTAACATGCGTACAATAAAATACGCGTTGATAATATCTACCTATAATTTTTATGATACGTAATCTTCAGTTACATTTAAATAGGGGAAGTATCTAATACAATAAAAGCTACTTAATCTGTCTGGAAGTATTTAATTGAACTGAAGAGTGTGATTGTCAGCGGCATTATTATGAGTCGCTTTCCCTTCTAGCTCCTCGACAGTATCAAATGTTAATGTATGAACAACCGCAAAAAACTTGGGTTACTCAGTCTAATAATTGCAATGGTTTAAAAGAATTTATAAAAAAAAATTATCACCATAAGAGAAGTAACAACGTTATCTAATTTTGTTATTGCATCTTAGTGAAAGATAAACCGTAACAATTGTGTTTAATAAGGAATTCAAGGAGAATAATATCTTACCAAGAGCATCCTTTCCTTCTTGCGGTGGTAGAAGGTTTCGAGCTTTAAGCACGACAACCGTGAGGCGTTCAGCTGAAGGTAGAAAAGAAAGGGACAACAAAAGTTCTTGCAGTTCTTCTGGAGGACGTCTTTCTCGTGACAACTCTGCCCATACTTCTGCACCACCAGCCACTTCGACACGGGAAAGTGGCACCTTAGCAGAACCCATCACTTCGTTACGCGAAAATCTGGAAATAGGAGATAAACGGAGTGTGTTAATATGTATAAGCATAATCCTATTAATACACAAAATAACCATCAGAAGAACCTAGTGTAATTGAAGTATTTTATGGATTTTTTTAATATAACATTCAAATAAGTATTAATAAGAAAAACAAGGCGAATATAATCAAACTTTGTTTGGAATTCGTGGAAAAACAATGTTTATATACAATAAGTAGAATAATAATTTTTAATGGGTCAATTTAAAAATAGGATCGGCCTGCGCTTTGTATTAGATAATTACCTGTCATAATCAAACACTTGTAGCAGCAATGTCTTATCGCTGAGCTCATCATGGGAAACAGGGAACTTGAAGTGCTGGTCAAAGAAAGGATTTGCTTCGTTCCTGTGCACGGGTGTTTGACGCACTCTAGTGTCCACTTCGGGTAGAAGGCTGACACGTACGTAGGGATCGTTAAAACCACCTGCTTCGTAACCAGCGAGGTCATGGGCTGCAATATTATATTAAACGGTTGTTTAAGATGTCAAAGTTTTGTTGTTTTAATGGAGAATTATTTACCTAAGGTAGGTATTTTTTATATCAGTATTTAAGTGCGAGTAAATAACGATTTTAAGTTATGGGTGAATAGTATAAGTTTGTTAGTGTAAAGGGCTTCTTCTTTTAGTGAATCTAATATAATTTTCCCTCTGGTCGTGTTGTTTTCTACTGAACAAAGAACGAGGTTAACATTTGCTTCGGGTCCTTCTTTTAGAAGACAAAAGCAATTAAAATTCAAACAAGTGATTTAACAATAAAAATCGCTAAGACAAATGTAAAACTAGTATACAAACAGTGTATAACAAATAAATATTTAACAGATGAAATCGTTTGGAATATGTGTGTAGCACTTTATCTTGCGAAAACAATATCTATTATTTCCACGACAGAAAATAAGACGATTTTTATAAGTCAGATAAAACTACAATCAAAGGAATGAAAACAAGATTTTGTGGAAATATTGTCACGTTACACATCACACGTTATAACAAAATCAATCACATCAAAAATAAACTTTATAAAATGTGATACATAGGTCACACTAAGAGTTTCCGGAATTGGCCACTTACATAAACAATATTTAAAAAGTTATTACTATATTTAAAAATGAAACTTTAGCCGTAGAATACAAGTTATTTCATTAGATTGTCAATTGTTTTCACAGTGTGGCGTCATTTTAAAAATTGTGTGATTACAATAAAATGGATTTAACTTGGGAAAATTATCATTGCATGGTTTTTTACGATTTTAAGTGTAATTTGACAGCTCAGCAGAGCCTCCTTTGGCTTCAGTCTGCTTTTGGCGAAGAAGCACCATGCAACACAACTATTCATAACTGGCTTGCAGAATTCAAACGGGGTCGTGTCAATTTCCATAATACAATTCGTGAAGGTCGTCCGTGCACCGCTGTGAACCACAAAAACATTGATACTGTGCGCCGTATGATCCAAACAGACAGACATGTGACATAGGAATGAATCAAATACAGTCAATCCTACACAAACATTTGGATGTTAGAAAGTTGTGTTCTCGATGGATCCCACACAATTTGACGGATGCTCAAGACCGCATAACTTGGGGCCATGCTATGCTTGCAACGAAGGGGCTTCAAATTTAATATGGGACATAGTAACAGGTGACGAAACAGTTGTTTATAGCTACGATTCCAAAAAAAAAAGCAGCAAAATCGAGCGTATAGGTCTTTCGAGATGAGCCGAAACCAACCAAAGTGGCGCGCGTGAAAAGTGCCTCGAAGGGGACGATTGCTTCTTTTTTTAATAAAACTGGACACGTGGCAACTGTTGCTTTAAAAATCGTCGTACCTTGAATAGTGACTGGTACACGACCATTTGTTTACCGGAAACAATTGACAAACCCCGTGAAAATAACGGTAAGCGCCGTATCATCTTGCACCACGATAATGCAAGTTCCTACACGGCCAGATAGACAAATGAGTTTTTGAAGGCGAATAACGTACAACTTATGAGTCGTCCAGCATACAGTCCTGACCTGGCACCGTGTGACTTTTTTCTGTTCCCAAAAATCAAGAACCAATTACACGATCAACGGTTTTCACTACCAGAAGAGGCTGTCGAAGAGTATGAAAAACATGTATCTGACGTCACCACGAAGGAGTGGCACAAATGTTTTCAAAATTGGTTCAATCGTATGAAAAAGTGCATTGACGCAAAGGGAGAATATTTTGAGAAACAATAAATTCATTTTTGACCATTAATAGTAATTTTTTTATTACTGATTGTGGAAACTTGTAGTGCGCCCCACGTATTATTGCCTCGAAAAGGATAGACATGTTTCTGATTGGTAAAGTGTAAACTTTAAAATCTAATAGTAAATAAATTATAGTGATATGAAACCTTCAATAAGATGAACTTCTAGATCGGATCTGTCGAAGTCATACTTCAGCCGAAGGTGTATCCTTCCGAGGGAAGGTCCAGCTCCTTCCAGCTCGATCATGAGAGGGGCCTCTCGCTTGGTGTACAAGTCAGGCTGAAGAGCCCCCAGGGCGTTGATTGTCGCACATGCCCCAGGACTAAGTGGGCCAAGACCACTGCTGTTTTCCACTAAAGAATTGCTTCGGTCTATCCGCCTGAAAGTTTAGGTAATTTGCTTTAAACAAACATGTGCTTTAAAACGGATACGAAGAGACATCGTCGTAAGGCAGTACTGATGCGTATTCCAGGACACTTTTCAGTGACTCGTGAGGATGGATGGTTGACACAAGTCTCGGAATTTGATATGCCGTTTCTACCATGTTTTGACGATTTCGATTACCTATCTTATGGTAACTACCATTACCGGTCATCTGCCGTCGAAAAGTCAGACGTACTCATGATTTTCTCACTATTCACCCATCCAACATCCGATCGCGCCCGAAGTTTATTGATTCGGAAAATTATTTACAACTGTCAAAAGCTGTTGAGCTATGAGCGTTGTTCAAAGTCGTATAACTCACCGTAAGTCATTCGAGTGTTTCTATTGTGTTTTGTGTTAACTGTACGTTAATAATCGATTTTACTAAGTAACGATGGGTGTGGTTGGTGTTTGTATGGTATGATAATAAATGACATAATTTTATAAGCTCTCGTACTTCCATTGACGTGTTAAGCTCCAGATCAACTTCATCAGCTTGATGGATTCAGGATTTATTGATAGTGAGGAGCGATGCATACCCACTCATATACGATCATTACCATATCATGTATGAGGCGTGACATGTAGTTGGTTCCGATAGGGGTTTTTCGCAGATCTCGGGAGCTTCAAACCGTAAGTATGAGTAATGATGAAATAAATATTTCAGATGTTCTCGCTAAAGAAAAATCTCATCGGACATTCTTTGCAGACATCTGGACATTTTTAGATAAATTTCATAGATAGAACCTAGATATTATTTCCAATGCATGTATTTGTAAATATTTTAACTGGACGATGAACGAAATGCACATGTTTTTTGCCATAATCAAATGGCAAGCAATATTGTAAGTCATATGATCAAATTTCATTTGAGCCGTACGGTTAAGAAGGTTCAAAAATTCGTGTATCATTTTCAGTAATTCAGACATCAAATAATATTTTAATTACCCATGCTTACGTAGCGATTCGATGTATGATCAACATGAATTAATAATTGAAACTCTTGTTGTACGAACCTACTGCGGTTTAGGTACCGCGCGCTCTGTTATACCTAAGTAAAATTTAACACTGAACAATTATAGTACGAGAGGGCAGAATAAAATAATAGTGTAACGCAGTAGATTGCTACTGTTATACTGATTAATGTAACGAGTAACATTATTGTAGGTGAACTTAGTTTTAAAATGAATATACATGTAATGAACAAAGGGAACTTATCTCCAAAACGATATTTTTAACTGACTTCGAAAAAGGAGGAGATAGGTACTAGTCGTTTGTATTATTTTAATGTTTGTTATCTTAAAACTTTGTCATTTAATAACCAATTTGGAAAAGTCCTTCTTTGTTTGAGGATAAACGTTCCGTTTGGTCCCACTTAAATTTAAAAGAAAAATAAAACCCTAAAGGGTGAAAAATAGGAGATGAAACGAAGAGATTCCTCTTATTCAAATTAAAGTCGGTCTTTTTTGTTAAAATATTTACTTGTTTAGATGTAAAGAAAACAAAAAAAAACTCGTAGTATGGTGATATTTCAATTTAATGTAATTTGAATTAAATAATATCTACAAAATTGATAATCTACTTGGTATAAAATCATCAAATGAAGAACACGGCGAAGTAATTTTAGTTTCATACAATATTTTAAAATATGATGTCATGGAATGTCGATTGTAAACTTTATAATACCAATTATGAACGTGGTACGGTTTATTCAGCTGCATTTCAATTACGTCGATAATAATATAAATATCTAACACAGCCACATATTGATAGTATTTCATACAAGTATTGAGTAGGTAAAGAAGCAGACGTATCGTCGGATAGTAAGTATCGTTTTGGCTGTATTGGGGCGGCCTAGAATACTCCCCCCAATCCGATGCTGTTAGAGCAGGGTGTAGTAAGAGGCGACAGAAGTCAGCCTGCTTGGTAGTAGGGCTTCGCGTAAGGATTATATTATGAATATAATTATTAAGTTATTAATATTATGACTGGTATTATTCTTTTTCCGTTAAGCCGGCCTGGCTAGCTACCACCCTCCTGCTTGAGTGAGCCGCCAAAAAACTCTTCGTGTTCGGGCCGGGAGCTTGAGAGACAGTACATTATTTCTTACCTTCTTCTCATTTCCTGGCCGACAACGCATCAGTGACCATTTACCATCGGGTGGCTCATCTGCTCGTTTGTCGGCCATTAAGATAAAAAAAGCAAGTATATCGGCACCCATGGTAATTCGTAACACCAGGAATTTATGAAGCTTCCTTCACTCCATATTGAGCTTAATATTATGACTATCAGTTAGTTTAAAATAAGAGTTAATAGATACATCTCTGTAAGACCATATCATCTGTGTTCGTATAACACTCAAACCACCGAACAGATTTGGATGACACTTGACATATTTGTAGCGAGAAATAGTTGATCTATTCTCGCAGAATAGATAAATAAAAGTTAGTAGGGGTATTCTGTTTAAGGGGAAGTAAGATAATATTTTGATATATGATAAATCAATTTGTTACGAAACAGAAGTTTCTTTTCGAGCTTTTCTCAAGGGTTTTTTAAATTTAGCAACCATTATTTATGATACGAATGTTTGCGAAAGTTTGGCGAAAGATAATAAAATCCAGAAGAATAGGTGCTATAAACCGCTGAACTGAGAAAAAGTACCTCGAGAATATTAGCCGTCTCTCGCCTTGTGTGTAAAGGCGAATATCGTATACACGATTTTTTATTACCTCCGTTGTCGATCGTCGTATTGTTCTCTAAGAAATGTTGAGTAGACGAGAAAAGCGAAGAAAGTTTAGGAAAACCCGAAAAGCAGGACAAATAGAGAGCAGGGCTGTGCACTTGTTATTCGATTTTCGAATACGGAAGCGAAGAGTTCTCTGCGACTGTCACTAGAGTTACGAGTGTGTGTGTATATTGCTAACAATGTAATAGTATTTGCAGAACAATTTTGGCATTTTAACGAATCTGTAGGTGAATTTGCACGTTACCAATTCTAAAATCATATTTTACTTTACATCTATCTTTATCCATGAGTATTTGGATCACTGATATAAATTGTTACGTGTCGGGATCCGCAGGTTCGTGAAATGCCACAATAGTTCCACAGATATTTCATTTCACTTCCACAATCGCTGTCGCACTCGTAGATCGCAGGTCGATTTCGCCTCGTAGGGAGAAAACTGTTCGCTTTCGTATTCGGGAACCGAATGCCCTTGGGCGACCCTGCCCGCTATTTATATCGATTTCCGGGCCTTCCAGACCTTTCCACGCCTTTAATGGAAGTCAACAATAATACCCGGAAGTCGACATAACAATAGCGGGTTGGGTAAACACCCCCATATTCGCCCCTTTTGGCTAAGGCATAAGGGCGAGAGTGGCTTGAAGTATCCCAGGTAGTTTTTAATACTACCCAGGTTTTTTTTTATTGTCTCCATTGTTTCTACTGTTAGGGTCGGCCGCCCTTCAAGAAACTTTGTAAGGCTGCCGCCTTCCTCTTCTCGGCCATCCTTCCAAGAAGGTTCGTAACAATATTATAAAAAATAAAATAAATTGATTTATTTTGAATATGTATGTAAAGTTAGTATCAGGTTTATGTTAATAATAATAATAATAAAATTAATGAAATAAAAATTGTGAGGATGCTTCTAAAAATATTTAATGTTATAGGTACCTCTAACATAAATAATTGCCAGAGAGGGAACTAAAATTCAAATATAAAAAAAGAACTTAGAACACTATTCGATGAAATAGCTCTTAGTATAAATAGAAACAATTTATTGTGATAATGCTATTAACTTTAAATGTGAATGTTGTTATCTATACATATAAAAAAATTCTAACTGATCGATTTCCGTACACAAAGGATACATGGCTAAAACTCCTATTAAGGACCTTTATTAACGTAATAGAACCCAAAACAATAGTTGTTAGAATTTTTGTCTGTTTGTCTGTGCGTTTGTTTGCACTAATCTTAACTATAACTTTAAGATATAACTATATATTTCTGCAGTGATAACATGAAGCTTTTATTTTGAAAATTATAATTAACTATATCGTTCTTATTGTTCCGTGTGTAAAATAGTAGACTAAATAAAATACTGATATTCAAAAAGTATGAAAGAAAATTTAATTTCGCGAAAAAAATTGTAAGAATCACCTTAAGTAATGGGGCATTACAAGTAGTTAATAAGACTTATCGTAAACGGTAAAATAATGAAACCAATAAAGTAATAACAAACACATGTACTAGATAAGCTTCGTATCGGCGAGTTGAAAGCAAGAGGAAACACGGCTCAAACGGCCCGAGTAAATTGAGTTTGTTCCAATTTACACTAGTTAGCCTACTCGACAGACTGATTTCCATCAACGATCTTCTATGGGATACTAGCGATCCCATCCGCCCCTTCCCACAAACATAGAGAGACCCCATTTTGATATATTACGTAAACTATTCACTAAGTGCGTCACTTCTGACTTATTGTTTAATGGATTACGCTATCAGTATTGTGACATGGTTGCGATTGTTGAATGTGACTTAATTTCAGTTTTTATATCTACATGCTCACCGACTGCTTAAAATTATAATTTAGTATCTTACAAATAAACTCGCAGATGATTCTACCGTAAGATAATTATAATCAACGATGTCATGGAGCTCCGTAACCGTAACCGAAATTATCGGGTATCCGAAATAAAATAATATCCGACACCGTAACGGAATTCGAGTAAAAAATTTCGAACAATTTTGGATAGTGACAGACTATAAATTAAACACGTTATAACAGATTTTCGTTGTCTGAGCCGATACACTTATTTTATTTTTAATTTTTAAGGGTTTTTTCTATGTTTATAATACTAATTAATACCTAGAAAGAAAGTCAAACTGTTACTCTATAAATATATTATATATTTTTAAAGGTCATTTTAATATATCCGTAACCGAAATTATCCGAACCAACCGGGTAATTCAAAATAATTTTATATGTATAACCGTAACCGAAACCGGTAAAATATTATTGATATATCCGTATCCATATCCAGATCCGAAATTTTATATCCATAACATCCCTTATTACAGTGGTAAACATTTTAAATAAATGAAGTTATTTTAACCTTTTACCATAATATTTAACGTTATAATAACCTCACCTCAGAATAAGCTGTGGTTTTATTTTAGAGATTACAGAATTACGGCTCTGGTACATTTTTAAAAATACTTGACGAGCATTCTTCGAGTGCAATCCATACCGCCGTAGCCTAGTTGCCAGATGAGCAAACTGATTTTATATAGTTAACTACATAGTTCACTTTGTGAATCCCAATTGTTGACAACTTTAAATATATGTATAGATAAAGGGTAGTTGGTAAACAAAACTTTAAATGGCACTTCACTAAATATGATCGATTCGATTTCTGCTACTTCCGTCTAATCGATTATATGAAATTTCTTAACTAACAGATATCAGCCAATTTTTATTTTTAAATCCAGTTAAAAATGTTTAAACAAGATTTTGTTTTGATTTGACTGTTTTGTTTGTTGTGATTCTGCCACCGCAACTTACAAATGCAGCGTGACTGCAGAAGCACTCGTGCAGTATCGTGCCTGATTTTAAATCAGATTTGAAGTTAAGTGCAAGGACTAATTAGTCAACTTTAGATTTTCTATTGGATCTTTCGCTTTAATTCGCTCATGCAGTTGATCGAGCTACTCATATCGTTATGTAGGTAAACTAAAAGGTGATGAACCTTTTTGGAGGGTGTTGTATTTAGAATTATCTCATATGATTTCACTTCGGGTTTTACATGATCGTTCGAGAATGAGGATCCCATAAATCGAAAGCATTATTAATTCAGCGGGGCGACCACTGAATAGAAAGTATTGTGGTCATTGTGACCTTATCTCTTTTATAACGTTAACATAAAAACGTTCTTACAATATTAATATGAATCTATCTTTATTATTATATTCTCTTAAATAAAAAGTGATATTGAACTGTGGTATTCGAGAATTATAATGTCAGTATTACGTGTGTTTTGAAGTATGTAGGAATAATTACCTCGGCGGCATGAGTAAGGGTGAGAGACACCTCGGCGGGACGTGCCGGGGGCTGGAGGGTGCCGGGGAGTCGGCCAGCGAGGCGAGGGAGCCGTGGGGGTGGGGAGCCGCCCTGACGTCCAAGGAAACTGCTCGCAGTGGCGATGGAGACCGCGGTGCACAGGTGCCGGCTTCGAGCGTACGGCCGTCCGGCGCAAAGGTCCGAATGGCTGGCGAGGAGCCACGATGACTCTGTTCGAAAGGATCAGAAAAGATTTATAAGGTGTCAATCGATGAAATCCTTAGTCCGTCTTTGTCAATTTTTAGTCCAAGCTGACCTCTTCTGCTCGTACGCGTTGCTGATCAACGGGCAAAGTATCCGCGTGAGATCCCTCTTTTTAAAATCGTTCAGCTCTGTACCATCTAGCTTAATCTAGACGGAAGTTTTTACCGGCCTCACTAGCTAATATCTTGCTTTTTAAGTTGCCAACTTGAATAATTTGAAGCGTTGGCAACATTGATTTGGTATTTTCCTTTAATATGAATAGATAGATTTGTTAACATTATTCTGAGCTCGCTTGATTACTAATCTGATTGATGTCCAAATACGTATGCTTTATATCATAGATATCATGCTTACATTATTATTCATGGATATTTTGAATTTCACGCTTTAGCTTCGAATCACGTGTGGCATTTCGATTACCCTTTTCATTTCGAGGGATTTCATTGTACCGTTGTTCGCTGTATCACTTAGGTATTCATAACAAAATCAAAAGGTAAAAATCGGGACAAACTCCAGGTGCACTGTAAAAAATTCAGTTTATCGAATCGATTATACTCTACGCTGCGTCCTAAGCTGCTTTTTTAGTCCACAATATCAGGACCTTTATGATGATAAATTATTATTAATCATTTTTGTTTTAAATTACTCTGAAATTGTGATGCCTACCAGTTTTTTATCTAATCCAGGACTAGGAACTCTTCCTTTGGTAACAAATTGAACGTAAAAGAGAAGAAAGTCTATGCTGTTAACAAAAATAAATTTGACAACTAAAATATTGAATAAAGAACTTACGTCACGCACGAACGTAAGTATGTTAACAGTAAAAAATATTATTTTTCAATTGAAATATGATATAAAAGTCTTATTTTGTTGTCAACAATCAAAATTAATATTTAAGTTAGTACGCTTATTATATAACCAGTAGATTCTGGAGGAATTTACATTTCTGAATAATTAATAATTATTTGAATTCTCTATCCTACTTAGAAAATTAAATGATGTTCTATTCACAGTGTATCGTTTACGAAAAAGTTGCAAATAAAAATGTTTGTAGTTTTGTTTACTACGAGTAAAATTAAATTGTGATGTGATAAAGGTAAACGAAGTGCCTTAGACATTGCCGATATCACTCAAATTCCATCTAAAGCCATCCGATTTTATTGACTAGTCGGCCAGTTATCCAATGTCTATGACTTTTCTTGCCTTTATCTAGTATGACGATATTAATTCCGATAAATTAATTTTATAATGCAGCAGGATCAATTTTTTTTATACATTTAGTGTTCCAAAATAATGAAAATACGGAAGACTTGCTGGGCAAGTTATTTCTAACTAACGGTTGTGGTACACACTTACATATATAGAACTAAGTTATCCAATCACAAATACCATACGTATACCATAAATAAATAATGTGAAAAATCAATGTCGGTAATGGTATTAATGAAAATTGCCAATGTTCTGTGCCAATAATGTCCATTTACAAACGGCATACAAAACGAGGGCTGGCCTGGCCCGATTCTGTTTGGGCCACATCATCAATTCTCTCTGGATCACGGTTTGCATATTGAAACAGCAATTCATGAATACTACGGTAAGCGGACCATATTAAGTTTGAGGTCATTAGCTTCAAACGGTCTCGATTTATCAGTATTATTATAAGTCATTAATATTGTTATTGGTATTATTATTATCGTTCCGTGAAGACTGTCTGGTTAGCTACCACCTTCATGCTTAAGTAACCCGTGAAACGACTCGTCGTGTTCCGGCTGGGTTTTTGAGATCTGATTTCCTGGCCGACAACGCTTAAGCGATAACTTTGGTTTTGCTGATGTTCATGGGCGACGGTGACCACTTACCATCAGGCTCGTCTGTTCGTTTGTCGGCTATTAATATAAAAAAAATCAGTTATTAAACATTCCTCATGTGATTAGAACTAGCTTAGCTAGTTTCAAACCACAACTTTCAATTTACTTTTTATTTTAAAACTCCAATCCTTTCTTAAATGTTTCAGAGAGAGCATAAAATATAATTGTGGCTCTTAGTTAAACCATTCAGCTCGCTGAACAAATCTTCTGAGCACAAAGATGAAATTTATAACTAAACTATTTTCTGTACAATGTTAATTTACTCTGTTTCCCCAGACTTTCTACGAGTCTAATCCGAATAATTGTTACATATATTATTATACTGCATTGTTTCCGTTGTTTTGAAAATATTGTTTCGAGGATTCGAGGAGGTTGGGCGGGAAACAATAGCGGTCTAAAAACCAGGCACCGAAAAAACTACCTCGAGCACATTAAGCAACTTTAGATCTTATGTCGTGTGCAAAAGAGCGAATAAATCGTACTAATTAC
The DNA here is from genome assembly GCA_003671415.1 of Megathymus violae. Taxonomy (NCBI): domain Eukaryota; kingdom Metazoa; phylum Arthropoda; class Insecta; order Lepidoptera; family Hesperiidae; genus Megathymus; species Megathymus violae. The sequence continues at coordinate 830,967 of PDGT01000089.1, forward strand.
TTCATTACCTGCGTCATGATCTATTTTTTTCCGATGATAATGACTCAAAAAGCTTAGAATCTAATGGAAGATCCGGAAATCGGTATAAATTGCGGGCACAGCCACCCACAGGTCTTCGGATCTTGAATACGAAAGCGAAATACCTGCGACCAATGAGTGCGACTACGCCTGTTTATTAGTGTTCAAGTGCAATAAAGTCTCAGTGAAACAATTTTCGCGTTTTGCGAGCCCGTGTATCATGACACGTAACAATATGTCAGGTTACGTTTATTTTTATACTTTATTTTACCTTTATAAAATCTAATTTTTCTTTGTCTTCCCGTCTATGACTATTTTCGAGAACCCTTCGCTGATGACGTTGTTCGCCATCTTTTTGTATGGAGATTCATTATCTAACCAAGTTATAAATAAAATATACGTGATTACAATCGCTTGTTGTCGTTAAGTAATAGTCATAAAAATCTTGGGAAGCCATCGGGCGGCATAATAACTTAACTAGGGTTGACCTCAAACCCTTTGCCCAGTCTGCTTTAAGAAGAAATTTAGAGAAAGGTGAAGGTGCGTTACATTACAATAAGCAACCTGAGCAAAGGATCTCCATTGGGTTGGACCCATACTTCAGATTTCAATTACGAGAAGAAACTTGACTTGACTTACTTTTAGAGCTTGTAATGGGTTGAAGGTAAACTTACCGTCGCTCTAGACGTTCCGCTATCGAGACTGCTCTGCGAGGATATGGAAGGTGTGCGCGCCAGTCTCGCGTGCGGCAGGGACGTGGCAGTCCGAGTCTCGCTTAGCGGCTGGACACGGCATTGCTCTTTTGGTATCAGCATCTCCTGCTTAATAACGAGACATTGATGAGTAAGGTGAACTTTGTATGTATGTTTGAACATCAGTTTCCCGAACTAGGATCTGAGTTGGAACTTGGAAGTTTACACACAACTCTATTTTTTTTTATTTGTGCATTAGTTGATGTGAACTGTCACTTGCTCCGATGAAAGAAATCATCACGAGGAAATAAGTGAACATTAGAGCGTATGATCCCGACAACAACGACAAATCGCTGATGTCGTAAATTTTTAACCGGATTAAAAAAGTAAGCAAGCCTTAAAATTAAAGAGACGAAAGATTGTCTTTAAGTTAGAAAATTTTCAAATAAAAATATATATATTTGTAGAAAGAGATCATGTGAAAGAGAAGAGATTATGTACATACTTGTATGATTATGTGTATGTAAAGCAATTTCTACTTTATATACCCAGGTTGTCGCATCCCGGATGTGCTTATGAAATTTTGCCTTTAGAAGTCACTCTCCCAACCGCGCCTATGTCTAACGACCAATCACTTGATTAAGTATTCTACATTTCAATAACATATACGAAACTTTGACAAATCAATATTCCTGATAAAAGAAGCTCTTATATACATGCTAATTTCCTGTTCTACGTCGCGCCAAGTTTCGTGGAAACGAAACTTCTAGTCTGATTAATAAAGCTATTTACATATCTAAGTAGTTATGATGAAAAATTACATACTTTCGCGTTATTTTTTTGATACTGACCGGATGTTGGGTTCGATTGGAATCGATATTATGAAATGATCTTGGATTGGTACCAAGTTATGGGTTTCAGTATAAGTATCAGGTTACAATTGTTCAATCAATAAGTGGACATTTTAGGTGGAGCAGTGTTTATACCAATTTTTACTAATAATAAAACTATAACATTATTATTTTTACTAAAAATAAAATTATAACAATATGCCTATATCATTTTTTGAAAATTTTAATGTAGTAAGTGTCGATATCGAAATGCTTTGATGATACTTGGCATATTTATATTTTATTTATATTACGCGTCAATGTTTTGGACATTTTTTATCACGGTAAACGTATCCGTTGCTGCGGAATCTATACTAAAAAGAAAGTGCGAATTTCGTAATATCCAGAATCACGGCACCTATTTGAATAATTCATCAACCGTTTGATAGCTATATTACTCCAGATGGATATACTATATATCATATACATGAGTTTGCTAGTCATAATAACATTCACTTTGTTTTATACTATTCAGAGATTAGATTGAATTTTACCTACATAATATCTACCAAAGTAGATAATTATTCAACTGTACAATTGTTGTATTTAATAATACTTAAAGTTCTTGTACACAATTCTAAACTTAAATCTAAACCGTAATTGCGTCTATATAGTTTTAAATTTTGTTCACACAACGGTTATTGCAAAAAGGAATAAAAACTGAAGCAAACGTTGAAATAGGTCAAAGCCGCGCTCACGCTTGAAGAACAGTTTTGATACCATACGTAATACCAGGTTTGACAAATATGACGTACGTACATAAATATTAGATGGCTTAGGGGACTGAACCGGCTGTTGGGTGATTGAATTTTGAGAAGGAAATAGATTTCCTTGCGTTATTGATAACACTGACCTTATCAGTTACTTGTACTAAAAGGTCACCTCCTGATGGAATTGGTATTCTCCCGTCACTCGACATTGTTGACACAAGTATATTATATGACTGGGTTGAATAGTAAAGGTCACAGATAACGATAAAGTCTAGAGGTCAGTTGTTGATCTCCCGTACGACTACAAACACAATCTACACATCAATCCATGTAATTGGGTCGAAATATCGGTGAAAAATCATAAAAATCTTGAGTATCCGTTACGGTTAAAATGAACGAAATAAACTTTTGTTTATAGAATAGCAACATATTGCTTTACTAGAACAAAATATCGTGAAGGAAAAACCTATAAACGTAAGAGTTCCTCATTATCTTCTCTAATACAATCAATACTGTCTACATCGGCAAATTTTGTCATGAAGCAAATTGCTTTGAGCCATTTCACGTTACGGGCAATTTTTTTATGTAACCAATAGACAAACGAGTGTACGACCCATCTGGAGTTGAGAGATCGCTGTCGCCCTCCCTACCCGTAACACAAAAGGCATCACCGACACGTCGCCGGCCGAAAACGCAGCAAAGAACTCTTATTTTTATTGGCTCTCCGACACTGTGATAAAAATACCTATGAAATATTTCATGGTCGATTCATTACGAAGTGGTAGCTAACTAGGTGGGCAAAATAAAACCAGTCAGTACAGACGTTGTGGTCATTGGTTCAGCAATACTAACTAATGACGTATCATGAGTCATGATACGCATGTCATGTGATTCACACGATAGTCTTTAACACATCTGTGAGCGACCTCTAGTAATTCGTAGGTCGTTTTGACATTGTTTACAAAACAACAAAGTCACGAAAATGCTTACAATAACAGGGTGCTTAACTTTTTTACACGAGATTTGTAGGTAATTTGTTAATTATTTTGCTAGAGGAGAAAAGCATTTATTTAATGGTAAACATTACTCACAATATATAATTATATTCTTTGCTGATATTTCGATCCAATTGCTTTGAACGTGATCTTTCTTGACTAAGAAGTTACAAGCAGTGATAACAATGGTCGGAAATTTTTAACAACACATCCAACTTTTATAATGTTATTCGTAACTCGGTAACATATGAACATTTTAGCAAAGGAAGATATCATTTGTTTTCGGACTGGAGTTCAGTGCACACATTCAATTAAACGAAAGTTTTGTAACATGCCACGTTACCTCACTTGTACTAATAATACCCACCTCTGCATTGTACTGCAGATGTTTCTAATTAAAAGTTTGTGAGTACTTGAAGGTAACAAAATGCGCAATGTAATCCATCGTACCTGTAGGAAACAGTCAAGTGGAAAAAGTGTGAAAGTAGATAGTGTGTAATTATAAAAAACTGTACCGTATGAAGTTCAGCATAAACAAATATTTTTACGTCTATTTTTCTTACTGAAACAAAGATGATCATCTTGTAATAATACAGGTGCCGGTTGTGAACACTGCTTAATTTCAAAATGACTTAGATGCGAAGATGCATTGGAAAGATCAAAATTATAAAATTTACGTTGGTTACGTTATAGAAATTCCACACTATTTATGCAGAACAAAATATTATGATATGGACCGGTATTATACGGACAGGTACTCTACTCCACTTTCGTTTATTTCGTAGATTTATTCAAAAATGCAATTACGGAGTACACTGAAGCTCAACAAGAAAGGCTTAATCAATTTTTCCTCAACGCGATACATTTAGTGAGACGTTTCAAAAGGATAAAACCATTTGAATTGTCTATATCACTGAAAATGTTAGCGAGTATTTGTTACAGTTAGTACTCAAGTAACTTACAGAACACAGGAATATTCTTCTTCTTACTGTAAACTAGTAATATACCTTCAGCTTACTGCGGAAATTTCCACGCGAACAGATCCATTTACCGGGACGAGACGTATCCGAAATGATGACCCATAATATAAGTTCCAAATCTAATAAAAATCTCTTGAGCGGATTTAGTTTTTGTAGTTTACTTCAGTCACAATCGAAAATTTCTATCGAATATCTTCAGATCTCTAAATCAGTTATGATATTTATCTATATAAAAATTTTATATAAAAATTTTCAAAGAATGTTTGATGTACAAATTCGGCCTTTGTTATAGTTTTATTATTAATGTCAATAATGTTAGATCGTATTATTAATAGTCTTATAAATAATTTAAATGTAAACAAATAAAAAATCGTTTCGGGGAAAGATAAATCCTGAGGATCATTGGCTTTTCTATAATATTCTGTAATGTGTGTAAGTTTCTTAGTGACCAGCGTTGTGACGGTATTGAGTTGTTCTTACGGCGATGACTTCGACATCAGAATAACACAAAAGCTACCAATCCGCACTTGGCCGGCGGCCGTCTATGTTTTGTTTGTCTTAAACCACACTATTGTGCACAAAGATCCGAGCTCAGCAGTGGGACAATTATTAGTGTATGAAAACAAAGATATAACATTAGGTACTATCGATATTTAATTATATAATTTGACGGTGATATAAATATTCATTGTTCTTTTACTCGTAGACTTAATAATAATAATACATTTTTTTAATACGTAAAACATAACACGTATGAGGATTTGACAGACAAATCAAACATTTAAGTATTCCATAACTAAATAATAGTCAAGCGCATTGTGTTTTAAAATAATTATTTTACAATTAAATTATGTATCTATGTGTAAATTTAATAGAAGTCTTTAAGTATATAAGTCATAACTCTGTAAACTATTTGTCAAATCCAATATTAGGGCAAAACTCGTAATGGTTCTCGGGAATAAACAGAAATGGGTGGAAACTTTGTAAATAATCTGTAGACTAGACTGAAAGTTTAAAGCGGTTTCTGCCGCGCGAAACTGCTCCGGACTTTCGTTTCGAGAAACATGGCCGTCGACCAACAATATTAATAATGTTAAAAAAACTTCGCTGTTAAAGGCAATCTTTCTACGAAAGCGAGAAATTATTTACTTATGAAGTGCATTGTAACTTTGTAACTTCTTTCTCGTCGTGAGCTGATAACAAAAAATCAAAAGTTTTTGAATCGTCGTGATTGTAGAGTAGAAATTATTCATATTTTGGCACCAACAAATAAACATAATTAAGGATTTAGTTATTATTCCTTTAAAGTGTAATAAGGAAATAATAATCTTCGATAACAAGGAATCGCCACAAATCTCCTCTTGTAGATCTATTTTCTTCCCAGAGAGCCTAGTCGACAAATATTAAAATATAAACTTAAAAGTTTCAAACTTGATAGAAATTAAGGTTCCATGTCTCGCTATATGTTCTACGTTTCCTTTTTGACTTCCACCGTGTAGGCGATGTCTTTAGTTTTACGTTTCTCTATGGGCAACGGTAAACACCTGCCATCAGGTGGCCCTGCTCGTTTATGGACATTTAACGTAGGAAAGTACATAACTGTATCATACAGTACATATGTATAACAAACACAGAGCAGCCTACATATAATGTAGTCTACATTATTATGCGACGTACATATTGCTAAGTATTCAAATTAACTTCGATTCAGTCTCGTTCGTAACAAATTTAAATATTATCGAGCTAAGAAATCTGTTTATGAAACAATACTAAAGTGGCGTGAAACAAGTCCAATTAAGAACAATTTTCGAAAAAAAAATAGCCTGCCTGGCCAGCTACCACCCTCATGCATGAATCAGCCGCCAAACGACTCGTCGTGTTCCGGGTGGGGCCTTGAGAGCCAGTACTCTCTTTCTAATTTTCTTTTCATTTCCTGGCCGACAACGCATACCTTTGGTCTTGCTGATGTCCATGGGCGACAGTGACCACTTACAATCAGGTGGCTCGTCTGCTCGTTTATCGGCTATTTACATAAAAAAAGAAACAAAAAAAAATCTCGTGTAATCAAGTCTGGGAACTAGAGTTTTTTTTAATCTTTTCCCAGTCACTTGTTGATGATATTTTTTAACGTCTTCCACGATAGATATGGTTACATCTTATTATCTGATTACAGTAGTTATATTCTTAATATAAATAAAATATTATTTTAATTATTTAATATCATAAAAACATATATATTTACAATGACACCATAACAATGTCAAAGTAGACAAAACTGAATGTTGAAGGACAAGTTAATTTGAAGAATGAAATGTAGTTTAAATATTAAACTAATAATAATTTAAGAAATTAATATGCGCCCTTGCGTCGTTTTAGAAAATTCCGCGTGCAATGATCCGTTTCCCGGTATGAAAAAAATCAAGTTTAAGAAACTCTTGCTTATTTAATATAAAAGAAAATTCGACGCTCGTGAGACTCGCTGATTTATTAAATTACTCCTTATTGCCTGAATCTGATCAACTCTGGATGGTTACTGGATGTCGTTAAAGTGAAGCAATAGGGCTTCGAATATTTGATATAAGTGCAAAAGATCCTTGAAATGCCAACTGAAACACATAAATTCCCAAGTCCGTGCTTAATTCTGTGAAGTGTGTGATAGCTAGGCCTAGACTAAAACCTTACCATCCTGCACGAATACCGTTGATTTAACGAGGTTGCAACAAAAATTGTTAAAAGTACACCATTCAAATTTTAAAGCGATGCTTCGCGTTCTCTAATCGAGTTATTTCCGTGAATAAATTATTCCTATTTCAATTCGGTCAAGTCATATTACGCCGTACAAGTGCGGTTATATGTATACTTATGTATTTTAAATGAACTATTTCGTGTCACTTTGACTATAATACATATAAATTTCGTCTCATATTTTACAAATAATTTCTAAGAAACTTGGCAACGTTATCGCGGCCGTAAGTCAGCAGGGTGCATCTCCAGGGCGTAGGTTGGTTTCCACTTAAGGATGTTCATTCGTAAGTCAGCAGGGTGCATCCCCAGCATGTTAAGTTGATTTCGGATTAAGAATATCCATTCGTAAGTCAGCAGGGTGTATCCCTAGAAGCTTAGGTTACTTTGGATTTAAGGATGTAGGAATCAAATAGATACACTCCTATTTTAGTAGCAACACATATAACCCATTAAATGTTTATGCGAACAAAGAACTTTAGAACGTGATATTCTCACGTATCCATTTCCTGAGATAAAAATTATCGTAACATTTGGCACAAATATGCTAAGTATTACGCTAATTTGTTTTTAAGCACTACAAGGCATATTATCAAACAGTGAATATTTTTAAAGTATCGTGGTAGTCTAATACGGAAAAAACAGGTGCAGCTAACTCATTAATGTATGAGTACATAAGGGCGCTCAGCCGGGCGGCCCTGCCTTCGGTTAACAATGCGCTCAGCGAAACAATTCTCCGCAATTAACCAGCTTTGAGCCATGGATAATGCAGGTTTTAATCGTGCTTGTATTTTTGTATTTCTGTGTTACACATACCTATACGTAATATCTGTAAAAGCACGAATAAAAACTTGCAAATAAAATTTTCACCATTCAAATTGTGTTGCTTATTTTTTGAATGTCAGCTATCGAGTCGTACGTGCACTCCGTTTCTTTTTTGTGCAAAGCAGAATTTGTAAACTTAATACATAACGATAGTTTGCACTACGTTTGTTTGGTATAAGCTTGACCCTAATCTGTGCTGAGGCTGGCCCGTTCAATCCCGGGCACAGTTCCCAGCTGGGCAGGCATTCACATAGCAGATATATTTTTTTGTTGCAGTTATGGGTGTTTGTGATGTCTTATTTGTGTAAGTTCATGCTGTCCACAACTCAGGGTGTCCTAGTGGGGTGGTGAACGAGTTTGAACGTTTATTGATTATTAATATAAATTTTTGATTTAACATCGTTTCCTTCAAATTTGTTTTAGTTATTAATGTTTCTCTTCAGACTACGTTCGATTCGTAACACAGCAAGGAACTGTATACAATATGGTGTCACACACTGATGTCTCATTCATGCAAATGTCATTCGTAACTAAAACGTTAGTCGTGTACGCCCTAATTGCAAACGTGAATCTAACCGGTTCCAAGAAGCAAGCCGTTTTAACTGACCCGGATGTAATTCCGGATAACCGGGCCAACGGATATATGGTTATAGTTAAACTCAAGTTTATGTGCGAATATAGTTTGATTACATCTACTCGCTTGGTTGAAGACGGGGTCACGTTGGCGCCCTGATTTTATCTTTATTTAGATTTAATATATTCTTAGGTACAAATCATTGATAGTATCACATCCATTACTGAATTTAATAATAAAGTAAGAAAAGTGTAAAGACATTATAAAATACTTATGCATTATGAACTGTATTGTTTTCGTTGATTTGTTTGTGTGTCGCTCTTGGGCTCGGAACTCGATAAAATTAATAAATGAGATAACTGAAGATGCATTTTTCCTTAATATACATTATCTCATCGAAAATAAATTATAATAAAATTTATTTATTTTAATTTGATTAGACCGATCGCTTCTGTACATGTAGAATATATGAGAAAAACTATCATTAGGGGCCTTTATTAACGCAATAGAACCTAAAACAATACGTGTTAGAATTTTTGTCTATTTGTTTGTGCGTTTGTTCGCGCTAATCTCAGAAACGGCTTAATTGATTCCGCTTTGGTTTTCACTAATGTATTGTAGTACTTATCACTTAATATTTAAAGTTCGTTTTACATCAATCCGTCCATAAATAAAAAAGTTATAAATTAATTCAAAATGATGTAGGTACTTAGCGTTAGGCGTAGTTTTTCTGAAGCTAATCGAGAGTAGTTTGCTAGTAATAAATAAATATTTGTTTTAGGTAATCCGGCCCTGTCGACATAATTACACATAATTGTGCGACATAATACACACATGCATAATGGTCTCTTACTTTTGATACTGTAATTGGTACACGTTCCTTGTGGCCACGTCAGCACGTGGAAACGTTACATATGTTGTTACGCTGCATATGATGTCCAATCTAGCTGCTAATATTCAGCTGACCGGATATGACTTGCATAAAGCGAATTACCAGCCACATTGGGAGCCTGGAGTTAGGTTAATAAATATGTATACACTTAGTATAGAGGACTGTACAGAGTTCTATAGTTACCGTTTTTAAGGTTCTTAAAATTTTGTAATAGAAAAATAAAAAATGGTTACTTCAGAAGTTTGAGGGTAGGTATTGAATTCTATTGAGATGAACTTCAATTGCTTTGTGGATGGAATGTGGTGTATGAAACTTTATACAAGGTGTTATAAATTCGTGTTCACAAATAGAAGTATATAGTGTATAAACAGTAGTTATAACATCAGGCAGTGCTTAACAGTAAATACTTTGTGGTTAATTAAAATTACGTAAAAATCAATCATACACAGAAGCAACGCATTAGGCCTATTTAATTATTGTTGTAAATTCATGAAACTTCATACTTAGTGCGCATATGTTCGGGGCATGCATTTATAAGCAAACTTTGTTGTGTGTATTGGAAATAAAATATCTCTGAAAACGGCGTGCCTGTGTGTAGTATGACAAAAATACATGATACAGTTCTAAGAAGCACTCGAAGGCTTCGAAGGGGCAATGGTAATTTCTTACTATTAAAAAGTACAATACTTCGTGAGTTACTAGAACATTTCATATCTCAGCAGATAAACGCACTTTTCTAATGGAATCATACACAAATTCTAAGTAGATGTTTACGAAAAAATACGCTATATTTACGCTTCAGTTGCAAAATCAATCTAACTAGTTATAACTTTCCGATGTTATTTGACCCGACGCTAATACCTCCCCGGCAACAGAGCGTTCCGATGTTAAAGGTAATAAACAGGGTTGAACTTGGATAATTATTACTTCTTGGAAATACGCATCGTTTGAATTTTCCGATTCTTCTACATTCACCGCAGGTTGTTCTATGTTCCATCCTGTTTATTATTATCGGATGTTGGTTTTGCGAAGGTCTCGAGTGCTTTCAAGAGTTCGAAATCGTATTAGCTCAGCAGCTTAGTGGGGATTATTCACCCTTTTTGGCATAACACATACTTGTAACTGCCACTCGCTTTGCTTCGCGAAATGTGATTTTTGAGTTTTCATATATAAACCGTATCCGAATTCTTTCCTTTTTTATGTTAATAGCCCGTCAAACGAGTAGACGAGCCCCTCACTGTATGTAGTCACCATCGCCTATGAACATCAGCAAGCTCAAATGTGTCACTGATAACGCATCAGTGATCCAGTCGACCAGGAAATGAGAAGAAAGTTAGAAAGAAAGTACTGGCTCTCGAGCCCCCAGCCGGAACACGACGAATCGTTTGGCGGCTGACTCAAGCAGGAGGGTTGTAGCTAGCCAGGCAGGCTACTAGCAGGATAGCAGATAATAGTACCAGTAATAATATTAATTACTTAAAAATAATATCTATACATAATATAAAAATTCTAACTGATCGATTTCTGTACATGACCGATATATGAGAAAAAATATTATTAGGGGCATTTATTAACGCAATAGAATCCAAAACAATAGTTATTAGAATTTTTGTCTGTCTGTCTTTATATTTAATAATCAATTCAGCAAATACCCTCGCTTCGCTTCGGAAAAACTAGCTTACGCTTAAAGATAGCACCTGTATTTTTCTAGATTTTTCTCGTTCTGTGAATTAGAAATACAATTATAATTTCATAACTTTTTATTTATAGACAGATTGCCATGAAACAAAGTTTACCTGTTAAGTGATGATTACTGCAATATATTGGTGAAAACCAGAACAAAATCAGTTAAGCCGTTTCTGATAATACATTCCTTACGCGAAGCTCTACCACCAAGCAGGCTGGCTTCTGTCGGCTCCTACGATACCCTGTTTTGCCAGCATGGGATTGGGGGAAGTATTCTAAGCCGCCCCAATACGGTCAAAAAACTTACTTACTTTTTCTTTCTAGTTCATATAGTTTATCTCCGCATACGAATGTATGTATATTATTATATATGCATATTTGTATGTATATATGAATGTGTATAAGTATGTATGAAAGTTTATATTATTATTACAGTGTATTTAAATATATGTTTCTTACTATATAACGTATCTTTGTCCAATAGACATAATACCAATGAGTTTTTTTTGTAAGTGCACATATAACATTCATGGATTAAAAATGAAAAAAAATGGATTTTACCTGAAAAGCTAGTTATTGTCCAGTATACACAAAAGCAGAAAAGGCTCTTACGTTATGATAACATTTTCGCGTGATTTAATCAATATAATTTACTAATATATTAAAAAACATTGATATATGATATTATATGTAGGTATATGATATTAAAAAATAAAATGTTTATGATTGTGTGAATATAATTTATAGCATACAACCGTTTCTGATAGTGGTGCACCTTATTGACAACGAGGTTTATGGGTTTTTTGTATCATTCAGTGAAATCTCGGTAGTTGTCGTACTATCATGGCTAGGTTCTTTATCAGCCTGGCTAGCTATTACTCTCCAACTAGAATCAACAGTGAACAGCGATCTCCTTCCGTCAGGTAGCCCTTCTTCTCGGCCATTTAAAACGATTCATTAATATCAAAGTTGACATAACTGAAACTTACAAATCGTTCCATCGCAGTCTTCAGGAGTTGCAATACATTTATTATTGATCTCAAATATGGATGCGACATTTTAACAATTTGGTTAAGATTGTACATGGGTTGCAGTATCCAATTAACACTAAGACTCATTACATTATAAAAATGATTTACAAGGCACAACCATTTAAAAAAGAATTAGGTGTCCATTGTACCAAATTTTAAACTTAAATCTAAAAGATTGATAAGATACATACATTTGGGCTTCCATGTGACTTGTCGTCTCCGAAGCTGTCGGTAGAATTATGGCTCTGTCCACTGCTGGCGCTGGAGGTTCTCTCTCTCGCGGCTCGCGCCCACGATTCCAATCTTTTCTGTGCGGCCCAAACACCAGCAGGGCCTAGTCCACTCATTTTTTCTCTTTACTTTACCATTCCACTCAAAATGTAAATTTTCAAGCTTATCGTGCACTATATTCAGTCCCGCATGAGAGTAAACAGTTCTAAGGAGTTTTAAGAGGAGTTTTGTTTAGATATTAGACATAGCTTAGGTCAATTTTTGTCGCCAGTGGTTTTCACTGGTACAGTGATAAAAAAAAACTAAGGAATTGGTGATAATCTACTTGAAATAAAATATCACTAATCTATACAAGAATCCACAAATAGTTCAGTAGCATTTTTTTCGCTTTTATTAACCAAATTTTCTTTTCTTTTAGTTTTAGCGATAATTTTTTTAAATGTTCTTTAAGGTTTATGGTCGTAATTCGACTACCAGGCAAAGACTAGTAGTAATAATTAAAGCTGTAATTTGTGTCCAAAATCTTTGTAAAGCAACGCATGAAAAATAGAAAACAACAAAAAATAGAAACACGAAGAAGATAAAAGGAGAAGAATGATATTGTGATAGAACTATCGGCAGCAGTTGGCACTCAAGGTCTTCATCTTTATTTATAAAGGAAAAAAATACGTGTCGGAGCGTCTGTTAGTGATAGTGAAACTTCTGAGGGACGACACCAATTGGGTATTATGCTCTCTTAAAGTATTTGTTTTGCCCATACAACGGTTCGTAACTTTGCTGGGATGAGATGAGTCGTTCTCTTGTTGCTATTTACAAATTCATTATTTATTCAAAATAAAATGGTTTACATTATCTTTTATTCGCGTGATTAACAAAACGAAAAAAATAAATGTGTACAATCTAAATAAAATAGAAGTGTAATGTTTTTATAGTATTCCGACTGATTAGTGACTGTTTGATTTCAAAATAAAAAAAAAACAAAAAAAAAATCCTGTAATATTCAGGCAAATAATTTTTATGATGCATTATTTATTATTATTATTATTACTATTATTTTTACGGTTTCCTCAGTTTCTAAGGCTGGTTTATTATCCACATTTACGGGCCGGAGCCAAGTAAATGCAGAGTATGTTAGATATTAATATTATTATTTTACGATCATAGCCCGGACCTTGATTTTTGTAACTTATTAAAAAGTTAAATGAAAGAAAAAAAACTGTGATTAAAATTAAAATTCTAAATAATTTCATCATTTAGGTATTTTATCAATACACTTATGTACGTCATTTATATCTTCTGCTACTGTTTCGAAAAGGTTGTTTAATAATGACGAGAAGAACCGGGGGAAAATACTCCTTAGCACGTCTTTTAAAACAATCTAATCTAAACAATAACAAAGTAAGTTTCAACCTACGCGGGGTCGATTTCGGCATTGTTATTTCTAGGCGTCCTTGTCATTTATATCTTCTTCATATATATCATAATATCCTTTACCTACAAGCTATGCCTAGATATGCCTTAAATCATCGCTTAAAATATCCAATAGGGAAATTACGTAACAATCTTGGAACCATATTGTAAAAACGAACACCGAGCCCATAAAAGAACACTGAACCGTTTGAAGACGATATCAAGACGTAATTAGATTATGGCTATTTCTTGTTTCACGATTATGTGTATTACTTTTCTGTTTGTACATATCTATAATTTTTCGTATAAATACAAAAGTAAAGTAAAATACTAAATTACTATAAATATATTGAGAAGTTATTGTGAGTACTCCTATTTTTTAATAAATTTTTCCCATTGGCTTACGCGAATTTAATATATATAGATTTCTATAATATAGATCGGCACAGTCATTCTTAAGTTATAACGGAACACGCATACAGACAGACATATAGACATTTTCCAAATAATCGAATTGATGTTAGTCAGATTCAGTCATTAAAACTAATATTTATCAAGATATTTGACAAACCATGGAATGTACAGACAGAGAGGTACTACAGATTTATCTATCTATGTCTATACTAATAATAAAATTCTAACTAATCGATTTCTGTTCATGAACGATATATGACAAAAAATATTATTAAGGGCATTTATTTATTAACGCAATAGAACCCACAACAATAGTTGTTAAAATTTTTGTCTGTTTGTCTGCGCGTTTGTTACTGCTAATCTCAGAAACGGCTTAACCAATTTTGTTCTAGATTTCACTGATGTATTGCAGTTAGCGTCACTTAAAACTTAAAGTTTATTTCATTGCAATCCTTCCATAAATAAAAAAGTTATGAATTAATATATGTATTTCTAATTAACAGATCGAGAAAAACCCAGAAAAACGCTGATGCTATCTTTAAACGTAAGGTAGTTTTTCCGAAGCGAAACGAGTGCGTTTGCTAGAAAGTAATATAGGTACTGCCTGAACTTAAACCGATTTCAAAAATTTTGAATTGCTAGGAAAACAGGGTCCGGTAGAATTGATTTTACTTCATAATTCATTTAACCTTTTTCTGCGTTTAAAAATACCCGCTGTTACTCGATCACTAAATTTAAATTTGTATTGATCTCTTTATATTTAGATTTAAATGTATTATTGTATTCAGAGTATATTGTATTTATTAGTACTTTATATAGATTATCTAGAGCAGTGATCACCTAGATCACTCTGTCCGAAGAAATTCGCGGATTCTGGCGGCTGATAAATATGTTTCCATGTCTAAAGTAGCAAATTTATACTACTACATAAATCTGTTATATCTGGATGTCTGTACATTGGATTTTTTTTAACAAATTTCATGATAAATATTCGTTTAATGACGCACTGACATCAAATTGACAATTTTAAAAATTTTTGTCTCTCAGGCTGTCTGCATGTATGTCCCGTTATAGCCCAAGAACGGTTTCACCGATCTTGATGAAAATTGGTATGTAGTGAGAACATGTGACTGCGCAGATGATGGGCCATTTAAATTATCAGTAAATGTAATTATGTGTAATTATATATATGTGTAATTGTATATATATATATATATATATATATATATATGCAGCTGTCGAGCGCTACTCGGGTGTTACAGAGAATAATGATCAAGTTGTTTTGAACGAACCCAAAGTTCATCATCGTATAATATATACATACATACATATATAAATATATATACACACACATATATTATATATATATAATTCAAGCCGAACGAAGTCAGAGGGAGATAATAGTTTAGTATACATTTAAACACGCCTACCGTTCGACCAGTTTGTAGTCCGTGCGCTGCAGCTGTCGAGCGCTACTCGGGTGTTACAGAGAATAATGATCAAGTTGTTTTGAACGAACCCAAAGTTCATCATCGTATAATATATACATACATACATATATAAATATATATACACACACATATATAATTATATAATAAGTAAAAAAGTATTTCTTTTGGAAGCAATTCTCTGAGTAATGCTACCAGCAGATTTATTGCGTAGAACAGACAGAAAAATAGCGACATATACACTAACGTTTTATAAGTACGTAATAGTTCCTGTTCGTAGTTTAAGTAAATCTGAAAGAATCTTGCCATGTCAAAAACAAGAGAGTATACATTATGAAAAATTCTATTTACGGATCCAATTTTGACTGGCAACTTTGTTCCATTCATATTTCAACTACTTATATTGCCAATATACGAATAACAATAGCGTTTTATTGAATACGCCTCGACACCGACCTAGCAATATATCGAATGTTGCTTCTTGAACCTTCAACAACCTCTCTTATCTTTCAACACAACTGCTGTATAGCTTATATTTCTATGACAACCTGTATAGCTAATACATTAAGTTAAATAGCTAGCTATTTAACTACAATTTAAATCACAGACTTTCATACCAAATCCCGCCAAATTTGGGATTCCTTTTTTACGACATCGCAAAATTTCTAAATTTAGCTAATAAATTATACAAATTACTGAGCATAAAAACACTGACAAAAAAAAAAACATAAAAAATACAATAAATTATTCAATTCAATGGTTTATTATTCGTGTATATGATTGAACAAAATTAATTAAGCTGTGAGTTATGAATGTTCGCTAATTCGAAACAATTCAATGTATTTTTTATTACAATAATATTTGTGTTTACATAGCTTTGTGTAAATATTCGTAAATAGGTAATAATTTTTTACATTACGTCGTCTTCATGACCAGGAATCAGAATAGATGAAGTATATTTAAAAATAAGTATGAGACTACAATTTCAGAATAATGTTCATCGTCTCTTCATACCGACATGTAAAAAATATACAATTTATTTATTGAACGTTGAATATAGTTATAAATTATTATTTAAAAAAATCATATTACATTTTTTGAGAGTTTCGTACAAAAAGTATGTCGAATTAAAAAGGATGTCTTTTGAATATAGACCAGTTGTTTGGTTAGGTCAGTTAGTTGGCGAATTAAATTAATTGTTTAAAATACATACACATAATTATACATTCGTAAGTCAGGTAGTGAAAGCGCGATGGTTTAAATGTTTGAAAATATCGTTTCTTACACAAATAGAAAAAATATATTTTACTTTCTTTCACATAATGTAGAAGTGGCTTTCGAAATAATATGTTTTCTGTGGGAATACGCGCAATTTAACAAAATAATAATTTATTTTATTTTATTTTTAAGTTCAATATGGAGAATTTCCACTATGCGAGACGTAAATAGATAAAATAAAATATAGTATTGAATGAGATAGAAATCAATTGTTTTATAATTTAATTAAATTTTCCGCTTAAGGTATTTTGAAACAAAATATGGTAATAAGTACGCTTTACGCTTGGTAATAAGTTTATCTATGTGAAATTTAATAATGAATCATCCAATTAAATTAAAAAAAAAACAAACTATATACAATCAATAAACCGCCACACTATTATTAAAAAAAATCAATTTAAATCATAATATCTATCTTTTGTTACTCGCTGTGAACAACGTAAAAAGCAATTACAAACCGAGTTTTAATTAAAAAATGTTCAGCAGATTTTTAAAACTGTTGCTTTAGAGGTCGAACTTAATAAATTATTTGAACCATAATAGAAAAAGATGAAAATGAAATAATGTCCGGTCTGTACGTACATTAAATTTTATAATTGTCTATAACAAATATCGTTGTCTAAATTATTGAGCTAAATTAAGTTGATATTTGTCACTACTTCCCCTTGATAGTTTATATCTATCTAGATCTTAAGATCTGACATCCGCAGTGGAACAGTGGCATGAGTTTTAAATTTATTTTCATGCCATCTATTCGAAAAGAGGCGAAGGGTTCCTCGATAAGTGTGAGCAAAATGGGTCATTCCGGCGCACTTAATACAGGGACGAAATTACTTTTGAATTTGGAACTTGAATTACTCATAGATATAATAAAAAAAAGGAAAAGTTTGAACGCAATCCGCTACCATAAATTCCTGGCCGGTAATTAAAAAAAGCGTGTTGGCCGATACGGCATAGGTCAACCAAATAATAATAAAAAAAAACCGGGGAACTTGTTATTGTTTTTTTTTTATTACTTTTTAACAAAATATAACAGACAATTTTATTTAGACCCAATTGACTCAACATGTTCATCAACCAGCCGTAGTCGTAGCCGAAGTATGCCATACATACATTTTCACATAAATATCCAACCAGTCCGAAAATCAAACCCCTTCCTTTCTAAGCAAGATCGATATCCACTGATAGCGGCGGATAATAGAATCTTATACGAACGATCGATCAAATATTTCTGTCTCATCCTTAAGTGAACGTGAAAGTTTGATAACGAAGACTTCATAGTCGTTTGATATAAAACTGAAACGAGTTTGACATTGAACTTCGATGTACATATACGGTCGCCCACGCCTCATCACCAGACATAATTGAGTACTACTATGAGAACTTCGCCCACGCCGGGTTTCCTCAAGGCTGTAGTCTGGATCAAATGGACCAATGCTCGTTCTTTGAATTAGAAATATATTAATGTATATATATATTTTTTATGTTAAAAGCCGACAAACGAGCAGACGAGCCACCGGATGGTAAGTGGTCACCGTCGCCCATGGACATCAACAAGACCAAAGGAATCACTGATGCGTTGTCAGCCAGGAAATGAGAAGGTAAGAATGAATTTATGGACAGATTGCAATGAAATGAACTTTAAATATTAAGTGATGCTTTCTGCAATACATTATGAAATCATAATGAAATCGGTTAAACCATTTCTTACATAACGCGCACAAACGCACAGACAAATAGACAAAAATTCTAACAATTATTTATTTGAGTTTTATTGATTTCATAAAGTCCCCTTACAATAATTTTTCTATCCTTCATGTACAGAAAGCGATCAGTTAAAATCTTATGATATGTTTACTAGCGGCCCCCTAATATAATATTTTTCTTGCAATATTTACGTTATGAACTCGAAAAAATGTTACAATTTTGACAATATATATTGAGTTGTTTTATGGTAACTTAATAAATCGACATATTAGTAACAGTATCTCTATAATGTTCGGCTCTCCGTTCTAGCTACTGAAGGTCTATGAATCGATCGAACTCGGTTCCGCTGGTGCAAAATGCTATCATTCGATGTCCTTTATCTAATTATTAGTAATAATGTTATAGGACGGTACTGCGGTGTTAAAATACGATTTTTTTTTTAATCTATACTAATAATATTATACCGAAAAAGCAAGAAATTTGTCAATTGTGCGTGTCCAAGCGTGTGTATTGTCAGAATAATCTCAGAAACCACGGCGCCTATTTGGAAAATTATTTTTCCGGAAGGACGTATACATTATACACATCGTGGTTAATCGATTATTCAATCCGAACGAACCGTCGGGCCACTAGTAAATGTTAAATAGTACAGGCAATGTTAAATTTTATAATAAACGTTGCATCGATCCATTCTTTAAAGGATGGTCCACTATACCTACTATAATTGATGTTTTCATGCAAGGTACGCTTTATGCCAGGGTTTCTCATATTAAATATTAATTATACGGAGCAATATTAAAACATTTTAATGAACATTTTACTCAATCAATCAATCAATTGTTTTTTACTTTATCAAAGTAGTTTAATAGCAAATCTACGTAGATATCGGTCCATAACACATAAATATCAAAATTATTCCTGTAATCTGATTTTAAGTGGCCTCTACAGCCCAACTCCAATTGTGTGCAACATCAAACAGCACATAAACCTTTATAGGGTGATTGTTCCAATGATGGAACAATGTTCAATATTTTGTATGTTGTCGACACTGAAGTATGAGCTAAGTACATTTATACACGTATTCATAAGTATTCATACACAAATGATTTCATCTCGGACCGGAATTTTGTTGGACTTCATATAACTTCAATGATTTTGCGAAAATCGAACTCAAGAAATTCAACTTTCCTATAGAAACAATTTTAGATAAGTTATTTAATATGATGTAATTTGTAATTATATGTATTAAGATTTTCGTATTTAATTTCATTTTAGTTAACCATTTTTAAATATATTTATACCAGATGACTGAATCATATGAAACCAGCACGGAACTAAAGGACAGAATTAAGTTAATTTTGTTATTGGATAGTTTTTTTAACTTTTAATATTTAAATAAACAAAAACCTATTTTTATCATTATATTATGAGAAATTTCTCATCACTTTGTCACATTAAAAGAACAGTATAATCGAGAAACAGATTGTGAGCATATATTGTTCAAAAAGGTTATCTAAAACCGTCCGTTACTGGTAAATATTCGCACAATATTCACGGGTAATAAAATAATAATAATAATATAATTATGCTCCCTGATAAAACCTAAAACAACTCGCTGTGTGCTATTTGCGGAACGTAAAAACACGTGTTTCGTGAGTACAAATTAACATTCATTTACGGATTTCAACCGTAGATTGACGTAAACAAACGCCTACGGCTGAACACAAGACTGCTACGTCGCGTACAGCGGCTTTTCCAAAACCGTAATTGAGTGCAAAAATTAAATGTATTAATCGTTTCCTTTTGGCAACGTGTTGATAAGGCTGTTGTTTGTTTTGATTGTTGGTGTTGTAGATGTGTAAATGAACCAACATATGCCCCGTCTGCTCAATCTATTGAGAATAATAATTATTATTTTCACAAGTAAAAAAATTTGGAACGAATATCCTTCTTTCATTTACCAGGTTTATTTATAATTTTTAAACCGTACAAAGCTTTGAACTAACGAGGATTAAAATAGAAACTACCGAGTACTTTGACACACGCGTTTGTGTTAAAGTAACTTTAAATACGTAAGGTATGAAACAAAAGCTTTCAACGATATATATTAAGAACTGGAACGAAAACGGAACTCTTTTAGGATCACTCGTTTGTCTGTGTGTCAGTCCGCCTGTCACACCCTATGTTTTCCTTATCGACTGGACGGAAAAGGATAAAATTTGGGGCAAACTCACAATAAAAAATCGTTTATATGGATCCAGATTATGAGAGCAATTTGAAAAAAAATACAAAATTTTTCTTAGATAGATCATGTTAAAGTTCCAACTATATTAAAAATATATATAACAAAAATGATAACTCTCTTTCATTATCTCTGAAATTACTGAGCCTAAAAAAATCAAAAAGTTGTTCTGCAGAAAGAAGTTGTTCAAATATAAATAATTTCAGTTTACAAGTATAGAGTTAGATAAAAACTTGATTATACCAACACCAATCGAAATCAGTCATGCCTAAAAACCATCTTCACGATAACATAATTAAAAACTGGAGGTACAGACATGATTTTATATTGGGATTAAACACGGGAATGAAATGAGATTTATTAAATTAGCATGGCAAGTACTGAATGACGCGGAAAAAACAATAAATACATAATCACGCGATGAATCGAAGCCAATTAATAACGAGCACCAGATGAAATACAAAATACAATGGAAATATCAAGTTAACTACCCAACGTGAATGTGAATGAATGATGAATTGACGAATTAGCTTAAAATATGGCATAAGTAAGTGGCGTAAGTATCAACACGGTATCATTGTTGATTGATTATGTAAAGAACACGGATATTGCAAGAGTTCTTCTTTTCGGCCAGTAACCTGACAATCAACCAATCATTTTGTATTGTGTAGTTACCTAGCCAGATAAAGAAACTTACCATCTTATACAAGTATTATTGGGATTCAACTGTGAAGTATAAAACCTCAACAGCGAGACTGGACAGTATTGCTTCGTCTGTTGTACACTAGGGTGCATCATGAGTAGAAAAGTTAAGTTTAGACTGTAGGAAGAATGGAGCCCCCTTGCACCCGAAATCTATAACTAAAATAATGAGTAATCGACAGAATAATAGTGCATTCTACTAGTGAACATTCAAAAAATGAATATTAAAATGGGCGGACTTAATGCCTTGAGGCATTTTCTGTAAGCCTTAGGATTAAATTAGCAGCACAATACTCTGTCATGCGTATCATAGACTTACTGGAAGAACTCCTTGAGATATAGAGGAGACACTGTACTATTCAGTATAAAATAAAGTACGGAGAAAATTCTGGAGCTACGCCTTTGACGAATAGGTAGCCATTTTAATTGGCGAAAATATTGAGAGATGTGGTCATATTTACGAAGTCCGAAAATATATCGTATACAGCTATTAAGAGGCACTCCAAGTTATAAAGAAATTCTTCGAAACGATCTAGATAACATACATCACCGTAGTCATAATGGGGATTACAAGAAAGTGAATAAATATGAGCTTGGTCTTCCTGGAAAATAAATTATTTAAGCTATAAAGTGACTGCAAGGTTGCATTTACTTTTTTACTAATCTCGTTAATTTTCATTCTCATCGTCAATATCGTAATTGTGGGGTGTGAGGGTTCCTTTCATCCTTGAGTCCAAGCTAACTTTCCCTGATCCCAGTGGTGGTCTGAACAACAAACGAGGCAATGGCGTCAGGGCCTTCCTGTTTGAGGGCTTTGGGCTTTATTACACCCAGTTTGATTCCGATGATAGTTACATGGCACTAATATATGTAGCCCGCCTGGCTAGCTATCACCCTCCTTATAAAACTGACCGTGAAATATTCATACGTGTTTCGGTCGCAGTGTCAGAGAGCGAGAACTAATGCGATTTTTTTTCGTCGGTGATACGTCTGTGATGCCTTTGGTTTTGCTGATGTCCATGAGCGACGGTGTCTACTTACCACCAGGGGGCTCGTCCGCTCGTTTGCCGACTAATTACTTAAAAAAATATCTATCAAGAGAGAGAAAGAAAATTGGATATCAAACAGAAAAAAATTGTATTGAACTGATTTGTTTTCCCTGTTTATACTTATAATTATTAGTTTATAATTAGTGTTTATTATTAGTGTATAATTATTAGTTTTTTTAAAACTTTACTAAGATATTTTATTGATAACACTAAAGCTTGTCAATGGTTATCGAACAAAACTAAAAGAAATCCGTTCGAAACAAAATAGAGACAGCTTGCTTTACCAAGCAATGGTTATCTATGAACAATTGACCCTCTTAGCATATTATATCAGAAAATTTAGAAATATATTTTTTATGAAGCGACAGATGTTTCGGATGTTGGAAATGGTGTTTGGGAAACGCGTTGAGTGAAGTAAACAGGAAAATGATAACTTTATTTTATATATTAATACAGGTTTTATATGGACCCTTCGGTGAGAGACTCTTACTACTTTCATATATGAACTCATAATATTGTTCTAGAAACGAAGGATAATTATTATTTAGTATTTTATTTATGACTACGATTACATTCTCGTATCACAGAAACTCCAATTGTATGAGATTTTTAGCGATAGTGGTCAAGTAAGTCAACTTTGATTATATTTAATTAATGTTGGGTTATTTAATTGTAATTTTAAAATTTTTGAAACAGAAAATTAGAACTTATGGCCTTAACGTGGTCACAATACTTGAAACGATAAAATATTCGAAAAAGATACACAAATCGTAATATGTTTGTCATAACATTTATTGCCTTTTTTAAATAGTTACTTAATATTTTGATTATTAACGTATTTAAACCAATAAATCAATAGAAGGTAATATTTTTAAACGTGAGAAACACTGATACTATTCGAAATATTTTGTTACTCTTGATTTGCTACTGGAACTTTCAAACGACGTGTTAAAGCACATCACAGGAATTTAAAGAATATTATTGATTGTATATATAAATATATAATAGTGACGCAACCGATTTTACGCAGGATAAAACTGCAATTGTCATAATTAAGTTGATTTAAAGATTTGCTAACGAGTTTCTTGCGCCGCTTTTTATATATATGTAGAAAAAGAAAACAATTACGGGCATTAAAATATTAAAGTGTATTTAGCGAAATACCTAAATAATTAAATGGTTTTGAATTTGTTTTTAAAAAGTTTTAGCTAATAGACTAGTTTTTTGAGAACGAGAGAAAGAAAAAGTTGGATCCGTCAGAGGTTGTGGCGAGATTTGGTATGGTACGATATTATAATGATGGCATGCAATATTATGCGGAGTCGAGAAAAGTGTAGCGCTGATACTACTTTTGTCATCGTCGAAACTGGAGTTTCTACACATTCTACGTATGTATGTATGATAATACAACTTCTATGGTATATCATACTAAAATATAATGCATTAATTTGACAAGGCTATCACATGTTTTCCTACGATAAACCCAAAAACTCAGTTTTGTAAAATATTTAATCTCTTTGAATAAAGATCAATGAACGTCAGCTGTCAGAATACTTTTCCAAGTTAGGTGCGAAATTACAAACACAAAATAGACTCAGGCGATTGAATTATACAATATTATTTAGACAAAACTCTATTGAAACTTTGTTGATACTTATATCGTAAAATCATTGAACTCTGACTGGTTTATAATACGTCTGAATATCTCAAAATAAGAGGGAAGTCTGGAAATAAAAAAATCCATTTCATTATTACAAGTCGTGTAAAAAAGCGTGTTTTAAACACTGACATCCTTTTAACTAGTAGAATGCACTATTTTTTCCATTTTCTCCTTTTCTATCCATTTCATCGAACATCCTTCATCGTATTTCAGAAAACATTCGACTATCGTCTTTTTTACAATTATAACAAAAAGACTGCAAACTTTACTCTCAAGTCTGATGTCATTGAGGCCTAATAATCGAGTTTGGTCTACAATCTAACCTTTATTAAATAATCGTTATAAAGAACGGTCGAACCTTTCTTAAAATTGGACGTAATAGGCCAGAATGGCAACAGCATTAAAAGCCTAATTCCTCTTTAACGTTGAGAATTTAAGTGTAGTCATTTAGGTATTAATATATTTTAATTATCCGATACAAGTTATATTAAGGCAACAAGCAGTAAGCTATAGCATAATTATGACATGTCATTATGTCAAAAAATTTAATTGCCATGTAAAATTGAATATTCATTAAATTAATTAATAATTAACTCTTAGATTCACTCAATTATAAAAAATTAATAGACATAAATCTTTACTCGTAAAACAGTGTAACTTTTCAATGACAAATGTTGAATAAAATGCTTTTGCGACACAAAATTTTATTCGTGCTATGTTACTTATTATTATTAGTATCAATGCGAAATTAACATATTTAAGATGATATTAAACTTAATGGAAAACATATCCTCGTAGCAGTTTTAATCTTCAGACGCTTGAGATAAAACATGTTTAGTGAATTGTTGGGAGAAATTTTGCCGGGATTATAGGCTAACTGTTGCGTCTAGCAGGCAGCCAAGATCATTTTAGCAGATTGTGGAATCATTTAAATAGTAAGCTTTCAGGCTTATGAGTTCCATTCAGGCTTATGAAATCCACTAGCTAGCTTTACGGATCACAATGGATAGTTCCCGTATTTTTTCTATTTTAAGCTTTTAACATTGTTTGTTAGCATTTTAAAATAAATTATGTATAACGTAATCCTTAAATTATTTCATTGTATAGAAAATATAAGCACAACACGCGCTCCTATCAGTTACCAACTACGATATACAAGCGAAAATATTTTTGGAATGTTTTTATATCAAATTTCGTATACATTGAAGTCAAATATTAGTGTGTACTTTAAAACATAATGATTGAAATATTGAAATATAATGTTGTGTAATAAATCAAATATTCGATATTTCGAATTAATATCAGTATTAAAATTCGAATCCGTAATTTTTCCTGGACATGACGTCTAGAATATTGCAACGTTGTTGGGTACTTCAAACAGGACGTATCTTCTGAATTATTTTTACATCATTTTGTGATGTATTCAGATACGTTTGGTCAATTATACCTATGTTATATACGATTGAGCACTTGATGGAAGAATGTGAGGGTCACGAGGTACACGGATTGGGGGCGTGTCAAGCGGCGCGCGGTCGACACCGCGTCTCGCGAACACTGCCGCCGCCCGGGCACGGTATTGCCAGTATTCCCGTTAAAAGTGTCCCTCCCTCCCGCGGTCTCAATCTTGCAACTCATTATTTGATGATTTGGTTTGTATCCTGAGCAAAGGGGTCATAACGATCTTCTATGAGTATAAAGTTAATCGTTGAAATCGATGGTAATATTAGAACCAGGTATGGTTTTGAGGTTGTAAGGGAGGACACAGATTTAAGGAATATTTTTATAGATGCATATATGATGCAAGATGCTCGAACATTGTCTTGCTTGTTTTCTCGATGTTAACTTTTTATAATCATCATTTTCTAATGCTGTTCAAATAATTCCCTTACAATGATATGGTACATACCCTAAGGTATTCTTGAAATCCATAACATTGGATCTTACTCCATCCCCGTTTTACTCCATGCAAGTGACTGTGTTTGTACCCATTAAGTGCAGATGAATATGGGCTTACTAACGAGGTGTGTCTAATCGAAGTTCACAATCTTTGAAATTGTTATTCACAATATTTTATTGGCAGCTCCACCTGCAACTAACCCACCGGTAAAACGACTTAATTACCTTCCATAATTGTACATGTAATCGTTGATACTGCTTTCTGTTGTTACTTAATCGTCGCAGCACAGCGTTATAAGTTTTTAGAGAAATTTAACATTTGATTCGATATTTAATTAAAGGCCATCGCATTAGGATTTTGTCATCGAGCTCTTGGGCTTAGTAAATTTTCATGTAATTTGTTGATACAATTAATCAAAATGATTTGTTCCTCAGACACGTACACACATTAAATAGTCTCTTCATCATTTTTTATATCAACAGCTGATACAGCAAACGGATCATCTCATGGTAATTGGTCATCGATGCCCATGAATCGCCATGGAATTTTAGAAGGATAGATTTAAGTTGATTCTTAAAGGAGGGTGATAGCAGCTGACCAGACAGGCAAACAATAATACCATCAAGCATAAGTACTATTGGAATCAAATATGGAATTAACATATGGACGTAACCATCAATAGGAGGTGGTCGCTTCAATGTGTTCTGAATTGTTCTGCGATATTAAAAGTGGACTGTACGTGGTATGCACAACAAATTGGTCTATTAAACGAGGAGTCAAAGGACATGCAGCACAAACCTCGCCTAAGCACAATTAGGAGCACTCTCGCCGTACGGATCCTAATAGGTTCGACAGCAACACGTGCACCAACACCTGGTATCCAATTCCACCAAACCGAATTCAAAGCATTCCCGGAGGTGTGATCATTCACGGAATGGCGGAAATAATGAGGTGTCATGCCCGCAGCGGAAACTTATTAAATAAGGTAGAAAAGAACCACGGGGTAGTTTCTACGCGGAGTGGTTCTCGTAACTCGACAAGTGGAATTTTACAATTTCGTGGCACGAGCGTCATGGCGGGCGTTGAGTAAATGCTTACATAATTAATGTTTATAGTAGGGAATTAGGATAGGGATTGTACTACATCGGAATTTAATAATTGATATAATATGTAATATTTGAATAATTAGGAGGAACAGAGCACCATTATCCCATCAGTTGTTCAGCAAAGTAACAGGACTTGTCTTAGATTCGGTGATCAATGAAGCACCTTACAGCACAATTTATTATATATTATTTTTAAATTTGAAAATGACTCATGTTTTTGATCCCAGAAAAAAACCAGCGTGCGTGTTCTTTTTGGTTGAAATTTCTTGTTCGTAGAAATAATAAAATTTCACTTTATTTTTTATTACAAGGAAAAAACGTGACGAATTGATGTTTTATAAAAAGGACAAAGAAAGGAATATTATTTGTGTGATAGTTTAGAAGTCAGTTCATAAACGTAGCTTAATGATTAAACTCTTTAAATGACTAAACTTATTACGCAACGTTTTATATAATCGGTAGGGTCCTCCTATCAATAGGATTAATATATGGATGAAGTGATTTTATTTTGATCACTTCGATACTTAGCATCTTAAAGGTCCATCTTTCATATATTATTCTATAACGCAGAATTATTTTCGATGTCTAAACAATAAACGGCCAGGTAGTGCACATTGCGTACCCTTCTGTTTGTAAATGGTAACTAGTACCTCCGGGCGTTGGATTAATTTCAGATAGAACTGCAGATTTAGTTATTGTATGCTGATTATATACGTTTTCTGCTCTATTTATTAACAGTATATATTACTGAGACAGTATTTTTAATTATCGTTGGCCTCAAGACCTTTGGAACCGATTGTTTGGTTATTTGAATCATCTTGGTTGTACAGAATTAACATTTAACAACCATAAAGTAAATTGGTTACTAACTTTTGCGTTAAGAAATACGCATTTTTTTTTCAATTTAACTTTGACTAATTAATCAAAGTTAAATAGTTATTTGGTCATTTGTATTTGAAGATGTCCAACGATTTAAAATTATGAAAACTCCTTCCATTATATAAAGGTAAGTTCATTACACTGGTATCCCTGAGGGCGGCGGCGCACAAGAGATTTGTTATACTTTCCCTGACGCGCAACAGGTAAGGAAGGTCATGCAAGCATCTTAGCTTCAGGCCTTCTGGAATCTTTAAAGTTTGTCTACATTTTGAATGTAAGTATAAGTTTAGCAAAAGGATCCACAGCTTTTCTGTTGCGATCCATGGACTACTGTTGGTCTTTTATCTATGTTAAACTCATGGTCTCCTATGATTTCCTGCACTAATCTGTAACTAAACATAACCGAACACAAACCATCTTCTGGAGAGAAATATTAGTACTTAGCAAAATACATACGTAAAGTAGAAATTATGAAATGTAATTATTTTGCAACAATATACGTGACTGCTTTTAGATGACGCTTGTTAAAAAAAAGATTTTTGTTTGTTTATTAATCAAAATAACTAGTTGCTGATTCGAAATATGATTCGTTAGCAGTCTTCATGACCAACATGCTCCTACTATGAATGGACCTGGGAGAAGAAGCGGCAAGAAACTCCCAATGACAACATCTTTCGTTTGCATAGTTACAAATAACAATTGCAAGTTAATTTTTATGTATTTATGTTATTTATTGATAATGTTTAAGTATGAATAAAAACAATGGTAGTACTGATAAAAAGAATAAATGGCATTTAAGGAGTGACCACATCTTTTCCATTTCTCATCCAATCCTGCAGTCAAAAGTAATTGTTATCAGTGCTATGCGTTAACGTGGATGTCCACGGCTTGGAGTGCAATATAAGCTTATATGCGAACATTTATTTATTTACGTTAATTGTCAAAAAATGTTTAATTAAAATTGTGTACGCTTGAGTTCTGAAGTGCGGGCACGCGCGGTTAATCAATTTTACGTATAATTATGTGCTTAAAATACGCCCTGCACATACCTACGTTACATCTTACATTAAAGGAAACGTTTCACATAACTGCTTTATACTTCGGCTAAAGAATAGTACGAATGATCGTACTAAAATTGCTATACTATATTCTGTCTACTAACGACTTCTAAATTACTAGGAAGAAAAGCTTGCAACAAAAATAAAAAAATTAAGAAAAATAAAAAAATTTAAGTCATGGGCAATTAACTTTTAATGTAACGCATTTATAGATCCCTAATAAGTATTTATAGTATAATACGTCGCGTGCTGGAGATAGCCGTCGTGATGGAAACAGTAGCTTCAATATTCGAGTTTCAACGTAATTACCTTGTCAAATACAATAAGCAAATTTTCAAATGTACAGGTGAAAAGGTGCAGATTCGCAAAATATTGCGTCGTAGCAATATTGTATTAAATGAAATACTCTGACGAGAATTTTTAATAACTGGATAATCTTTTGTCAGTCAGGAGCGTTCTATTATAGTTTAGTTATCGTTTTAAAATATTGTCAATAACCTTTTAAATATTTTTAACTAAGTATTAAGGATATACGAAGTTGATTTATAAATTTTCAGGCAGTGATTTTTTGCGTCTTTCTCTTAGTATAGATATGTTTTCTACAAAACATTGTTTTAGATGTATCCTGCAGGTTTTTTCAGGTCTTTTCTTCAACATATTTCATTTAACTATTTAAAAAAACGTCTGTTTTTAAACGATAAGGTGAGTGAAGTACTTAAGTGAGTTTCAACTAGCACATACATTGATTCGACATTTCGATTAGATAAATATTCGCATCTGTACTATTGTATACTTTGGCAAATAAAGGAAAGCTATACGTTGTGTACGACTATGTTTGTGTGTAAACGGATCTGTGTGCTAGAACATAACACCAACATTCCAACATATCCCAAATATTAGTATGTTTATTCGTTTCTTATGTATTTTTTTTCTTTGAAATTTGTTTCTTCATGGTAGGTGTACCTTCAGAACAGAGAAAAGAACAATAGGCGAATATTGGCTTTCTAGCAACGACAAACAAAGGTTTTGAAGGTGGAAACGGAGTGTCTTGTCCTTATTAGTCATTGATTGCCATCGGTCGTTCTCTTCACAGCTCTGGAGTGTTTCTGGATTATTTTCTACCGCGCTCTAAATATGAACGTGCTTTGATGGCCAAAATGGAAGCAAGGGGCACAGTTTGAGTCTCCGGTGCTGCCGAGAAACTAATCTTTTTCGGTTGACTCTAAAGGGAAGATGGTACGAAGCTAAGCAGGTAAAGAACCCTATCGACGAGCAGAAGTAACTTTCTAGTTAACTGTAACCTTGTAACAACTGTTTGTGTGCACAGATTTTCCGTTTTTTTTTTCAAATAAGTAGCAAATTTCTCCGCGAAAACTTTTAAACTCCAAGACCATCAAGTAATTGAACAAAAGGGCAATCGAAACTTGTGTAATTAGGAATTCCATTAGTAGTGGCACTCGCTCGGGCACATGTGGCGACTGGAGATTGAACGATCAATATAACTCCACTTAAGACTTAACCAACGTGGTGAACGCGTACACTCCAACTTACAATTGTATGATTTAAAATGTATATCACCCTACATTTTACATGTTTTCCGAAGTTACAGTAAGGCGTGACGAATACATGATGGGATGAATAGATAATCTCTTGCTTTCTCATGTTGCTTAAAATATATTTTTGTGTAAGGAACATGCTGGTATTTTTCAAAATTATGGGCATAACTCAGATTAGTTATCAATTGCTTCATTAATTGAAATACAAGGAAATATTATGAAGAAATCTATATACCACAGAGCTCTTCAAAGAGTGCGACAAGGTCGACGTGGCGACCGTTGTTATTCACATTAAGAGAGGGAATTGTTCCTAGCTGTGAGAGAGTTATATCCTATGATGATTTTTATGAATAGACTGCGTCTTCGAGCTGATCTTTCTTGTTCGTGGTGTATTCCACTGACCGAATCAGAAGGCAACTACGACTATTTAAGACGACTTAGCAGCCCGTTTTATCCCGAAGTAAATTAGCTTTACTTTTTAAGTTGTGACAACTTAAAAAACCCGAAGTAAATTAGTACCTGGTTTTGGCCACTTAAAAAGTAGGATATAGTAAGAAGAACTCGTCGAAGTTAATTACAGACGAATTATTTCTCATGAAGAGTGAGAACTCTTTTTTTCTATGTCGATGATTATAATATGAAAGGGACCGTAAATTAAAAAAAAAAGTACTTCATTGTTATTTATAATTTTTTCATTTTTAATCAATCCATAAAAGATAAAAGCAACCACCAATAAAAGTGCAATCGCTTCTGAAAGGTGTTCGTGTTTCAATAAGGTTCTAAAGTTGATACATTTACCTACCGTAATCTTTATTATTGACTTTTTAAAGCGTAATTAAAAAAATAAAAGACAAAGTGGTATGAGATAGAAAGCAAAATTGTCGCTACCAACTTAAAAGTTTCAAGACGAGCCCACTACAAGTTGACAACACTTGAAATGAAAGAATGTACTTAAGTGCCTTTCCCCTGCTGAGATGCAGAAATATTCAAACTTCAATAACTCGTGATATCTTAGCTAAAGCGATAAGGTAATACTTTTTGAAGAATGTGTATTTTCTTATTGTGGTACCGTAAACATTTTTTTGTTTCGCAGGAAAATGGACTTTCAGAAGACCCGAAGCGCTGCTATAATGAGTTAATGGAATTGCGTCTTGAAAAAACCCATATCATTGAACTGTGGGAATACTGCTAGTATGAGCCGGCAAACGTTAGTCTTAACCGTTTTAGCAAGAGACAAAAGCTCATTGTCTGATTGTTAATTAGAAAGTTTTGCGCCCATATGTTGGATGCGGTTAAGATTGACCGTCTGTAATGCCTTTTTGTACGACTTGTTGGCGAGGTTAAAGGCTTTCTTCTTCGAACTATATATCCGAAGCTTTATAGTTTGGAACATCTACCGAAGATAAATACGCAGAATACTTGCGCTTCTCAGCCTGAATGCATTTGGCGTTAAACCAATGGCGAACTATGCCACCGATGCGGACGTCAGAAAAAGGGATGAAGTAATCTATCGCTAAACGCACCACATTGGTTATAGGAACCGCATAGCTCGATTGCTCTTCTAAAGTAAAACAGACTTATCACCAAGGATAAAATGCCAACAAATGCCGCATCTCATCCCAATCTGCAGACCTATAACGCCATATTCGCCGGGCACCTTAAGAGTCGTGTTCAGAAGGGGAGTATGACGATACATATTTCTCCAGACAGTGATGGAAGGTTCCCAATGGGGATTATTTTATTATAAATCTTGTTCTTACATAAATCTTTCCTGATTGTCTAAAAATATTATTTGTGCTAAAATTACATTACAATTAATCCATAAATAATAAATAGAAAAGTTATTTATTATACTAAATAGAGGTTCACAATTTTTTAGGATTTATTATCAATTTTATTTAACCTACAAATAATGCAACAAAAATGAGTAAGCCAGCTGATATTTATATGATTGTTGGTAAATATGTCTGTCAAAAAATAATTCTATTACTTCTGAAGGAGATTATTGATTGAGTTCATATTTCTGAACTGTTTGTTGCATTGAGGCGATGGTTCGCAGGTACCATTGGGACTGCTAGATGGCGTTGTTTACAAACTAACCAGTAATATTTCATGTAATACTCCTTAATAGAAAGCCAAGACTGTTTACTGACGTAGAAACGGCTAGGTTTGTTTATTTTGCCATTTTCATAGTCTTGAAGTGGGGTAAAGCAGCTATTATTAATTCGTAATGTATTTTACAGAGGAAGAAAATACGTATACAAACTTTAAAGAAATAGGTGTCTATACCGTGACTTATAAATACATGTGATAGTGAACGAATTAAGTATGTACACGCTGAAATGCATTCTTCTTGTTATGAGTGCCGTCGTAGGAAATGGAAGATTACAGAATGACATTTATAAACTATACGTATCGTATTTAATATACGTCTGACATTATGAAATCAATATACATAAACATAACTATCACATGTAGATCGATCCTACTGATTTGCTGACGATCTTGAGGTTACATAATAATATATGTATTTATCTCGACGTTTCCAAGTAACTAGTGATCTTTGTAATGTTTTTAATCGAAGGCCGGTTTACGACGCATTATCTATTTAATACCTAATGTTATCTACCTAACGTCAGCTACAACATTTCTCATTTGCACGTCCTCGCTCCGGCCTTGCGAGGTCGCGGTCGCCTGTTGCGATTGTATTAGAAGTTGGCGCGCTGTGCGTGTGCCTGTTGAGCGAGGCAACAAGTGCTGCATCGATCAGTGACGCACATACCCCGTCCCCGCCGCACACCTCCGCGCGAGCCCTCGGCGCGACGAGCCCCAAAATGAAACTGATTTGCTCTGACATCCTCTATGATAACTTATTATCGATTCCTTATTTACTGGTTACGTAAGGGATACCTAGAAGTACGCGGATAACTGTGCTCTCCGTGTATTTTGGTTATGCGTCGGTCGACGTTTGATGAGATTTCCGTCATAAAAACCTATTGTAGTTTTTATCAATGATTATTACAACTAATCCCAAGTTTCAATGGCAATGATTTAGTGATTTTCTTCAGGAAAATTTAGTACCAGAAAAATTTAACCATTTAGTTATTTCATCAACAAAGCGTGCTGTCATATACAAACATATAAAACAACGATTAATAATACACATTTAAAAACGAACATAATGAGGCAATGGCAGATAGTGTTACCTTATGTCAGTGGCGGAGGACTCGGCAGGCAAGGTCATTATTACACAATCGCCGTTTTTGACCGAACTTTGTGATTCTAATGGACTTTCAATATAAGTTTCAGAGCTCTAAATCTTTGATAATTAATCAGTCAAAATATTCTGTATAAAATAACATTAGCGTCGTAAAATTCATTTTCTCTAAAACATGCCAAAATTTCAGATGGAGCTTTGTTATTTAATGCCCTTGGATTAGGGTACAGTAATGGCTAAAAGTTTGCACGTCGTTGACCTATTGTTATGCCCGGCGCGGCACAGAAGTGTCAATAAACCCACAAAATGTAGTCTCCAGGTAATCGTATCAACATAACAACCTTGCAAACTGTACGTATTTAGGTATGACTATGTCATGATAGCAAACTGCCCTCGCTTCGCTTCAGAAAAACTACCGTACGCTTAGAAATAGCATCTCCATTGTTTTGGACTGGGTTATTCACGTTCTGTAAATTAGAAATACATATATTGATTCAGAACTTCTTTAGAAACTTTCTTTAGATATTTAAAAATAAAAAAAAACGAACTTTAATTATAAGTGACGCTCACTACAATATATTAGTGACAACCGCAACGAAAAATTGTTTCTGAGTTTACCGCGTACAAACGCACAGCAAACAGGTAAAAATTCTAACAAATATTGTTTTGGGTTCTATTACGTTAACAAAGACGTCTAATAACATTTTTTCTCATATATCCTTAATGTACAGATAGCGATCAGTTAGAGTTTTATCGTATGCATACAAATCAGGGTCTCTATAGTATGTGACAAATGGAATTTTTTCGGACAAATCCATTACAATAGAATTAATAGCTGCCCTGTGAAAAAAAAAAATCGACAAGATCTACGGTGCGTCTTTATTAATATATCATGTATCACTATATAAAAGCACGATTCTGAAAAATTAATAAAGGAGATACACGGTACAAATACGAATGACTCGCGCAAATGAATTACTTAAGAACTCTGGATATCGTTCATTAAATCATGAGTGAAATAACGGAAGTAAAAAAAATATATTCACAGCCCATTGGTTTGGTTGTGTCAATTATAGCGATCGATCGAGTTAAGCAACGCAAGCGTGGACGAAAATTTAATTGTTGACGTTAGAAGCTTAAATTTTATAACCAACCGCTTGCTTCGAAAGGTGAACTTTTCTGGTTGTTACCGTTAAATAGTCTACGTTACGCATCATGATTGTAAAGATCAAAAGCACTATCGTGTATGTTCGAACTTTCTTCACTCGTGTTAGCATTTGCATTGGAGCATCGTGTGTACAATGTGTTTGTAGGTCTTCTCAATTACAAACAGAATATCGTGTCTCGTAGAATACTGCTAATGAATTGAAGCTGAAAAAATGCTTTTTATTTACTTGCTTTTATTTGTACGAGGAATAATATTGCATATTTACGCAAATCAAGAAACAAAAAATTCTATAAATTATTGTGAATAATGTATTGTGAATTCTATAAATATTGTTTCTATAAATTATTTAAATATTATGTAGTAAAAGGAAAAGGTTGTTTTTAATTATATATATAACAAATTGCCCTCGCTTCGCTTCAGAAAAACTACCTTATTAAGTGATGCTTACTACAATACATTAGTTAAAACCGTAACGAAATCGGTTAAGCCGTTTCTGAGATTAGCGAAATAGACAAACCGACAAAAATTCTATCAACTATTGTTTTGGGTTCTATTGCGTTAATAAAGGCCCCTAATAGAAGTATTTCTCATATATCCTTAATGTAGAGAAAGGGATCAGTTAGAATTTCATTACAGGTATAGATAGATTAGATATAGATCTAGGTAGATTATATATAATTATATATT
Source organism: Megathymus violae (assembly GCA_003671415.1). NCBI lineage: Eukaryota > Metazoa > Arthropoda > Insecta > Lepidoptera > Hesperiidae > Megathymus > Megathymus violae. The sequence continues at coordinate 866,711 of PDGT01000089.1, forward strand.
AGTTATTATATTTCAATTTTATTTAGTAGAGTTTAGTATCTACTATCTAGGATTGAATTATCAATATCTTTGTACGTAGCAAATATAAATGAGTTCAAAATATATGTCGCATACATCTTGTAAATCGGTCAATGGGTCAAGTACGAGTGAAATGTTCTCAGTGACCTATCCGGTTCGTGAAGTACAAGTATCATCTGTATACACTGAAATATGATTTTTCAGACTAAATAAATACAGATTAATTTCGCGTAATAGGTTGAGTTGATGATAGATTAATTTGTACGGAGAAGGAAATTATGAACGTACTTCTGACGTGGGGGACCTAAATCAATTAAAAGCTTTTGAGAAATATTGCCTGTATATTTTGTTGTTTATTTAAGATGAGCGATATTTGATAGTAACAGAAGCGTGTTTAAAATTTTCGATTTAGTTTTAATTGCCCGAACATTGAGTTGACATTGATCTGTTGAGAAGATTCTATTATCGTTTTTGTATTCAATGATAAAGTACCTTTTGAAAACTGGGGTAGACGCAAAAATTAACGCACACAATTACATACGTAAATCGTTAAGTATTTATGAATAAAAACATGACATTGTCATAAAATAATTCAAAATCTATACTAATAATAAAATTCTAACTGATCGCTTTCTCTTCATGAACGATATATGAGAAAAAACATTATTAGGGGCCTTTATTAACGCAATAGAACCCAAAACAATAGTTATTAGAATTTTGGTCTGTTTGTCTGCGCATTTGTTTGCACTAATCTCAGAAACGGCTTAACCGATTTCGTTCTGGTTTTTCATTAATATATTACAGTAAGCGTCACCTAATACTTAAAGTTTGTTTCATTGCAATCCGGCAATAAATAAAAAAGTTATAAATATATATTGCAATTTGTAATTCATAGAACGAGAACATCTAGAAAAATGCAGATGATATTTTTAAGCGTAAATTAGTTTTTTCGAAGCGAAGCGAGGGAATTTGCTAGTATTATAATGTACTGGTTATGAACGCAATAAAGATAATAATATGTGTAACAGTACCACTATCATCAATTTCACTAGAACTTTTGTACGTCAAATAATTCGTCATTATTATCACTATTAATGCAGTGTCCAAACATAAGTCTAACATAGTAAAATGTAGGCGGCAATCGTGTCAAAAAATAAATAATCGTTATTTAATCTTATGTAAATGATTAATTTAATATTTTTTTTATTAATACTTTGTTAATTTTCAATTGTTGTTTGTGAACGTCACGTTAATCCAGACTAGTTTCTTGATATTAAAATAAATTAATAAGTCTGTAATGGGATCGGGATTTTTTTGGAATTCTTGTTTGTCTGTCTATCTACGTATAACACGTATACACGGACATACTAAAACCATTGAACAGATTTATATGATTTTGTCATTCTCATATTTACTCGTATTATGTGCCATAAGCTAATATACCTTTTATGCAGTTCAATGAATCTGCTTTAGCGGAAGATCATGGCTATTTTACTCAGTAACTGATCTCTGTTAGAACTGTTAGTAACTGTTAGATCTCTTTTCCTTATATAAAATAGTAAACAATAATACGTCACTCTATTGTGAACTGAAAGCTGTACGTACCTATAATTGGCATATATATCTGACAAAATTCCAGTGCATAATATTTTACAGAATGTGTTGTATACTATGCTGTTGGTATGTCTTAAATAAATAAATAAATAAATAAATAACTGTGTACATTCTATAGATAATATTTAGAAAGAAGATATACAAAATTACACAAGAAAAGATATGCAACAGTAGGAAAATTAGGAATAAGTAATAAATAGGAGAACCACTTTCTTATTTGATGCTGTGGGCTTGCTGGGTGATTGTATATTTCGATATGACAATTATGTAAGTAGTACGAAGTGTTGTACGAATTAAAGTTAATGATTATTAAAAGAAACAATCTCTTAGTACGTATTTATTTAACTTCGAAGGCATTTAAAATATTGTATATTAAACAGTCTCATTATTACATAAGTTTTTATTTTAATTTATTTAACATTTTCCAGTCATATAAGTACATAATTACGCGGAATCGGAACTGATTGCCAAAGGTACTCGCTCCAGGTAATGATTTATTACCCTAGATTCGTGTCGTAATAAATTACGATACACAACAAACATAATGTATTTTCTTTGATCAGTTTAATGACCTGTCACGAACACGCTATACACCATACATCGATATCGTTACGCTCTATCGATTCCTCGTTTTGATCGGCCCGGCGCGACTGACTGATCATAATGAACCATCGCGCTATGCGGTAACACTTTTTTATGTTTTCGTGATAATCCTGTGAAAAATTAACACATTCTACGTTTGAACTGACATGACATACCTGCCTCTGTATACGACACTTGAGGAGGCCGTGACGTTTGGCGACTGTAATTTGGAACTCAGCTCTTTATGCCTTTTCACGTTAGCGTTTCTACTATGTATGTAGGCGTTCAATAAATTATACGGTGCGCAACGCAACGTGTCATGTAAGCTCACCGATTGCGTATTATGATATAATTGATACAGTATTTTATAGTCATTGCAACGATGAAAATATATAAAGCAATAAATATGAAAGTATTTATTGCTTTATATATTTTCATTCATTTCATTTAAATATTTGCAGTCTTATTGCAGTATTATTATTTCATTTAAATATTTGCAGTCTGTAATGATAGTCAAAAATAATATATAAAATAATAACTTCAATAATTCACTTAACTTTGCGATGAGGTTTTTAGTATATAGGCCTTTTTTAATAATTTATTTTTATAACTAAATAAATAAACGTTCACACACTCACATCCACTCACTATGATTCCCTGTGTGGTTGGTGGCATGGACGTACACAAAAATAAAATCACAAATACCCCTGATCGGAAAACAAATATTTATCTGTCACATAATGTTTGCCGCGGCCGGGATTCCAACCTGGGATACTTCGCTCGGCAGACAGCGTCACTATCGACTGTGTTACGGGGTAGTCATACGTTTTCTTTTTCCCGGCAAAGCTCACTGTGAAGTTTTTTTTGCCAGAATCAATTTAGTTAATAATAAGACGAAACTAAATGATGATTACGCCACATATTTACACTTATCTGGAAAACGAAAATGTGAAAGGGCATTTTTAAATATTGTCATCTGGATATTGCAGTAATCACCTACGTTATGTTTAGTGCTTCATTTATTTTGAATTTTATGTAGATACTATTCCGATTTTTTACTACTATATACTTTATTACGTTCGTCGACGAGATAATCTCCCTACACACCATATTAAGATAACCAAATCACGCAGTAAAGGAAAGATTACCAGAAGCTATTAATAAACCAGATACACTGTATAGTTATGTTTACAAGGTATGAAAACTACATACCACCTCGTAAACACAATTTTTTACAAAATGAATGAAATACATGGTGGGTTGCATGTGGAATGGTAAGTATACTTCTTATAGACTAGACTTGATACAATTTCTCACCTACACCATAGGTTGAATGGGAAAGAATGCCCTTAGGTATTAAGTCCGCTTTTTGTAATAGCCTAGTTTACATAAATACAATAGTGTAAATTAATAAAAAATGTGTTGCCATTTTAATATATGTCACATAACTATGAAAATCTCTGTGGCTGTATAAACACACACATTTATCCACTTGAGATCCGTTCTCAAGCCTAGGTACTTATTTTAAATTGTGTGTGTAGGGTTTGGTATTCATGGACCCTGAAAACGTCCTTAGAGGTAAGCTAAGTTATCAATGTTAAAACCTTATAAAACATGCATATCAAAAAATTGGGGTAATCAAATATTTATAGACGGAAAAGGCGTAGTCAACCCGACGACAACTACAAAGTGCGTCCAAGGGGTGATTGTTACATGGCAACGCGCGTTAATATTATAATACACTATGTTGCGTGTCGGCCATAAAAGTATATGCATAGAGTACTTTAATACGTATGAGGGTATCAGTACTTATATCCATATAAAATTATTACATATATAACTTGATAGGTGTTCTTGTTATTTTCGGAAGCATCAAAACGACGAGAGCCATAACAAGATTAAAAACTAGTAGGATAGTAATAAAATATAAAGTATAAACACTGTGTATCTTACGTATCTACGAGCGTCCTCTATTAGCAAGTAGAAAGAACCTCAAATGTAAATATGTATACAACTAAAGGTCTACTCTGGCACTTTCAATTTTGTGAATACTGCCGAAAGATGGCGTTATATCCACTTATGTCAGTAAATTTAGAAATATTATCTTGAAACATATTGGACTGCCTGCTAGAAATCCAAAGAGAAAAATTTCTACATATTTAACTATAAGGATATTAGACAACGGTTGCTTTAATAAAACTTATTGGAGCGTTCTAAGCTACATATTGCTCAAAATTTGGTACCAACTGCAATATCTCTATAGTTACTTACAAGTATTAATTTCAAGTTAAAGTATGAAAAAAATGTAGTAAATTGTGTTCCATTTCCTAACACGGCTTTTATTTGTTATAATTTTACTCTTCAGATTAAGCGAAGTAGGTAGGTATTCAGCCTATTCTATGTATGTTGTTTACCAACAAGTGGTAAGATGGACTAAATGACACGCATTCACAGTCGTCAATGTGTAATAATGTTGTACCAATAGCCAGCTTTTTAATAACCGCAACATCAACCAAAACACGGTAAAAACATTTCATGATTTATTCCTCATTGATGATTCGAACGTAGATAATTAATAGCTGCCCAGGTGGGTAAACTAAGTTAAGTAAACATAGCAGCATGCTAAAGAATACAGTTGGGTGTTACCGGCCGTTCAATGTACAATATAATATTCTATTTTTAAATTATCCAATAGTTATACCCACTTATTGTAGTATATAAAAAGTTTAAAAGGAACACGAAAAACAACACTTTGGAATATGAAATAAGCTGTATGAAGTATACCGCTATAGTAAACTATATTAAGTTACTTTACTATATAAGACGATGTTTTACTAAGTAGATATAATCTATGATTGTGGTCACGGGCAATCTGTGGGACAAAACTTGATCGTATAATTTATACATCTTGAGTACAAATACATAATTGTTGTTCAAATAAAAAATAATCTTTACTACATTAAATAAAACAAAGTGTATATCATCAAAACTCTAGCAAATTTATATGTATGTGTATATAGAATTACATGATAGTATGTGCATCTGAAATAATGTAGCTTTTAACACGAATTTTTCAAATATGTACCATGGTTTCAGATATTACCCTTCGCATAAACACAAACTCATAAAATTCGTCCTCTCTTTTATAATTACGTATAGATATGTTAATAATAAAGTTTTGACATCCCTTGCCATGGTATTCAGGCTAAGAGCAATCGAGAAATGTTTTTACGTGTCTCGGTTGAAACACAATAATTCCGTTTTGTAGTCTTTCTTTCTTGCGCCGGTTTTACTGTTGGTATATAATAAGGATGTTCAAGTCAAGAGTAATTGGCTTTCTATGTTAATGCGTTTTACCATCTTAGGCTAATTATTATCAGGTGGGATAAGTAAAAAAAATGAGGTCCATTTAACAAGATTCCTACTTCGCCGCTTTTCCCTGGCATGCTTAACTGCATAAATTATTATAATTAAAATGCATAACTTATAAAAGCTTATATATATATATCAATAACTTGTTCACTCTCCTCTTAAAGAGTCCCACATCATAAGTAGGCGAAAGCACCGACTGAAAACAAGAACCAGAAGGACAGGCGAATGATTCTTAAAGGATACTCTTTTTTCATCGTTTCTAAGAAAATTAGCTTAAATCGTTGGTTGTGTTTATTTAGCCTATGGACAGATTATACAATAAAAATCCCAACAACACATATTGATTCTACACGAAAAATACCTATCCATATAATGAATACTATTTTGACATCTGTGGACATTTTAAAGTCGCAATAATGTCACACTAACATTGGTCTGGAACATGTGGGTTAGCAGTAATGAGGTAGGCGAGTAAACAGCTTCTTCGTCGGATCCTTAATATATATTCCGTTCTTAATGAGTTTCAGCGGTTATTTTTGTAAAAAGCCTTTAGTATTTTATTATTTGTTCAGCTTTTAGCAAATTTTGTATGCCTTGCACGTTTTGTAATTATTATGTTCAACAGATTTTAAAAAGTTTTCAGAGATGCGAGTGGAATCTAAAAGTCTCGTCTAGGTGTTTACTGGTTGTTTTTCACATTTATAATCTACCAGAGGCCCGTCCCGACTTCGTTCGGGTTGAAAAAGTACATCCGGAATAATATACCTACCTTTCAAATGTTAAAATATTTTTTCTAATACATGCCGTGGTTCCCGCATATAAACAAATTCACAAAATTCACGCCCTCTCTTCATAATATTAGTATAGATTTGAAATCACGATGTTTATGAATTTCCTATTTTTAACTGACAACATTAAAATAAGTAAGGAGGAAGTTATTTATTCGTCACAACAAGATAACAAGTAAAGTGTTGTACATATTATAGTATTGCTAATATAACGTTATGTAACCTTAGATGGGTATTATAGACTACTAAGTTTAAAGACTAAAAAAACATTATAACAGAATGGTACCCCAGAAATGGGAAAAGAAACAAAGGGCAACAAACTAAACGTTGGCAAGATGACCTTAAAAAACTGACTGAGCCTAAAAAAACAGCGAGAGATAGAGATAAATGGTAAACTTTAGAGGAGGCCTTTGTCGAAGGACAAGCTGTTGATTAAAATCAATCATCTATAAATGTTTAAAAAAATGTATTAAATTGCATAAGATACGGTCGGTAAATATCAATTGAAAAACTTATCACTTGTAAACATTGCGAAGAGCAATAAAGGTTTATTTTATAATATTTTGTTTTATTTAAATTTCTATAAAATAAAGTAAGGGTATAAAGAACATTGAAAACATAATAAGATTAGATGACTAGTTCTGCAGAACCTTCGCGAACTTATACGAAACAGCCATCAACAAAATCGAAGTTAGTATAAAGTTCACCATTGTTAAAATTTCGATCACGTTTAGGTCCTCAGTACCAGAAATTTAGAATTAACACAAATAAATGAATGCCGTTATATTACATACACACATGTTCGTATATAATTTTATTACTAGTTCTCTCCGCTCTCCCTTCGCTCTGGAAAATTCCGCGAATAAATTCAGTTCTTCGCAATGAAACGTAGTCTAGATTATTATCCATAGTACGAGGGTGCGTATTTAAATTCGCGGAATGTCGAGGATGGAGCAAACGTGTTCAGCGACTAATCATTAGTATATATTGTAATGTTATAAATAAAAGATTTAGATTTTATACTATAAACTGTATTACATTATTCGTCATGGTTACAATACAACCACATAATAATAATAATAAAATCATATTGTATGCATTAGTGATTTTCTTTTCAATTTTCAAAGTTGAATATCGGAAATTCTTGAATGGTTCATATTTGGATAGGGGCCATAAGAGGTAATTTTATTGCAAATGACCCTACATTCTCGAACGGATTGCCAACATATTTCGGATAACCTGTGTATATACAATATAGATTCATTAATGCGTAAATTGTACTTAAGTAGATGTAATTTATCTAATCTAATTTAGTGTTTATATGTGTACGACTCAAAAGTAATATAGAAATGCGACCAGTATTTCACAATATGTCTGCCACGTGTGACAGAACAATATATATTGTTTCTAGGAGTAACGATATAGCAATAAATATAGTTTTATTGTACTCCACAATAATCAATATGTCTTATGGAAAATTTGTCTAGTACATTCATTTCTTTATATATTTCATATTAGAGAAATGTTGCAAAATTAAAATATTCCCAACAGACTTCGTTGGCCTAAAAGTTTCTGAGTCGTTAAATCTGCACACACGAGCAGTGCCGTGAACTTTGACATTAAATTATTTTGATGAGATTCCGACCCATACACAGAATATGAAGACTTATCAATCGGTAATAAAGCGCCTATCAATAGGTAGGTAGTATAAATATGTATTCATGTGACATATTTTTCACGCATTTCCAAATCGAGTCAATCGTCTCTCTCTCTGTCTGTATGCAAAGTAGAATATCTAAGGACAACTCTTCTTTGTACGTAATAAAAAGAAGCAACATAGTCCCCGAAAGGAAAGGTAATGCATCATAAAAGCCGGTGTGGTTCACATTTCGCCTTAATCCCCAAATAAGAAAGAAGACCTTTTACGAAGTATATTACTGTTAAGTCTCATATTTCTGATATCACAGAACGAAAAATGGAAAAAAAGGTTGTACGCCTAGTAACACAACAGAACTACAATGAGGACAACCAACAGCGTAGATCGGTGTAGTCCAAAAAGTCTCGTTTTGACCATTGAAATGGTGCCTTGGCTAGTACCATGGGGGTTTAAACAGGAAGAACTCCTTTTGGTCACAGTAGTGAAAACTTTGAGCAAGATCTTTTCATTTAATATAATTCAGGGTCAAAGTTTTTTTGATTTCGTCATGATTATAAAATTAAGTTTTAGGGATCCAAAAGTAAAAACATACATAAGTACAACGTACACGCTTTTCTTGGTTCTATATAGAACTTCACTCTTATTAAATCATTACACCACATTTAAATTATAATCTACAAAATCATTGCGAATTTATATTATTCGCATATATAATACTTGTCAATCTATCTTGTTCATACGCAAATCTATTTTCGTTTATTTTGTATTTGTGAGATAAAATATTCATACATTAGGTTGTTACGTTTTAATATGGCGTAAAATTTGAATTTGGAATTTATAATTTTTTGTTCATTTACAAAAGTAGTTGTTTTAGCAACCATCGACCAGCATATGTACCAAGCAGCGAAAAACTGGTTTTACCTACCTTACTAACTAATGAGTCTAAGAAAAGTATTTTCAATGACCCGACATACTATATGTAAAGAATGTTTCTTTACGGTGCAATAAACTGTTTGTAGAAATATTTTGCAATGTACACGTTACAACGATAAAGTCCGAAAGTCAGAAAGATTATATGATATGGGTAAATTAAATAACGATAAAAATGAATAAAACGAATGCAAAATTCATCTGTAAATGTAAAAAACTTTCATACTAGATCAGTGATTAATTATTTAATCACTTACGTTCTGTCCGACATCCATAGGTGCAAGAACTGGCGCTTCTGGTTTCTTCGGCTTCCGCAACAGTAGCACCACAGCTGCAATGAGGAGCACGGTACCAGCTCCGACCAACGCTCCCACACCAGCACTCCAAATATTACCATTCTGCATCCAGGAATCACTTCCTCCCGTCAGCCGAGCTTGAGGCTCGATCACATCCATCAGTTTTGTCGATGAGTCCTCGTAATCTTTGCGATATTCGTCTTTAATCAGAAACCCGTCCCAAGGTGCTCCACCGAGTTCACTCCGCTTCGCCCATAGCTTATCTGCAGATAACAAAATTAGCTTACAGTAATGTAACATCGATCCGGCTTTATAGTCAATTGCGCAAATTGTGTTGTCTGACGAAACGTTTTTTTTTCTGAATGTCGCTAAATTAATAAAAGTCAGATGCATTTTAAGATTACACGGGTTGAAAAAAATTATAAATGTTTCATCAATTACGGAAGCTTTGTGCGATAGTTAAATCCAGAAAATTTTCGAACAGCCGACACATTACATTATGCAGATGGTACAGTTTAAACAGGGGACATCGATAAAATCACTGACGCGCAAAACTCGTAAAAGATAATTGGCTCCCCAAGTGACCATGTCTGTCTGATTTAACCGATCGAACGAAGACTAAATGTTATCAATAGTAACTGTTAATAGTATGCGCTAAAGTTTGAATACAATTGCTATAAAAGTTCAGTAGGAAATAGCTACCATATGGGAGGGGAATTATCGACGAACGAGATTTTTAGACGCTAATAAAACGATTAAAAAATAACTTACCCATGAGTGGCTTATCGAATTGTATTTTTGAGTATTTTATTTTTTAAGTTTATTGGTATAGCTGTTATATAGACACGTGCGTAGGGCGGGCGGGCGCGCGCGACTGGGCGGTGAAGCGGCGGCCGTCTTATCATCAACGTAACTTGTTTACTTCGTGGAGTCCGTGATCTGTGTCGCGAATCGCGATGTTGACTTTATTGCGTCCACGTAATCGCGTAATACCGTTCACTTAGTCGGAATAGCTTTACAGCGTAGTTTAATTTAACTTCCATTCCTGTCACCTGTTTTTTATGTTTGAAAAATAAAAACATGCTATCTTCGGTTTTCGATATGGTTATACTTTTGAATGTTTCACACGCACTTATGGTAGTACACAAACGAGGTGTAATATACAACGAACACACGAGAACAAACATTTATCTATACTAATAACAAAACTGTGACGGAGTCAAATTTGTACATTAAATATTTTTTGAAATTTTTGATGTAAGCAAGGTTTCTCTGTCTGACGACGTATCACACAGGAACCAATTAACACATTTGGATGATACTTAGCGTATCAGTAACTTATGTTATGAGTCAATAGTCTAGGATACTTTGCATCTTGGAAAATGCACCTGTTCTTGCGAGATAAGAAATAAAAGTTAGTACGGACATTCTGTTGAAAAGGCAGTAAATACAGTGTTGGCTGCCCGCCCGGCTGGCAGCTACATATTATAATAAAATAATGTTTCTTATTCACATAAGTAATAAAAACTGATTCCTAAAACAATGCAGATGCTGTTTCTAAACGTAAAACTTTTTCTGAAAAACAAACCCTTCTGTCGGTCGATAAGATCGCTATCAGTCTGATATTTAGGGATGTTTGATTTGTGGATAAGAGTGTTGACATTTGTATAAGCCTTCGATGAAAATGTCTCGGGATATGTTTAAGCTACGATTACAAACCATTTACGAGGGTTTTCCTCAGACACGAAAATGTTTAAAGCTTTATTCTACTGTTCTCTTTGTTGTAAGTTAAAGTACTATCCTGAGCTCTCCGTTTGTCAGAATTTGTTGAAGCTTAACAAATTGCTATATTACTGTCATTTTGATTTCGGAATCTTCGGTTAATGTGCTCTTCCATGCACTAAATCACTTAAGAATCTTTGCCGCTAGCGGTTACAACCGATATTCTCGTTCGATGTTAGGCCACGATCGCTTGTGGGCCTGAAATGAGATGAAAATCCTATAGATAAAATTTTGAGGTCCGTAGGTATCGTATTGTACAGCATACTCTATTAATGGTTTTCTGCAATCATTATTTTCCTTTATCATGCCGTGTTCGTAGCATATAGGGAAATAAGAAGACTGGACGGTGTTATTAATACCTAATATAAAAGCACTCTTCAGATGAGTTGCTGTTCCTAAAAATTAGAAAGAACATCATAATTGTCCTTGGTCCTTTGGGCACCTCGTCGCAACCTTCTTTTTTGGATTCGGTCTTTTATCATAATGTATGCTATATAGGTAAACGCTACCAAGTACGGATTGATTTATTTTACATACCGTTGATAACATTATGAAGAACTTTTAGATATTAAGCTTTATATATAATGTTTTCCGTCAGTGAAGTAATTGATTATCAATTTCTAATATTAACGTAATTAAAAAAATTTTAGACCGATCTCTTGAGTGGGACTGATGTTTAAACCACTTGGTTTATTACTCATTAAGTACTAGATTCTAGATACTATATGACTAGATAATATATAACAAATTTTAATAAAGGAAATTTTAAAAATTTTCTCTTTAAATTTTCACCGAACCAAAAACATTGGAAATCCATTTTCACGCTCCCTTAAGCATGATGTCTGCTATTTTTAAAACCATCCTAAATTGCTTTTAGTAGCCTATATACGAAAATAAAAGGCAGAGATATCTAAATGAATTCTGCGCGCACCTTGAATTGTGAAAGTTCTGAAATATTAATAAATAATAATTAATAATAATGCACTTGCAACAATACATTTTTTTTGTTAAGTTTTATTAGTATAATTCTATATTTTATATTAGTTAATAGAATAATGTATACAGATATAATGTATGCAGATGCACCTCCCTGAAATAAATCCTGGCGGCGCCCATACTACCTGCATACTTGAACGATTTCCATAATGTTTTATTAGGTGAGAATACACTGGTGTATGGAATGTCTTAATTCCTCATATTGCAACAGAAAACTTGAGCCCAGAAACGGGTTAATTATAGGACACTGCACGAAAATACTTAAGACACTTAATTCAGTTTAATTTAAGGGAAGATACCTGATACTTGTGTAAACGTTCACGAATTACGTTAATTATTAATTTTACCGTGCTTACATTAAGTAACTTGAACTGGTTCTAATATAAATTAAGATTGAACTGTTGTTTGGCTTGCTCTTGTCGACAAACGGATCACGTGATGGGAAATATTCACTGCCGACATGTGCCATTATTGTCACTGACGTCTTACTGGTCCGAAGGGAATCAATAAAGAACCCATTAATTGATTCACCAACACTGCAGCCGAATAACGTTAAATTACGTGTTTGTGGCTGTAGCTTTCTCGATAAGTAAACTATCTATGTTAACAAAATATAGTAGTACCGTTAGGATTAAGGGCAATGGTAGAGCTCCACGTCTTTCAAAATAAGGTAATTAAAGTCATTCCGTTGTCGGTTGATCGGCTCTTTGAGTGATAAGCAAAAAAGGTTGGCTTGATCTTTGGCTCAACGATGGACTTAAAGGGCTGCCTTTAAATCACAAATTTAAAGTAATGCCCTCACAGTTACATGTTATGTGAGTAAATACTTTATAAGGTATTTTATAATAAAATAAACTCGTGGTAGCGTAAAATCTTTATACGGTGCACCTGGAACTAAATTACCACCGCATCTGCTAATTTTACCATATAGAAAGTTGTTTGAGACTTTGTATTTCGGCAAAAAGGGTTCAAAACGACTTCAATGATAGTTTCCAATTAAATGCAGTGACTTTCTCTTCTGCGAGCTCTGGTCGCGGACGGCTCTTGAAAAAGCACCTTGGAAAGTTGTCGGGTTAATCCCTTGAAACAAAAATGTAACTAACTTCTTATATATCAGTAGGTATGTAGTCAGACGCACAAGAATCATACAGTGTTAAAGACTTTCCGTTGAGTAATATTAAACGATGCAATGCTTAATGCTTGCTTATACTGGTAATTTAACTGAAACTTTTATTTTGATAAAATTACAAATATGGAAAACAGAAAAGGAGATTTATGATAAATATTAATAATAAGTTATGCACGCATTTGAGAATCCAAGTCAACATATTCGGTTGAGAGTATGGATTCAGCGCCATCTGTGCCGGTAATTTGGAACTATTATATCAATTGTATAATTAGTCTTAAAGTGAAAAATTTAAGTCTTAAGTGTAGCAAATCGACAAAAGATGTCACTTTTAACTATAATTTACCGAATGAGTTGTGTACTAAATCACTTAGTTTAAGTAATTAATTATAGTTCAACATTTTATGAAATGTTTTTACATTATTATCACATTATTGTGTACCCAATAAAAATTTCAGTTATAAGTAATTACAAAATTAATCAAGTGTTTCTTATTTTTTTTTCTTTCAAAATGACGTGATATGGTATTAAAAATAATTACAATAATGTCAAATATATTGATGAACATACATTTTTATTATTCAGTAAATATTAAATGATTACATTTGCAAATAGTATTCAGATCAGCAGTATTGTAAAACATTGCTGAAATTCCGGAAAGTGAAAGGAAAATTGTAATATGCAGGAATTTTGAGAGTGTAATTAAATATTTATTGATATTGTCATAATAAATGATGCAAATAAGATTTACATTTTATTTACAAATGGTAAAAATATATAACATAATTTTTTAATGACTATTAATCTGTCCACTAGACACACAATACTAAGATTATTAGTTTTTATAATATAAATTGGCTCTAGACTTTAATTTACATAAGTAAATTTATTGCCTTCTGTAATATCACAGGTTAGGCACATATATTATTAGTATAGTGTACCATTTGGCCAGAGTCTGAATTAGTGGAGGTAATAGTAAATGTATTAAAATTACTTGAAAGATAATGTTTTTTAAATGCCATTTAACAATAAAAACTATCCTACTTAGAATTTGTCCAAATCACTGAAATACTTTAAAAAAGTGTGCATCTGGCTTCACTTTACTGAGCCTTATAAACAATATGCATTTAGACTACTGGAGCACTCTATGTAAGTTCTTTGTACATAAAACTGTCTCTACATGGCCAGTCTAACTATACCTAAATCTATGATAAATACTTATACATATCCTGAAACAAATGCCTTTTTTTTTAAATCGAGTAAAAAATAATATTATTTATTTCAAAACATTTTTCTTTTTATCAAAAGGAGACTGTTGTTTGTACCTAGCAACTCCCAGTGCAACAAATGCTGAAACAGAAGAAAATTTCAAGTTAACTATTTGATTAATACTTAATTGCTTCATGTAATTTACGCTTTTAATTTGCAGGCCAGAAAAACTCTGCTTTATAATTATATTTACCCATAGACTATAATTTTTTTTAGAACTTAATATATGATGTAAAATTTTCCCATCAGTACCATCAGTGATTTACCACTTTTTACATACATCATATCTTGTCCTAAACCATATAAGGATTATGCTATGTGACATTAGAATACCACAAGTCTTTTTCAGTATTACTCATGATTATTTGTAACATCAATACAGTTTTGTCGATCTAGAACGAAGTGACAGATGAAAAATCTAATATTATTGTACTGAAAAAATTGTGAAAAATGTACTCTAGACAAATACTATCTAAATTTGTTCTGTGTAGAAAACACTTATCACTTTTTATTGGTATCACATCAATTTATTTTAGACCTTTGAGGATCCTTAAAACTTACTGAGTGAGAGTGTAGATACGACCACTCTGCCAGCTAATGTTTTATTTTTCCAGGCTAGGTTAGCGAGATACGCTCCAATTCCAACCAGACCAGCACTACTAACAATCCGGCAACCTAAACAGTCACGGGACTCGTGAGGCTTCTCTTGCACAACTGTTGGCATTTTTTATTTTGTAAAAGAATAAGATTCTTATATGAAATAATCCAAATTGAACCTTATTAATTAATTTCTTTATAGATTCAATAAAATTTCAAAAAAAAAACCATACTCATATACGTTAAGATACTAAACAAACTTAATACTAGTCAATAAATTACTGTACAGTCGGTACTGTATAATGTGCTAAATGTGACAAAAGTCACTATGTCACTAATGCCACCATAGAAAATGTCAAAGTCACAAATCAAATTGAACACAGCAACAACAACAGACTATACCTAGTTGTATGTGTTAAATAAATGTCTATATTAACCACTGGTATAGAAAAAAAATATCCTCACGCGAACTTTCATCACTTTTATTTATATATATATCACTTTGAAGTCTTGCGATTAGTACCAGTAACAAGAAAATAATTATGTATGTGAGTACGTTAACTAATCTTATCTACAGAATTTAATTATATTTTATGATTAAATACCGTGAGTTTGTACTTAAAATTTAAGTTGCCTACCGTAACTGTGAATCGAGTCCCAAAGCAAATATTTTCATAATTTCCAAATCTTAAAAAAATTTAAAAAATCACATTGTGAGTAAACAGTTGAGTAGTTTGGCAATCTTGTAAGGTTTGACTATGAGTACTTACTTGACGTTCTAGATAATTATGTTAAAATTCGCTAAGTCTTTGCCCTCGTTCATTCCGCTTGAACTTGTTTGTTAAGAGCTCTTGCTAATAAAAGGCATACAAAAGCATTCATTTACATGCTTGCATTGTTTCTATCAGCTTTTGACCCATTTATCTAGAACGAGGTATGTGCGGTTGTCAGGTGACTGAAGAGATCATAATTATATATATCATACACAATATAAAATTACACATTCTCTATTCTGTGTTACGAGTATACAACATACAAGTATTCTGAATCACTATCAAATTTTTTTACATTATTTGCGTAAACTAGATTTTCACCTTTTAATGTATGGGATATAAATTAAACCCGATTTTACGTAATTACTTTGGAATAAATAAAAAAGGGAATTGTCGACTGTATTCCATTATTAATTTGAATGTAGATATGGTAGTTTTATTATGCTTCATTATTATAAATCATATAAAAAGATGATCAAATGTTTTTTTTTATTTGACGTACGATAAATAAATTGATATGTTCATATAGTCTAGTTAGAACTCTTTTTATATTAAAATCAAAATTAGATATCGAACAATATGTAATGACCCAACTGCGTAACTTGATAGTATTGCACGTTTCCAATTATAAACGATCGCTTAAAATACCACAATGCTGTAATTTTATTACATCAATACTATTAAATTGTGTCACGCAGTTGTTCGCTGCAAATGGCCTTCTAATATTATATTGTCTACTTTTAATGTTGACAATTTCTGGCTTTGCTTATGGAACATTAAATTTAATGATTATATTTCGAACTCATGGTGTGTGGTTTAACGCTTTAACAATCCGTTATGACTTGTTTCTTATCGTAATTAAAGGGATATGAAGAGATAGATACGTCATGTGTTCAATATGGGTTACTGCAGGGATGATTGACATGCACAAAGTCCGTTCCTTGTTGCTTAAAGACCTGTCACATCACGACAAGACCCTGCACCTGAACGTTTCCATTAAGGCACATCGATACTTCTCCAACAATACACGCGTTGCTTTTTTACTCGGACAATCAATTATGACTAGCCATCGGGTTACGAGCGCTTCTTGATAAATAGAGCTTATATAAAATTATGAATGAATTTAATTTGTAATATAGAGGTCTTGATTGTTTTAAATTAACTTTTTTAAATTCATTTTTTGTTGCTGTGTTGTAGCATTGTCTCAAATAAATGACAAAAATTTATTATCAACTTGCACAACAGAAACCGTTATAAGAAATAAAGTCAGGTACTGAATGGAACGCTTTATAACAGTTTGTCAAATTTGTAGTGTTCCGTAGTCTCTTTTCGTAATTGTTAAGTTACTCAAATTATTAGAAAATTATTTTAAAAATTTGCGAAAATACCGAATAAATTTATTGTGTGTAATTAAACCAACCTCTTGATGTAGCATTGAATTGTTAAGTCGAGGTTAAAAGTATTGCTTATTTGAAAAATATTTTTTAAATGAAATTTGAATTTCAAGATACATTATTTTTTAAGATTATTAGATATAGTTGTTGTGCTTGCGGATTGTTGCAAAGTAAATTAATACTAATTTAATATGATTACATGTGTGTTAACTATTTAAGGTTCCTGTTTTGCGTAATAACCACGTAAAAAATGTATCCAATGTTTTTTTTTCGGTCAGCAAAGCTTTAATGACGCGACTGGTTTTGCGGGCGGTCTATAAAAAAACTGCGACAAATTTTACCATTAGATGGTCTATCTACTTATTTCCTGGATATGAAAAATAAGTTTATTTTTGTAGGTATATAATTCAGTAGGTATGTTAGTCACTAAACTCCTAAAAGGTGGGACGGTGGTGGGATTTTATTTGTGTTTACTTAGTACCTATATAGATAGCCGAAAATTAGATTACAGGAAAAGTGTTTGATGAACGCGCTTAAAGCAGGCAAGGCAACATGCGGAAAAGTTGTCTACCGGATCCGGTAGATATCATTAAATAAAATCACGCGATAATATGCTGTACTCATAGCTTTATTCGGATGTTCTCTGTATATGAGTAAGTTGGCACCGGTGCGTTAATTTGCGTCCCCAGATGGCTGCCAAGAGAGTTTAAATGGATAAGAATCTTATATAATCCGAAAATTCACTCATAAAGGTTAGGTTTTCCAAATATTTCCCTTCAACAACAGAAAACTGCCAAGTGGGTGCCCTTCTTTTACAATGTAAGCTACCTTAGCCGTTTTATAGTTATTAAAACAATTATTTTTTATACTAATACTATGGATAATAAATTTACTTTTAATTACGAAGCTCATCGATGTCTCAAAACCAAGACGACATGTCAAACTCAATAAAACGATAGTATTATAAATATTTTTAAGGGAAATGTTTCTATCGGGTAGGAGAACACAGTATTCACAACTTTATAAGCATACCTACATATTCCTACTTACTTAAAATAAAAATTACTTTGAGTTGCGTTTTCGCCTAAAAAAAGGTGTGTGTTAATGTATTTTAAAGATGATACCGATATCGAAACGCAAAGAAGAATGATGATACAATCCTTGAACTAACAATGTAAGCTGTAAATGTAGATGCAGTTAAAACAATCTTAATCAATAAATCAATCAAATCACAAACGATCTTTTATTATCATTAACATTTTAATAAAAATAATATGTCGTTACAATTACAGCATCAGTAATAATATTGTTTGTAGCAAATAACAAACAATGTTAATAATGTTCGCGTCATTTTAATCGGTACACGTCATTATCAACTGGGCGTAATGTTTATGTTATATTTTGAGTTCGGTACATTCCCCACAAATGTCGTCAAAGCTACTCTAATTCAACTTCATAACAATGACTTATATTTACTATGTATTAATAAAGTCCCTGCGTTGGGAAATCCCGTAAACGTCGTTCGAGTAATTTGGCACAGGGAAATCACACGACATTTGTAATGACTAATTTATTAAGACCCAAATAAAACTAATTATTTTGTAATCAGTAATAAGTTTTTATATTTATTTAAACCAAATATGGAATAAAGTATGTCAACATTCAATGATTAAATTTAATGATAGTTGAAGAATGAAACGTACGAAAGAGTATGACAGTAAATTTTTATTTTGAGATTCTTGTATCAATGGTTGACCACTTAAAGTAACTAAGAATATGAAAGGATAATTTTTGTAATTATCAATATTCTATGGTCGAGCCATACATAATTATTTAGTAGTATATATAACATATATATGGTATATATAACAGAAAAAAAGTAAAGTTTTGGCCTCTTCTAGAATCCTTGCATGATGAATCCATCTGGAATTCCGTCAGGGAAGCACCGCTCACCGTTGCGTGCACTGTGTAAACTTCACTCAAGACATGATTGCCAAGATGCATCAGATCCTGTAATAGGTAAGAACGGTGTTAATAGGTAGATAAAGTTTCCATGTAACGATATTTCGCAGGAACGAAATCCAAACTTTTAATTGATAGTTTTTTTAGAATATAAATATAAAAATAAATAATACATGTTACCTACAACGAATTCATTTATGAACTAGTTATGTTTATACAGTATGCCAGCGACATTACAACGTTCCACTGCTGTCCTTGGGACTAGTAATACTATTGAATAAAAATTTAATTTACTTTACGTCTCCTTGTTGTGGGCGGCATGAATACATATAACGGTTCTCACGAACAGCCAAGGTTCGAATGCAAACATTTATCTATCATACGAATGTTTGCCTCGACTGGAAATCGAAAGCAGGACAAGCTGGATTATACGCTTGGAAGTTGCGCTACTATTAAGCCTATACACTATAGGATAGACTTAAAATATATTATAGTTTCCTTGTTATTATCCAACGCTTCAGTGGGAGCTAAACACTGCAATACACAACTAATTAATGTAAGCTTAAGCCATAAATGTAATTTAATAGTGTAAAAAATTTAATAACGTAAGCTATAAAACTACGACGGACCACGTTTAAGGCATCAATTGACTTGAAATCAGTAAACCATCCATTATTTAAGCATGTTTCTATAAAATATTGTTACACTGATAAACTATTGTAGTGTGACTAAGGATTGATTTCTGCACACAGGATTATAAAGGGGTTAGGATAGGTGACATCATAGATATCGGAGGCAAACCTTAAGTCAAACGTAATTTAAAAAGACTGATGAACTTACAATCTATATGGATTAGGGATGTTATGGATATGATCCGGATATGGATACGGGTATATGAATAATATTTTACCAGTTTCGGTCACGATTATGGATATTAAATTATTTCGGATTGTAGAGTGTTTCGGATAATTTCCGTAACGGATATTAGATGATTTAAGAATTGGAAAAAATATATGCTGTATTTACAAAATTTGACTATGTTTGTAGGTTTTATGTGTTATTATAATCACTGAAAAACAAATAAAATAATAAAATTGTCCAAAATGAGAACGACGCGGCTAATGTATCGGCTCGGTCAGCGTACACCAGTCATAACGTGCTTTATTTAGACTTTGCCTCTATCCGAAATTATCCGAAACTTTTTATCGGATTCGGTTACGATTACGAAGCTCCATAACATCCCTGAAATGGATTGTTAAAGTTATAAATAAAGTTATATTTCGCCAAAAATAGGAACAATTAGTCATGTTTGTTATGGTTAGAAGATATAGGTATAAGTTCTTGATTTTTATCCATTCTTCTCTAATAACCTTCCTTTCTTCTATCCTTATTAAAAAACTTCATCTCAGCACGGAATATTATGCCGTAGATTACGCCGTAACTAAAAAGCTGGAGATACTGGAGTTGGTCACGAAACCTCACTACAATTATCTGTATTGAAGTAAAATGATTACTCCGCATTAACTTCTGAATTCTCTACTATATTGGAGGTAAGATTGTTAGAAGACAAGAAAGTAACGTTATTTTATTTGAGGTGTAAAGAACTCTTCTTATCCTCAGATAGCGAACTTACTCGTGTAGTGTCTTGAACAATAAATATGTAAGTCAATGGCGTTAGACCCTTTTTAAGAGATCGTTGATCTCTGTGCCTCCAAGTTTAATCTCCGCGGTACAAATACACGATAGTCGTCTTTTAATTTATATGATTATCTATTGTTCTTTAAGTATTAAATTGTAAAACGTCTTATAATATTCCTGTTGCAGTACTGTAACCTAGTATGTTGCTGGAACTAATCGATTGGTTTAAGAAAAACCAGACAGGTAACATAAGGTACCTGTTGCTTTCAGGGAATGTTACTTCAGTAACAGCATTCGAAGAAGTGACCGAAGTTCATTATTTAGTCACACGTTTAAGAAGTAGCAGAGCGATTACTAGTTAAGCATTAAACTTATTCGTTAACTGCGAACAGTGTAAGAAACCTGCGGCAGTCTCAGTTCGGTCCTCGCACTCGACGCCAGCGACATCGTACGGTCTAAAGACGCAGCGCGTAAAATGGTAAACATCGGGCAACGTGCACCATAAAATTGTTTACAAAATAATGGACCCACACGAGCTGTGCCCATTACGCGGGCCATTTAAGTAAACTATTCCCAATATATACCCCGTATACGTGTGCAGCAAATTTTGAATTTTCAAGCATATGTTTATAAATTTTAAGTGCAACTGCAGTATTAAAAAGAGTTTTACCGGCTGTCAGATACATTTAATTTGATGTTGCTTGGGCTAATAAATAATTTAAAGACCGCGTGAGTTACGAAAGTGTTATTGTAAAAGTGATATGTTTTAATATCTTTTGTAACTGTTCAAACTACAAGTAAATGATCGATGGTGAAGGTGAGTTGAACATTATTGTCTTACATTTGTAACTTTGTTCCTAAAACTGAAAACAAATTGGGTGTATTTTATATATTGTATAATATACAAAATTAAGACACACTTTCTAATTAATTTGTATAAATTAAAATAGAAAATTAATTATTTTGAATACCTATTTTATTGTGACATAATAGTAATTAAACTGTATACTCGCAGTATTTGCAAATTGTACAATGTGACATTTCTATAAATTAAATGACAATTATTTCTGTATTTCATATCTTACATTAAGTTGTTAGTGTTATTAAATGTAGAACAGCACTTTAAAAAACAACATTTGCGTCATGGTTACTAAAAAACAACAATTGCTTTTTGAGTTAACCATATTAAAAACTATTTAATTAACATCTAATTTTGCAAGTAGGTATTGTTGGTGCCTACGTCGTTTGAAACGCAAAGACTCTATTACTTGTACAGTTACAGTAAATCTAAAATTAGTGTAGGTAAGAAAAAAATCCCTCCAGTTATCATGAATATGGTTAAGAGATTTTTTGGTAAGCGACAAAGAATTTGAACCACATCGAATTACCTGAGCAAATAGCGAGGCGGCGCACACAGTCGCGATCACGGCGGATGTTATATCATGTACAATCGATGTTATGTATTATGTAGTAGTCACGTATTATTACGGTATTCCCATCGACTAACGTATTTTTATGGTATTATGCCATTTAAGTACCATATACACACACATATATATATATGTATATAAGAAACCAGTTCTGTATTTTTTTCAGTTGCTTGTCAACCAATTTTGTGTTGTTTGGTAGCTGTTACCAACCTTTGCTGTTATAGTAAAAAAATTATAAACAGAACACTATTTAACGATTATGAAGATTTAAATATTGTGAACAATGAGTAACAAATTACCAATAAAGAAATTTAAAAAATTAAAAAAAATTATAAACAGAACACTATTTAACGATTATGAAGATTTAACTATTGTGAACAATGAGTAACAAATTACAAATAAAGAAATTTAAAAAAATAAAAAAAATTATAAACAGAACACTATTTAACGATTATGAAGATTTAAATATTGTGAACAATGAGTAACAAATTACAAATTAAGAAAAACCAATGAATATAATTTAAAACGAATACTTATATGTATTTCCACAATGTTTTAGATTAAACTCATAAAATTCGCGGTGGAAATATTAGAACATGAGATTATAGTTATTTAGCTGCAATAAATTGTTAGATTAACTATAATAGTTAACTTCACAATGATTAAATTGCAGAACCAGTGATGAGTTTTATTTATGAGATGGAAAAAATTGTTGTGCAGATTGTTTACGGATAAAATAATTCTATTGTACTCAAAGTAGAAAGGATAATTAGGATTATAATTTGTAAAGTTTCCCTCTCTTCCTTTCTCTCTTCTTCTCATATAGAAGTAGAAGTGCATTTGATGAAATGGGATGTTACTTTATTTTCTGTAGCATTCGTAGTCGACAAATAAGCAGACCAGCCACCTGATAGTAAGTCGTCACGCGTTGTCGACCAAACGAATCGGGTGACCCGCATTCCTATTGGCTCTCCCACACTACGACCAGATCACGAAACATTTCAGGGTCGGTTATAAAAAGAGGATGGTTGCTAGCCAGATGGACAAAATACCCTATTACCGTGCAAGTACCGTCGGAATTACACGGGGTGGTACAGATCAGGGACCTCCAACAGGAGGCACCTCTTACTATAGCCTTATCCGTTGTTCAGTAGGGTGCACCTCGAGCAGAGGACGTTGGCATAGCATGGGCTCAAGGGTGAATGGAATCTCTTTTACCCCAACTTTTACTTGACTTTTAGGGGCGTATGGGTATTGGACAGGTAAATGCTAATGAAAAAAAATTATAAACATTTTCTTGTTTCGAAGATGATCTCGAATTGTTGTGATTATTATCACTAAATATTCGGCATCCTGGGAGTCTATAAAAATCCCTTATAACCTTTTTACCTATTTATATTTAAACATCGTGGTGAAGAATGCTGCAACCACTGCAAATATGACTGCTTAGTTTCAACCTATCAGCTACTGCATTGTTCTCTAGTCACAATTGAACAACTCTTGAGTCAACACCATGACAGGTAATTCATTCTAGTAGCCTATTACTAGATGAAATGGTTAATGGCATTCACAAATGTCAAAAGTTCTTATACCACCCGCTGGCACATGGAATTTCGATTGTTATCTAAGAATAAAATCATGGAGCGACGACGCTTTAACATGCTCTTTCAATATATTACTAAAGACATTTAACTTTATTAAATATATATACAGCTTATATATTGGATGTTATGTATCACGTTTACACAGTTGTTGGATGACAAATGGGCAACTCGTCATGTCGCATAGTGTCCTTTACCCTGACCTTGCAGATTCAACTGTGTTCTTTGTTATCTGATTTAGATACGGTTTGAGTGACAATATTAATGAATGCAAGCGTTCTATTCTGTACGTGGCACTGCGATCTTACTTCGCGTTCGTTTTGCCTCGTAATGATTATTGAGGCGCTAAGTATTGTAAAATATATTTTTTTACGTTTTTATAACTATTTATTTTATCAGGCTGATTTTTTTTCATTTCTAGGTAAATTTACATATTCAATTGTATTGTAGTTATTTTTAAACTTTATAAACATCTATATTTATTCTGATTGTTGCATAAGATTATATTATGTTTATGGTTTGTTGTTGTTTTAGTACAAAACTACATAGCTACATGTTATTGTCATCAAATAAATGGCGGTTGCTAGGCAACAGTTATGGTTACTTAGCAACAGCTATGACGTGCCGCTGAAAAATCTGTATTAATATTAAATGTGAATGATAATATAATATTACAAAAGAAATTATATGTTCTGGCGTATTTTTCTTTTTAGGTTTTCATAAAGATTAAAAATCCACCTTATAGAATCACTCGTATGTCTATTTGTATTTCTGCCTATCTATCTGTCTGGTTGTTATGCCCAATTTGATATGAATGAATTAGACGGTAGAATTGACATTTTTACATAAACAAATTAATGTTGGGGGCTAATTGGAAAACAAATAAAAACATATTAAGTTCTCTCGTTTATGAATGACACAAATATATATTTTTTATTATTTTGAAAAACACTTCCATAAGTTCCTTACCGATATATAACAGAATCCAGAGATTAAGAATTCTGCAGGAAGCGGAAAGATTTCCTGGAAACATTTACAGTATTTCACTCTCTATTCCACACTAGACCTATTTAGACTTTCTTCTTCTACTTCTTCACGTGCCATCTCCATCAAGGAGGTCGGCGACCTTTTGTCGATACGTCTCTTTATCAGCAGTCACATGAACTAGCCTATCTGTGCTTTTAGCCCGCAGCCAGTCTCTTATATTTCCAATCCATGAGATTCTTCGTCTACCTGGAACTTTACTTCCTTAATTTTGCCTTCAATTATTAATTTTAATAAGTTATATTGATTGTTCCTGTACATATGTCCAAAATAGGCTGTTTTTTATTAATTATTTGTAAAATTTTGACATTCGATATTCTAATTGTCCATTTAATTTTAAGCATTCTTCTGTAGATCCACATTTCAAAAGCCCTTAGTTTATCAATTGACTTCTTTTTCAGTGTCCAACTTTCAGAACCATACATAAAGTTATATTCAACCCAGTTTCAACTTTTCAACGACATTACTTAAATCTTTTTATACTTACACAACCGCTGTATTAGGTTTCATTGTGCTATAAAACAAGGGTGACCAAATGTTTCAAAATTTGTTGTAAACGCGTAGTTTTGAAATTGTTAGTTACTTCAAATGAGTTTCTCTCGGGGCTCAAATTTTACTAGCGTGCGTTATGAAAGTAATTTTGCCTGCATTACCCTACTGACGAGTAAAACTAATTACCAATTTTGTCGAAATTACCCCGACTGCCTTGTTATTCATTTTAATACATCAAAAATTATGTTAGTAATATGAACGAACTTCTCATTAAAAGCAACATCTAACGGCTTTTACTTGCTATTGTAAGAGATTCATATCAAAGAAAGCGAGCAATACACTAAGCGTATTTTAGTTTTTCTTTGATAACAATATGATGGCTTAAAAGCTCTTTTATATTTATAGTAATATTTTAAAGAGAGAGTGCAAGCTTTGTGAGTTTGTGTATATGCTGGAAAATTCTATTACCTGTGAAAAGCACATTGTTCCGGATAGACAAAGACTATATATCAAGTGTATTATGTTCACTAATTAGTTGTAGATCCCGAACGATGTCGGAAAGGGCTGCCAGTTGTTAATAATTTACTCACGTTCCACAGACATCAATTTAAAAAGAAGAAATGATGAAATAATTTAATCAACTAATTATCTGCTCAAGAAATGTATTTATTAAAGATGAACTTATCCTATTTGTTCTTGTATAAAACTCGCAACACTATGGAGATTAACTGTATTTTGATTTTTATAATGGTTCAAACCGTTTTTCAAGTTATGTATTAGCGACAGACGCAGCAGCAAGAGTGGAAGAAGACGGAAGTACGGAAGAAGAGTTTTAACATTATGTCAATCACAAACACAACAGATTATAGACTATTTACACAGACTAAACATGTCAACGCTCAGTGCTACCACAGTAATCCACATGTTCAAAATCGTTTGGACAGTAGTTATTATGTACGATATTAATGATGGTTATGTTTGACATGTTTTGATTGTTTAACTCCAAAAAATAACTCTAAAAGAACAAAATGTGTAGTTACGTTACAACCATAATTGTGACACCAAAGCTTTTATGTCTATAAGAATCAGACAGACATAGAGTGACAGTTCCTATTCAGATTCCATGACATTAGATTTACGGAACTTATTAGGAAAAACACATTTTTTTCATCAAATACTCTTACTTACGTACTCTTTATTATTGTCTAAAACACTTTTTGACTAGGCGAATGCAAAACGTCATTAGGTAAACATTAATTTTATTTCTCTGATACTGAATCACCCTCGGTTTTATGATGGCAGCCGATTTATTCCTCACCATAGTTGTACTCGTACCTTACATAATGGAACAGAAGTGAGTTTTTGTCAATTTACTGTGTTTTAAATTTATGGAACTCTCTAAAATTTTACAGCAAAAAGTATACAGTAAATGGAAATAGTTGGTAAATGAGCATACGGGAGATCTGATGGTCGTGATTACAGCCACTTGCGCATATCCATATCAGCCGAGACACCAAGCAAGATCAAAGCCTTACCAAAAAACAGTCTAACTATTGTATACTGGTTCTCCAACATTGAAACTGAAAGACGTTTAAAACATTAAATGCTACATTATAAATGGATAGTTGAAATACATGAGAGTTTGAGGGTAGATTGAGTCCCTTAAAGCCCTACACACAATAGATAGAAAAGAAAATTTAAATTGACTACAACACCATATCAGATATGTATTGTTAGCAGAAACTCGCGTAGTCTACATAATGGCCATGACAATTGACACAAATAGGGCATAGCACTCTACAACTTGTTAGCAAAAACAATGGCACAGGTAAAACAAAACACAAAAATGTCGTCAAGGTTGAACTTGAACACAATGTAAAGCCGGATATAGCGGGATATAGATCGCGAATCTCTTTGATCGAGTTAGAAGACCCACAAAGAACTAAACGCTTCAATCCTTGTCCTTTACACCGTATTGTAAAGTTATAGGTAGCTTTGACGCTCGAAGTTTTTGGTTGAATGGTATAAATAATGTTAGAATATAAATGGCGCTGGAGACGTTACAAACGATAACATCTTGGAACTTTCCAAGTTGTAATTAGTTCATGAATGTATAAGGTGTTTCAAAGGCCTTTAATTACGTGTTGTTATTTTGCATCCTATTTATATGAAAACTTCCTAAGATTGAGAAATTATAGTCAGAAATCTTTACAAAGTAAAAATATATGAAAATTGGATCATTGATAATTTGTTTAAAATTCGTTTCTATCTCCTTTGTTCTGATGGTACAAGTGACGTTAGTTTAGACAACACATATTATAATACTAATATATTAATGTGTCATGGCTTTCATAAAAATATTTTAAATAATTAGTACATTAATTGCATGTATAAATCATTTTAACAATTTGATAATAAAATAACAATAATACATCGTGTATACAAAGGTTTTATAATTATTAACGCGGTCTATAAGTAAATTATTTATGTCTCCGTGTGAAATAGTACAGTTCGCTTGGTTACAGCAATCTCCGAATTAACAAAGTAATTCCTCGACGGCAAGGCGACAATAAAATTGACATTATTGTATGGGCATTATTTTGAATGTAATCAGGCTAAAGTATATGTACTGATAAAAAAAAAAGGAAATTTTGAGATAGTTGTTTCGGTCAATAGATTTATTAACAATACTTTTTAACTGTTCAACCATTCTAAGGTTGTACCTTTTGAACTCTAATGGACAGTAGTCAAGAATCCAAATAAACAACGCCCAAAAGAAAAATGGGTATACAGTGACACAGTATGGTAAAACACACAAACATGAAATTTGGTGCAATTACAGGAGGAATCTGGAGTAAAATACTACAACTACTACTACACTACAAAAAACCGGTCAAGTGAGGGTCGGGTAACGCAAAGTATCACGAACTGTCTTTCTATACATTTTAAATTAGTCTATCGACTGTTAGACCTTCGTTATGCAAGCCAGACTCGCATTTGGTTGTATTCTTGTAAATGGAGACGAAGAAGCAAACAGTACTCCTGACAGAACATGGTCACGGTTAACGACCCCAGAGATGTCATGATGCCAATGCGTTGTAGGCAATTTTTAAGCCTACTTCCAAGAATGTTATATCGCAATGCTTTAAAAATGACGGTAATCCTTGCAATATTTTTAGTAAAATTTTAAAAGTATTACCTTGCGATAACAGTTGATGATTTATAATTATTACAGACAGTTTTCTACTAATCCGGTGCTAATTAATACATTTAGTGTTAATATGCGTCATGTGCTTTGTGGCCGCACTAATTAAAATAGGTGGCAAAATATAAGCTCGTTTACCATGTTAATATCCAAAATACTATATTCACTAATAATCCAGCTAGAAACGAATAATACGTTTTTTTTTCTACAATGATAATAAAAAAATGTTTCTTTGTAGAGGTTTATCGTTTTAATTTTATTTTTTATTTTTGTACACTTTCACACTGCAACTTACAACTTACAACAACATAACGGGAAACTTCCATCTCTTAAGAAGCCTTATTGAATGATTTCGGAGCTCTTCATCAGATTATCGAACTAAATGTATTGAATTTCAAACAAAGAACAATCAGGAAAATTAGCTTAGTAATTTCGAATTAATCGATTTATGTATATAAAAATTATATCATATGAGTCAAATATAGTCTATGTTTTTAGAGTTGATTGAAACGAATGAATGCAATCGTATAATGCAATAATCGTATAATATAATCGTATATCGTATAAGTATACATAAAGAGATTTTAATTCACAGACAGTTTTGTCGCAACCATGATCATATAATTGGGTCGAAATATACATTATATATTATAATCAATGTATGAATTTGTTGTTACGGCTTATGATGACGAATAATGACATAATCATATTATTTGAGTATAAAAGTTAAAAGTGTGTCGTACGTAAACAAATCCATTCAGATTGTATGTGGTTAAATGCTAGCAATAAATTTTATGCAGTAATAATTTGTAAGGAGTTTTCCCTTTCAGAGTGGACCGAATACTTCCAAGTATCCGCAAAAAGTTCTTGAACAAAATTATGTACATATTTTATTTCAAGGACTTTCGTTTCGTATTCCAGTTAAACCTTCTTGTCGTAATTTCTGTTAAGATATGGCAGCTTCTTTTTAATATAGTCACAGTTTAACTTAATAGTCCGGTGGTTTACTTCAGTTTCTCATCTGGGTGTTATGGATTGAATGCAGACACTTAACATTTGACGTCCTTATTTGGATATTAGACAACAATATTTGTATAAAACTGCTAACTAACTAGAATCTCGCCATAAAGTACTCATATTTGTGGATAAGTGAATAACCCGCTGTTGTAAAGCGTATTGAACGACTAAGTTTTATGTTGACAGACGTACTCATTGCATTTTTCTTGGGCATGCTATTAACGAAACAAGTTGATACCAGGCAATAGGTCAGGTGGTGCTCAATTGAAATGAAATCTAAATGGAAATGAAGAATATGAACCAAGGTCGATGCATACGATGAAGTGATTTTAATGGGAAATTATACTAGGCTAGTATGAGTTTTGACGAGGCGATCTAATATCAATTATTTTTACCGACATGCATTTCCCCTGTAGATTTTTGTCGTAAGTATGTGCAAATGGTCCATCAGCAGATCACGCTAAGACTTCTAGTAGTTTAAAGAAATGAGCAGTTTAATTTATTCCGAAAAACTTTTCCCTTTTCTTACAAATACTCCTGGAAATCTTCGAGTACCAGGACTACATGATATTAGCGGCTATATTTCACATGTAACAAGTGGCACACCGTGCTAAGTTCATTGTGAACCACAACGCTATCTCGAAGAGATCGCTACAGGCGAAAACACTAATAACCTGTTAAATTATTTATTACGAAACTATGTATTTTGTACTTGCTTGGTGTGAAATCCGCAATACAATATTTAACGGCATATCTATTTTCACTTTTTACTAACGCCATCTAAGGTTGTAGTAGTCGGATTTTTTTTTATCACATCAGTGTTTAAAACTGTGTTACAACCTCAAACTATAAATCACGTATTTCAATTGGCTAATTCAATTATATATTCCTAGTGTAACTGAATATATTTAGATTATGTGGTTATTGTTCATTATTCAAGGGCAAAGGAAATCACTTATTATAAAGCGAACCGATGTTCGTTTAGTGACTCTTAATAATTAATTTGAAAACTATACAGATGTACAGAAAACGATATTTTTAATGTCTTCACGTAACTCCTATTTCGGTAGTCTCTCCGAGCTTCTACTCCGAGGGTATGTTACTTAAGTTGTCGTCGAAACTGGGTTGAACGAACAATTTCTCTGTTTGAGCGTGCTGTCATTTTCGTTTTAGATCCTATTAATTGGTATGTGTTGGTTAGCTAATCTCATCGCTCACGTCATCTAATTAACTATTCGGCCTGCGTTCCTTCCAACGCAACGAGTTAGCAATTAGCACGAGCATTACTAGAGCAAAGCTGGGAACGAATACGAGCTGAATTCATTCTAAATGTCTCGATACAAGTTTTATAATCGAATGGGAATAGATAGTATTAGGCAGTGTGCATGAGGTTGGAATGTTGCAATAAAAAAGTTAAATAAGGGCACTTATACATTTTTACTTTCGGGTATATTCTCATGCATCTGTAATACAAACTTTGAACGTTAGTCATGGTATGAGAGGTAGCGTTACAAGTTTTGTAGGAGTTTCATGGAGAATAATTTTCACGTTGAGTACTTGCTTGAGTTCACTAGTCAAAATAGTCAGTGGTCGCTTTCATGGTGAACTTAAAAGTAAAAAAATAATTCAGGGCGCAAAATAAATTTATAACACGGTTTTTAATGAGTATCTGTAAATAATAACAATAATTTGGGATGTAAGAGGCTTCATTAGAACTGGTACCAGACTAATTTTCCTCGCTATTGCTCCATCCTGCTGAATGCCTCGTGCCTAAAAGATGGAGGTTGCTAGGCGGTGTGAGACCATTAACCGGCCGATGTTCGTGCATGGTTGCCTGATTAACTACCTCTATCCTTTTAGAAACAATCATGAATTGTTTTAACTTGTTCCGGTAGTGTCGAAGAGCCAATTAACGAGCAGTTTCCTCGCTTCCTTCACATCGGCAACGCGTTAATAATACCTTTGGTATAATGTGGGTGACTTCAATTCAAAAGTGAATGGACTTTTACAAGGTTAGGGCGCTTTACAATCCAAGATTACATCGCCACTTACCATCAAGGGGTCCAGTGAAATAAGACATAAGTATGGAAGTTGTAATGTTATAATAAAAGATGTAGATATTTTTAGAAGATATAATGTAGTTAAGAATTCCTGGCGGTTACAATGACTAAAATACAGGAGGTATAAGATTAAGAAACTAAAAATAAGGTCACTTGTAAGTAAGAAGGTAGGCCCGTCGCTTCTCTGGCGTGCAGCGCACGGAGATCTCGGCGACTGGAGCGTGCGTTTAGGGCGCACGAGACGATGGGAGTCCCCGGCGTTCAGCGCGCGGAGACCTCGGCGACTGGAGCGTGCGTTTAGGGCGCACGAGACGATCGGAGTCCCCGGCGTTCAGCGCGCGGAGACCTCGGCGACTGGAGCGTGCGTTTAGGGCGAACGAGACGATCGGAGTCCCCGGCGTTCAGCGCGCGGAGACCTCGGCGATTGGAGCGTGCGTTTAGGGCGCACGAGACGATCGGAGTCCCCGGCGTTCAGCGCGCGGAGACCGCCTTAACCAGGCGTGCGTTAGGGCGCACGAAGTATGAGCATCCAGCATGAGACTCGTCCAAGTTATCACTGTTGTGACCCACACGTGAGAGACTGTCAGCGTCGAAATTCAAGAGTTGGGACCCACACGCGAGAGAGACCGATAGAGACTGGTAGTGTAGAGATCCAAGACTTGCGTCCCACACGCGAGAAAACTGTTTCAAATTACCAGTGTTGTGGCCAACACGCGAGAGACAGAGAGACCGATAGAGAGCCCGATAGAGAGTGTTCATGTCGTCACAGCTCGCCTTTTATAAGTCGAATCTTCTGGAATAATTCTCTTATTATATTCTATTTATGAATTTAAAATTTATATTCAGCCTAATAAAGAACGTTAACAAAAAGGATAAAAATTATACAAATTAAAAATAAAAGTAATTATAATGACAATAATTTAGAACATTTGTCAAACATTTGACAACAATAACAAAACATTTAACTAATAAAATATATAAAGAAATTACAGAATAAATGGATAAAAGATACAGGAAATTATAAAAGAAGTTAACCAAAGGAGTACTATAAGAGTTACAAACTATGCGAGTGCCAAAATACTAGATATAAAAACATGTAAGTATTGTAAATACTACAAAGTTACTTGCAGAAACTATAGATGATAAGTTAAATAAGATTAAAATGTTGTAGTTCTTGTAATAACATTGAAATTTAAGAAACTGTGAAAATGGGAACTTCGAAGAATATTACCGTCTGATAAAATGAAGTAATAATGTTTCGGTGTAGACACTATTTCTAAAAAGACTACTTGTGTTTCATAAATGCCTCAAGATACATTCTTTTTTCCCATTGACGACATATTTTTGTCTCTGCTGTTTAATCGCCGTTTTAAGTCTCCGTGGCATCCGTGTAATGATGATAATTAGAAAGAACGACCCAATTGCTCAGAGCTCGCGTTCGCCAGTAATGCATGAACAGACATCAGTGTGGTATAACTCTTCCTTTCGTATAATCCTAAGCATACTGCTTGTAAATAAAAAATCAATCGAAATACGGAACATATAATATTCTATACATTTTTCAATTGTAAAACAGAAAACTGAGGCATTGTTTGTTATAGTAGATATAGGGTAAATATGAAATTTATAAAATACTTCGTTATCGCTATCTGAATTCTTCTTATTCTATAATATTAAAGAGGAAGTTGACTGAATCATTTATTCAGTCAACTACTAACTAGGAATACTTGAAAATTCAAACGAATTATGTAGCGGGTACTCACGATACATTTTTATTTGTTACCAATATTTCGATCCAGTTGCATCGATCATGGTCACGGCGAAACTGCAGTGGTGGGGAGAAACCGTCGACAAGCTGGTGGTAGATTAATCTATCTATACCATACGTCTAGTTCGTTTTTCTTTTTTAGTTACCGCATCACGACACACGACACTTACTCTATCTTCAGGCACTACACTTTGCACTTTATATGTTTTACATAAAGTACATACCACTGAATTCCACGTTTGAGCTAACTTAAAACCATCTTCCCTGTTGAAGTTCCTCAGGTGTTTCATGGTCTCTATCGCATCTCTTACTAAACGTGGAAAGTAATGTCGATCAGAGGAGATCACTGGAGGGTTATGTAATTCGATCCAGGGTTAGAACCTGAATTAAGAATGTGTTCGGCTACCGCGAATTTCTTCGGGTCGTTATTTTTGATTGGTCTTATATGTTCCTTTATACGTTGGGATATAGCTCGTTTTTCTGTCCTATATAAGAGCTCCCACAGCTACAATCAACCTTATAGACCTCGGGACATGCGTAGTCGTGTCTTTGGGTGAACGAAGATATGCCCCAAGCTTCTTAAAGGGCGTAATTATATACATTTTATATTATACCTTCTACCCAGGATCCTACCTATCTTATCCGTTACACCCATCACATACGGAAAATATGCGGATTACCTTTCAACTCTGCTTGTTGTGTCATATCTCCGTTTAGGTCTTCTGGTTATAGGTACGTGGCCATTGCGGCGCAGGACCTTATCCAGGTGTTGCAACTCCTGCGCCAGATGATACTTATCACACAGTTCGTATCTACGGTTCCTCAGAGACTTGGCAACTGATGTTAAGTGGCCGGGGTGATGGTGTGAAGTGCCATGGAGGTATCTATCAGTGTGAGTAGATTTCCGGTGAACTGCATGACCAAAAATGTACCATCCGGGCGAGTCGCTATTGCGACGTCCAGGAATGGCAACCTCCCATTTTCTTCTACTTCGCAAGTAAAGTGTATACAGAGTTCAAATGAGCTAAATGAGTTTCTACTTGTCTCCGTCCCCCGTAAGTATAGCAAAAACGTCATCGTCAAAAATTATTGGCAATAAATAAAAACGTATCGTGAGTACCCGCTACTTAAAAAAATCTATAAATTCCGCGATAACCTTAGTTTAAAATCATAAATTCAAACATTCTTTTTTTTTTAATGGGGTAGTAGAAAATGTTCAAAGAACCTGAAATATAAAATATTTTACATTGAAATTAATAGATGAATATAAAAAAAATTAAATCAGTGAAAAGGATATACAAGTTTGTAGCCCATGTATGTAAAGACAAAAAACCACGGACGCGTTAAAAACAATTCAGAATAAACCCAAATAAGAGTTTTAGAGTCGAGGGAAGAGGTTGAATAAACAAATTTGATACTCTACCGTGAGCAACTTCAAATATATTAAATTACCCTTCAACGTAACTGACTTGACATTAGTTTATAATTGCGGATAAAACCTTGTAAAAAGGTTCTAGTTATACTAAAGTTTGAATTGCAAAAGCTTAAAAATGTACTCGGAAGTACTAATTACTAATGAGGATATTAATATAGTATTTATTCAATACGAAAATAAAAATGATTATGTAAAACGATCTTATCTGAGTGTTTGCAGTACTGCGAAATGAATGCGTGATGTCTGAAATGATTACTGACTTATTTGAATTGACATTATTTGATTTTGTTTTACAATTGACATTTATTGTTATTGACATTGGTTGGCGTTGATTTTGATTGACATGAATTTGTCTCACATTTAATATTATTTCTATTTATATGATTGCATTTTGTATATTTATTTTGACATTGTATTTCAGGAATTAATTTTCTTTTAAATTTTTAATTACTGTAATTGGTTGACCCGTGCAAATTATTTCAAATAATAAATAATAAAATGAATAAACAAAACCATTAACAAAATGATCTGTTAAATTCGTTGAGTTGCAATACTTTAGTACAATGAAATAATATTTTCCAGATAATGTAATTGCTAATACTGAAGAGACATTTAATATGATACAAGAGTACTATTGTGGAGTTTAGAAATTAGATTTGTAAGCATCTTTTTGTCTTACAATATCAGTTTTGCCAAATTTATATTCATTATAAATATCTTTTCAATAGACCCTTCTTCGTCCAATAAGATATGAGCCGAGACATTTTATTATTATGTATAATTTTATTCAAGAGCACGTCCCTTTTGCACTAGTTGACCATTAATTTGAAAGCCCGAAAAATTTCTCCACGGATTCATATATTCGTCAAACTAGATTTTATTTAAATTACGCATCTGATGCTTGATTCTTGGTATACTTTTGTATTGTTTATAAACTTATGCTTTGCTTTGTTTTGGTAAAAATTTTACATACGTTCACGAATAGTGACCACACCCAAACTCTTTACTAGTTATTATCAGGTGTTTAATATTTTTATGATTATCCTACATTTAAACCTTTCTCTTAAATCACTTCATTTTGGTAAAAACCGCTTGAAAATTCGTGCGATGGTTTTTCAGATTGTCGTGTCCGTACGGAAAGTCAGTGACACTGTTTCATGTTTGCAAGGATATTGAATATATTTTAATCACTAATGAATATAATTACATTTAATGAATCGACAAAATTGTTATTATATATATTTGTTAAATATGATATATTGTATTTAATTATGTAAGAAATGATTTTAAATACTTTTATCTTATTCTTCAACAAAAAAACTACAATCTGTTATATATAGTGTTATTATTCGCAAGATAATTGATATATATGACATAGGTACCTTTTTTTTTGTTTTCGAAACCTTCAAAAGGTACCTGGTGTCGTGGGAGCGACACCGGATTATGTGGGAATTTTACCGCACTAAACCCCCCCCCCCCCCC
>PDGT01000089.1:903050-1050824 GCA_003671415.1 Megathymus violae
CCCCCGGTGGCCTTCCTCAGCGCTATGTACGGGACTCCGGAATCTCCAACGGAACGCAACCGGAGTCCCGAGCGCGTGCCCCGCAGGGCTCTGCTCCTCATGAAGTTCTGACCTTCTGATGTTTACGGCGGTATGCGGCCACGCATACCGTCGTCCTTCCCGGGGTCGCTGATTGGACGGTTTGAGCTCCCACCCTAGCTGCCCACAAGCTTTTTACATTACTACACAAACCAGTCTTGGTTTGTTTCTGAGATATAGTAGTTACTATTTATACTTACGAATTAATTTACTGTAAATGACTTCATTCGCATATTTATTGTGTATTTGTTATACAAATATTTTAATAAAAACAATTAATTACTTTTTAAATTTTAATGAACAAAAATTCAATAGGCAAGTCAAATTAAAAAAAGAAATAAGAATCTCGTGTTTTGTAAGTTGGAACAATAATTATTTTGAAGATATTAAAAAAGCTAATAACAATATAATCTCTTTATATCGGACAGTATATTACAAAACTAATACCATACTCGTACACATCTATCCAATCATTTACTCGGAGCTTAACGAGATTTTAGGATGGAATTTATTATACTAGACTAATAAAGTCCACGCACATAAAATTTAAGATAAGGCCACAAGTAAACAAACTAGTGAGCACGTTTCACAAGAAAGGTTGTAAACTCGTTGAAAATTTTAATTGAAGATTTGGGGCGCATTACGCAATGAATAGTTAGAAAGTGCTCAACAGGATTCGTGTTTCCATTGCCACGATTAGCGATTCTGGTGGTGTCGTCGACAGTAACAGAGCATGCGGTAACAGTTGAACGTGTAATATGTGATCTGCGTGTGTTACGCATATACCTGCGAAAATTGTTAAAAATCACGAAAATGTGCGCCAGTGTGAAAAGAAAACGATACTCATTACCAACATTTAATACGAAACTTTCGCCACAAAATTTTTGGAGTATATTGTGATGTGATATTTGTAAAATGCTTACGTTAAGTGAAGTAAAGCAAACTATTAAAAAATTTACAGCTCGACCACGTAGGTGTCTCATAATAGGAAGGAATTCAAATCTCTACACTAAACGTAAAAGTTACTAATAGATGTTTAGCGAAAAAGATTTAGGTGTTTATGGTAAACATAAAAAAAAAACTTCTAATATGTTACATCCGTAACAAAACGAGAATAATTAAAATCAATCGTGACTCCATAAAAATGTGTAGATAACTTTCGTGGTCGCTATTAAAATTGTGTTGAGAAATATAATGTAAATTTTTATCTGTATATTTCTATTGCTTGGTTATCGTTTACCTGCAATTAAATTGATTATGAGTTATTTAACTTATTATCATAAAAGATAACGGTATCTTAATCTTGAGTTAATCTTAACAAATATGTCACAATTAGTGTGGCTGAAACTCGGCCCCTGGCCGCTGTGCAAGCAATTGTATTTTTGAATGTGGTAAGCATACATTAAACTGTATTTTTGTATTCGTAAACAAATGTGTGTGTGTGTGTGTGTGTTTAGGTTTGACGGTGTTTTGTGATAAGTATAGACATAATTCTAATCTTCTTATGACACCACATAAATTAAAATTCAGATAAGTTCTCATCTTAACTTTTTCACATTTATAAGATGAATTTATTATCTTTGAAATTTTCTTCAGGCGCTTTGAATATGTGTAAATCTTAATTATAACTCTTACTTGAAAAATGAAGACAAGACTTTAATACTAAAATGTTGCTTGAATATTTATTAAGACACACTCAACCGCATTGTAATGTTGAATTTTCCTCGAATTTAATGTATCTGATACTGTTATAAAATTATGGTATTGTTATTTTTATATTATTTTACCTACCTATTTTACCTACTATGTATATCAATAAATATACATTTTAAAATATATTCTAAACACATAAGTTATAATCAATGTAATGTGCTCATACGCTGACCGTCTTACTTTAAAAATCTGTCTCTGCTGAAAACCAGCGCTAAGGTTTTAATAAAAAAACCAAGGCATAAGCTGAACGCGGTACGGATTTACATAATATACTGCTGCACAATTTATCTAATTTACTTTTATGTTATTTATTCATTTAATAATTAACAACAACATTGAT
This sequence comes from Megathymus violae, assembly GCA_003671415.1. Classification (NCBI taxonomy): domain Eukaryota; kingdom Metazoa; phylum Arthropoda; class Insecta; order Lepidoptera; family Hesperiidae; genus Megathymus; species Megathymus violae. The sequence continues at coordinate 905,182 of PDGT01000089.1, forward strand.
AATAGCAATCCAGCAGAACTGCCTGACTTTTTACTTCAAAGGCAACCATAAATATTATTACTTGTTAATAATACACTTGCAATTTTGTAAATGATAAATATGAACGCAAAATCTAGTATAAAACGTATATCGGCCTTTTAAGATTTACCTGTTTTTGCTTTGGAACTTTGAGTTGAATGTTAAAAACCAAATATCGAAATTCATAATCTTCTTGTAGTTATTTATTTCATTCTGAGTCACTAACTCACCGATTAGAAATCATTGATAATTTTTTTTTGCGATCGGTTTCTTTTGAAATCACTCTCTGTATTTCCATTTGAATAACTTAATAATCTACATTTTATTCATTTTGAGGGCGATGAAGTGTTTCATGGAAATAGTTTCCCTTTGACATTTCAATTGTGGTGTAAATAAGTAATTTAAATAGTACCTAGACTTAATTTTATACGACATACTTTTATGTTGTGCGGTGCGGTAGATAAGATTAAAGGCAGGAGATAATGATTGGCGTTACCCGCCGTGGATTAGCGTTTATCATTGTTCAATGTCTAAATTGAGATTAATATTTTTGCAAATATTATTATTTTGGACTGTACATTAAGCAATATTAGAATAAATTTGGTTTTCTATTGAATATTAATTTAATTCTGGCTCAAATTTCACTTGGTTTATTTTAAGGATAATTTTTTAGGATAATTTGTGTTTAGAACGGCTCTATCGATTGCTTTTTTGAATAATTGGTGGTATAATCTCGATGATACTGATGAACTCGGATTCTTTGCCTGTCTGGTCAGGTATCGCCCTACTGCGAGCATTAACCAGTGTTTAAAGTTTTTAGGATGTGGGACAATTTGTAAACAAAGTAGCAGATGTCGGTGATACTTTATTACCGATTTCAATGGGGGCGGTAACCACTCACCATCAAGAGAATGGTCAATATTAGTTACTTATTACGTCAACATTCTGTTTACCAGATCAAACAGTAAAAAAAATACAAACCTAAAACAGACATCTTAGAAAAATATAAAAGAAACATATTTAAATATGAAGATAATATAAATCTTAACGAACATTTATAACGTAAGAACGTAAAAATTGACACAATTTCGAATGCCATTTTCATATTTTATATAAGGTCATTTTAAATTAATAACTAGCGACTATTTAAAAATATAAGTTTAAAATGTTTAATTTAAAATACCATTTGGGTATAGTATTAATTCAATATCCTATGTAATTTCATTTTGTATATACAATCTTCTGAGATGATAGATTCTAAAGGATGTGCGAACAGCGCTCCCTTGAGCACAGAATCGAAGTAACTCGAAAATAAAGTACATTCACTCCTTCTATCTTCACGCAGGGTAACGTTTCTTATAAACGAAAATAATGTGGATTCTATAAATCATTTATGCTTATCTTGTAATGAAACAAAAATGAGACCAACCTATACAAGAAAATAAATTTAAAATATGTAAAACGTTTCACTCCATCAATTAACGCCCACTTTATTAAATATCACTTTAAGTGTAGTTTCAATAGTTAATTCTTAAAACCTAACAGAATTTAACATTACATACATACATAACATATATATATATATATATATATATATAATATCGAAGCCAAGATACTGTCATGCCTGTGTCAAAAGATGGCATCTCCAATTTTGATCGCCCGTCACCCTAAGATCCTTTCTCTGTGACGTGTTATAAATCACACGTTATGCTTGCCTTACGGAAGGAATTGACAAGACTTATCGGTTGCGTGTAGTGTAAGGATAAATAGAACTTGTAAATCCCGAAACAAAGCTGCGTGTACTGGAGGACTTTATGTACGTACATCTGATTTTTATATAGCGTTTTCTGTAATATAATTTAAAGATGTGAGATATAAATATGTACCATTTAAGTCATAGTACAGAGTTAGTTCAAGAGAAGAGTCAGTTCAAGACGTAACGAGAAATGGTGAATGTTGTATCCGTTAAAAAAATTGTAGCCCTCATATGTTATCCACTAATAAGTCATTAAAAATTTTTAAGTGACTTTATGTATTATATATATAATACTAGCAGACTGCCCTCGCTTCGCATCACGAAAATACGCATTACGCTTAGGCTTTTTCTCGTTATATGAATTTGAAAATTTATTAATTTATGACTTTTTTATTTATGGACGGATTACAATAAAACGAACTTTAAATATTGAGCGATGCTTCCTGTAATACATTAGTGTGCCGTTACTCTGAGTACCGCGAACAAATGCACAGACAAACAGACAAAAAAATTCTAACAACTGTTGTTTTGGGTATGTTTGTAGATTCGTAAAAAACATATAATTAAAAGCATAAATAGATAAAGATACGCTAATGTTATAAATCTTTCGATGTACGTACGTACGTTTCGATGTACTGAAAACGTACGTACGTATGAAAATAAATATATTGTATCGATTACTTCACTTTTTCTCATATTGTATGTGGTAAATGTAGAATATATTGATACCATTGCTACAAATATATACCAATAGTACAAGTTGGGTAACAATACTATTTCCCCCGACGGACGGCCGCGACCAAACGTTCCCTGCGGCGTCATTACTTCAACTTCCGCTCCGGATATGACCTGAGACATCCCAAAAGGAAAATAAAAACCATTTGTTTCCTTTTACTGACAACCCGGTTGTATTTAAATAGTTTCGTAAGACGAGTTTCAGCTTTTGAGATCGAATTTTTACCGAAGTTTTGAATATGAAACACCATTTAATAGTAAGTAATCTTTGCTCGTATTGCAATATATCGCACCCTTAGAATGAAAGGGACTTAACTCAAAAATTGCAATTTATGGGAAATGACGAAGAAAGTTTTCAAAAATGTATGGTCTTGAGTAAATTTAAAGAGACTGATGTATGAGGTTTTCCCTTTTTCCCTTTCTCACTCATCATTCGGGCTCTTTTCCACCATGGGGATTTAGAGTAGACTTTTTTAAGTAAATTTATAGTAAAATCTGGAATTTCAGGAATTTTGAGTTAAGTCACGTTCATTCTAAAGGTGCGTATTTATCATACTTAATATAGTATATTATCATAGTCTAGTATCATACTTAATAACTTTAACGTAAATTACCTTGTTTCATAAAACGCTTTTCATTTGTTGAGTTTTAAGGCCAGCAGTGAAATTGTAACAGTACTTTCCCCTGAACACAAAGTCTTTCAACACCGGAGGTAATAACAACTGTGAAGAGATTTTTACATGCTCTCATTACAAATTTTCTTTACCAGTTAAGATGCATTGAGTAGTAAAGTTTCAATGACACCTGGCGTTGCAGATGCCCACGGGTTGAGTGAAAGTAAGCTAAGTGAACGCATATGTTCATCGCCTGGAAGCGCTGATAATTTTTTAAAATGGCTATCACTCATTCTACTATTGACAAATTCCAACAATAGTTTATTGTGAATCACACAAACATTAAGGGAATACAGCAAGGAAATATTGCCATCATCTTAGGTTCTGCACCGCAGAGGCCTAATTCCCATCAATTTATTATTTTCGTTTATGTTTGGTTTAGTATATATTCTAAACATATAATAAAATTCGAACAGATCGCTTACTGTATATTAACGATTTGTAAGAAAAAAACTATTATTAGAGGCCTTTATTAACGCAATAGAATAAAATCAATAGTTATTACAATTTTTGTCTGATTGTTTGTGCGTTTGTTCGCGCTATTCTCAGAAACAGCTTAACCGATTTCGTTCTAGTTCTCACGAATGTATTGCAGTAAGAATCACTTAATATTTAAAGTATATTTCATTTCAATCCGTTCAAAAATAAAAAAGTTAAAAAAATATGTTGTAATTTGTAATTCATAGAACGAGAAAATCACAATCCTAGAACAATGCAGTTGCTATTTCTAAGCGTAAGGCGTAGCGAGAGCAGTTTGCTATTATTTATTATATTTACTGTATGTTTGTTTTTGTTTTCGCAGGTAGAAAAAATATACCCTTCAACATGGCTCAGGATAATGGTAACATTAATCTGGAAATGGGCACCAGTAACAAGGTAAAATTATTTACTATTGTTATATCACAATCTGTAGTAAACACAAAAATACACCCTCACAGCCTAATACTTTACTGCACTAGGATTTTGTTTGATGTGGGTAACATAGAAATAGACAAATGAGAAACAGAGCAAATATTTATCTTATATAATATCGTCGGCCCCGGCTCGAAATCTATCCTGGGATCTCTTCTTAGGCACAGAAATTGACAATCAAATGGAATATAGAGTCGACTTGGTAACTGTTATTAAAACAATAACTATTCTTTTGTGTCTACATACAAACTGGACAACAATAGTTTCCTCAGTATTTAATTTGATTAATAGCATAGAGTAAGAATTTAAAGTAATCTATTGCCTTTGAAGTCGAAAGAAATGGCGACATTGTCTGGACAATGTGTAATATCGGAAGGGTTATCACACAAGATAAAAATATAACATTATAAACAAAACTTAGAAGTGCGAATGAGGTGTAATTTACTATCTGCTTACCCTTAAAACACTTTTCCCGAAACGCTGTTAGAGATATGACAACATGTATAAAATATTTCTTTAGGCTGTTATAATGTTTGTAGTGTGAAGAGTAATTGAGGTTGAGTTATGTAGAATCTTTTCCGAATGTTTTTGATATGTCGTGAAAGATGTCTATTAGAATAAATCATAGAAATGAGTTCTAACATTTCTCATAGTTTCACAGCATTTTATCATAAAGCACTACTGATGTTGAGATGGATAATAATAACAGTAACGTTTGAGATAGACGAAGGAGAATCAGAGCATGACGATCGCTTAAGAGAGAGCACGAAAATGGCAGAACTGTAAAGTATCCGAAGAACATATCTATTTTTAGTTGTTAGTAGAACAAATATGAACATACTGTAATTAATAGGGTGTTCAATTGATTATTAATGTATTAGCTCGGAAACAAGTGCTCCAAAATACCTGGCCTGAAATCTTTTCGGAGAGTACAGAGAGATTATATAAAAATTCATACGAATGCTTCGCTGTCACTTACACAATGATTCTTTCTTTTGTAAAAAAGTTTTGTTAGTAGTAACAACTGCACCTTATATATTCGGCTATACATAGTATAATTACTCTTTATACTACACTCGCGTGCATCCGAATCGACTCACCTCTACAAAATGCATAAATGGTGTAATATATTTTTAAAGAATAAAGAAAATATAGGTATATATATATATATATATATATATATTTTGAAAGCTTATTTCATAGGCTTTAAAATGATATCATAATCTTAAGAATCTGCGTAATATTTTCGAATTTATTCGAATTCAATTCACAAGGTAACAAAAATTTAATTAGTGAAAAAAACAAAGGATAATTAAAATTAAATGAAAACAAAAAGTTATGATAAAATTATTAAATCAATAATTAGTGTTGCCCCCGCTAGCCTTAATAACAGCTAAAAGATGGTTCCCCATCGACCTGATAACCCTTACTACCAGATCTTGAGGGAGAGCACTTCACTTCACTTCGAGCACTATCTTTAGCTCTACAATGTCTGCAGGCGCTGGATTTCTGGTCCGCACTTTGCGTTTTAGCTCGTCCCATATGTGTTCAATAGGATTGAGATCAGGGCTGAGTGGCGGCCAGTCCATGGTCTCAATACCAATTTCGTCCAGTAACTGACGTGTGATTCGTGCTGTATGGCCGCGGGCATTATCGTGCATAAGAAGGAAGCCATCTCCTATGAAGCCTTCATAGAGAAAGACGTGTTCAAGGAGAACGTCTTCCACATATCGGTCTGCAGTCAGACCGCCTCCTCGGCCTCCACTAGGGATGAAAACAAGAGCTATTTTTCCTTCGACAGAAATTCCCGCCCACATCATACACGAACCACCGCTATAGGACACTGTTTCGGCGAAACAACATTGCGAAAATCGCCCGCCTGGACGCCGGTAGACTCGAGCTCTCCTGTCGCTGCCATGCAGACACACTCTGCACTCATCAGTGAACAGGACCGATCGCCATTGTTCAGCCGTCCAACCGATGTGTTCGCGAGCAAATGCAAGGCGAGCTTGTCGGTGGGCTGTAGTCAATTTGGGGCCTTTGGCAGGCCGTTTTGGAGTCAGGTTGGCATCTTTTAGCCGTCTTCTAAACGTTCATTGACTGACAGCGACTCCACGAACCTCTCTCAGCCGCTGCTGTACAGCAACACCGGTGAGATGGCGATTTCTGAGACTTATAGAGATGATAAAAGGGTCGTCTCTCTCAGAAGTACGCCGCCGCCTTCGGCCGCGAAAATACCTTTTATAAACTTTTTTTTTTTTTAATAAAAACACACTGTCTATTTTGTATGGGTGAGTCGATTCAGTTGCACGCGAGTGTATATTACTCTTTGTTTAAATACCAGCGGTCGGCCTTGTGTGCTCGACTGAAGAAGATGAGATACCGCTTAATGTCGAATTTGAATAGATTGAACTGAACCTGCAGCCATGCTACAAAATTAGAACTGGCAACACATTTTTCTCTGGAGCAGGTTGTGCTGCCATTGTTTGCCGATGAGTCGTAGTGAATGAAGCAGAAAATAATTATAACCAAAGATGAAAAATTACACTTTTAAATGGCACATAACTTATCTAACTATAAACAATTCGCGTAATGCCAAGACGAAAGCCATATGAAACATCTCAGTTCAACTTACAAAGCAACAACTTAGGTATAAAAATATAATTTTAATCATTGAATGCATGCTAAAGCCGAATGTCAAACACTGTTAAGTGAAGTATAGAATTAATTAATAAAAAATCAAAACACAACAAGATCCGAACAACACTATCGTAAATCAAGTCGATTCAATCTGGTTTCAATGTCATTGCTCGCGGCGTCCACTAATATCGTACTCTAACTCGAGCATCGATAACCTTAAAGATATCTGAATCTGTACTAGAAAAGAAACAGAAATAAATTTGAATGGATACTTCACTCAGTATACTTCGAGATTATCCGCGTGATCATTGTGTTCGGTTCCGTGTTTTATGTATTGTTTACCGATAGTATTTTAATAAGGAACTTGGCTATGTTTGACGTTAACAAAGTTTTTATCCGTGCTTGCGAATTTATTTAGTAGTCGGTTTTCAATTCGAGGAAAGATTTAAATAAGAGAAAAAAGGTAATAATCTTTATCGTAATAGTCTAGACGAATAGGCAGTAGTTACTTTGTGCAGTTCACCAAGAATGACACCGACCAGCTAATTCTATACTGAAGCTCTTACTAGTATAAGCTATTGTGTAATTTCTCTGTCATGTGTAAAGTAACAAAATAAACATCGGGTGAACCGCTGTGTGTGAATGGGTATGTGTCGATACTTATATATTAGATTAAACAATCTTTTAGCCCAGTTGGTAGTGACACTGTATGCAGAGTGGAATGGTCCCGGGTTCGATTACCACCCAGATAATTATTTCATGTTTGTTCTCAGGTCGTGTTCATTTGTCACCTCTTGTATTTGTTTAAGCCTTTCGAGTCAGGGATAGAAATATGGGGATATCAGTGTGTGAACGTTGAAATAAAAATATATGAAGCATTTGTAGTCTTCTTCGTGCTCACGACATAGCAGCTTATAAGCCTACAACTTTACTAAAATATTGTATTGTATTGCGGTGTATTAAAACCAATTGGTGGTGCAATCTGATTTGGATTTATTTACTTCCGAAATGCAATATTTAAGTACAGTTACAGCACACTTAGAAAGGTCTCTTAATTTTTTTATCGCTGCTGACCTCATCGCAAGTCTGAAGGTTTTTTTACAAAACAAATTGGTATATTGCGCCTAATATGTATATTAGATTGCACCAACCCCTAATCGTGGCCGTTTGATGCGGACGTTTCACAATCTCCAGACGTTTTCATCGATCGAGTGTCAGAAATATTTCATTAGGTTTTAATACTACTTGCAATTAATAGTTTAAACACTGCATGAGAAATGATTTAGATCTATGGGATTTGAGAAATACGGCATATACGGTAAGAAAACAAGGTGCTAGTTCATCTTACGTGATCACCGCCACGTTTAGACATACGTAATAAAGACATCGCCGACAAAAGACGTTGTCGAGAAGGAAACGGGGAACTCGCATTTTAACTGACTCTCTGAAACTGTAACCGTAATACGTTAAACCATTTTACGGTAGATTCATCAAAGAGGTAAGTAGGTAGCCAGGTTGGTGAGAGATGTTAACAATGTGTACGACTAATTTCGGAATTAAATTGGTTAGTGCAGAGCCCAGCTGTACCGAGTGGGATATGAGACCAGCGTTCGTTGTCCAATAGCGTGCAATGTGAACAGGAAAGGTTAGCTCGGAATTAATATAGATGGAGCCGCTTGTACCTCATCTTGCTCGCTAATATGACACTGTTGTTCCAGGAGCTGTTTGCAACGAAACGAAAAAACATATATATTATCGGCGGAGTAGTCATGGCAGTTGTAATTGCCATTATTATAACTTTATCGGTAGCACTGACGGGCAATGGTGAAGCAGAACAGGTTGCAACGACAACTGAAGGGCCAACGACTATAGTGACTCCGTCGACAACGACAACAGTGTCCACGTCCTTAGCTCCTGAAACTACAACAACGACAACAACACCAGCTCCTCCGCCGGGGCCGGACCAAATAGGACTTGAAGATATCATCAATGGAGTATTTTCAGCTTCTTCATTTAACGGCACTTGGGTATCGGGTAAATGTATTTTTTATTTAACATATGCATATAATTATTTTATATTTTATTTATATGGTACAATCTTTGCATTCGTTTACGAGCGGCCCGCCCTGACTTAAATTGGGTTTAAAAAAATAATTATACTTTTATATGTATACACGACATATGGCCAATGTCAATCGGAATAAAGCACTTTTCAAACGGTAAAAGAATTTTTCAAATCTATGCCGTGATTTCGGAGATTAGCCTCCGCAAACACACAAACTCATAAAATTGATCACTCTCTCTGTATAATATTAGTATAGTTTTATAGTCGATTGTACTATGACTTAATTTCGAACAAGCTAGTATGATTGCCTATAATATATAAAACTTAAAATAGCTCAAAACAGATGTCGATACATAACTTGTAATGACAATGATTTACATTTGTCAGTTACACTGTTGCTCATATTAAATAATATTACTATTATAATAATGTTTTATAAATTTATAGATAACGCCATCCTGTACCGGACCACAAACGGTGAATTGGCGCTGTATGACGTCGACACACAGACCCCAACGGTGCTTGTAACAAACACTTCGCAGGTGCGTCATATATAAATTTCAACGTAAATTTATTGTTAACTTATAATTCTTGACTCACGTACTGAGGGTTCCGTATAGTCACATAATCAATTCAACGCGTACATCGCGTATAGTGAATAAAATAAAAGTCTGTATAGCGCCATCTATGTAGTAATTTTTTTTTATGATCATTATAGTTCATGTTGTTTACCGTGACATTTCTGCCACAGTAAGACTCTTCTATTCTATTCTAATTCTAGAATTCTATGAAAAATATAAAATTCGTTCTATAATAAAACCAAATTTTACAATTATAAGTTTAACCATTTTTTTAATTATGTTTTTTTTTCATTAATTTAGTTGCATTTCTGCCAAAAAGTACATATAGTACAATCGGACAGAATGTGATTATCGTAGTAATAAGTTTCCAACAGAACCCGAAAAAAGGCGAAACCAGGTCTCAACTAACCCCAAACTATTTAGTCATTTATATGTGGATCGATCTCCAAAACATGTATTGCTCTGAAGAAGGCAGATCTTTAGTGCTAAATACTTTGCTATGGATGATAGCCGTATGTGCGACATAGATATTATTTAGCCATTTAGTTATAGATTCTTTTTCAAATGCATTTGTCAGGATATTAATCGTAAACATTAACGTAACTTAGTAACATGCATCAAGCTTCCATATTATATAAAATATAAACTTCTCTCTAAAATAATTCAATAACCGTATATCAAAGTTTTAAAGTGAATTGAGTTAAATCTCCTTACTTGGGAAAATCCGTTTATCTCAAAACTTTGCACTGTCGCAACACTTCGCGGCGCAAACTAGGACACATTAGTATTCCAAGCTATCTGCCCAACTAGAACTAAACAACGTTCGATAACAAAATCTCGGTTTTGAGTTTAATATCTATATAGTGCAGCTTGCGGTATCCTGTATATTTAACGACAATACCTATTAATGTTTATTATAAGAATTCGCAAATAACAATATGCAATGATGGCACTATAAACATGGATCTACAGTTTTATTTATGTAACTTACTATTATGTATTGTTCTATTGTCGTGTTATTTCATTAGCATAGTAATGTCATTGCTTGAGTTGATTGTTTATGTTTTTTTATTGTTTTGGTAATATATCAAAGCATATTCATGCTTTGTAAATATCACGATTACGTAATGCATTTAATTTAATATTTTATCATTCCAACAGTTTTTTTCTGATTCTTAACATGAAAACGTATGAAATATGCAACGAATTATTGTTTTTGATCAATCACTTAATACTTGCAGTTTCTAATGCCATATATATCATTTATTTTTTTGGTTTAAAAGATGTGCTGGGGAGTTTCTTTCACTGTTTCTTTTCTTCAATGTTAAAGTACATTTTCAAAACATTAGTAGAAGTAAAAAGTGACTTGCAAAAGTGTATTTACAAAATACCTAGATAATTAAATGATTCTGAATTTGTTTTAGAATTAAGATAAAACAAATATTTTATTTGTATGAACAGGAGTTTTGTATTTGGATATGGTCCATCGCTTATGTGTTTATATGATTGTAGCTAGAAGTTAATGTATATTGGCAAAAAATATTATCGGTACATGGAATGAATGATAAAAAAAATAAAGTCACTTTAACTTGCAGCAAAGCGCAGAAGTACCTACTCATGAAATTTGGCACTGGTGGTAACTCTTTTAATTCCGGCCGCACCCACTGTTGATTCATCCATTCAAATATAAAATAATACATCACACAGGAGGATCGACAAGATAGACAAATGTAGTAGGGCTATGAGCACATCTGAATATCACAAAATCATTATGGCTACTATAAATGACATTTCCGTCACTACTTTAATCATTCTTTTATCTGTCCTAGATTCTGCAACAGTCATCTCGGTTTACTCAGATGTCATCCGACGGCACTCACGTGGCCCTGGCCTACAATGTCGCACCAGTGAGTACTAGTTCCATAGTCATTAATTTTATATACAAATTTTTACAACTATTACATTTTTAATATTAATCATTAATACTTAATCTTCGTATAAAACTTCCCAATTAGTCTTCGAATTTATCTTGCCTAAAGGAAGAAAGTTATCGATAAGGTTGTGACTTTTATGCAACAACGCGATCTGAACAACTCTTTTGGCAGCGACTTAGTGTTTAACTAGTATTTAACGATGCACCTACGATCAACATGTAATAGGGAATGAATTTAGAATCGATCAAAAATCATTATCCGCGAGAACATTCAACTCCTGTATTTTTACAATTCTATCTTTTATTTGGCTGTTTGTTCGGCGCCGTTGTGTTATCGATAGGAAACGATCACCTCAATTCACATTCACTGACGTAGCCGAATATGATATAATAATCAACATTAAAGATACACATCAAACACACACATACATACCTTATTATACAGACACCAATCAATCAAATAATAATGAAAAGTAATAAAACGTTAATTTATCTTGTAATTAAAGGTATTATACGATATATAAGATGAAGGATTTTTTATTTAGAATTTGTTTTGAATTGAAAACAATTGTTTGAATTTTTAATACTGTCATTGTTATTGCTCGTCATTGTTAATTAATACTCTTAAAACCGATTTTAGATTTGTGACGATTTAATGTAGGTACCTAATATAGATCTGAAGTTCTTATTCAGCTTTATTTATTCGTAGTTTCACAATGTTTTATTTCAGAAGTAATTGGAGATCTGATATTGTTTATCTTATCCGAGCTGTTCAGTTATCTCATGTACCTAATCATGATGATTGAGTTCAGTATTAAAGCGCCACTATTTTACTTCAGAATATGTTCTGAAGGTGTACATATACAAATGATTATCTATTCATTTGTATTGTACATTGAAAATATTAATTGAAAATAATACTATACATTATTCGTTTGAATTTTAATGATGATGAACCTGTTTAATACGTTTTTCAATTATGTTAAATTCTTAAAATTTTTGTTTTAAATTTACATAATCGCGGATTACACATTTTATCATATTTCTAGCAAACCGCCCTCGCTTCGCTTCAGAGAAACTACGCCTTACGCTTAGAATTAGAATTAGATTACAATGTTTTAAGAGTGGGTTTTTGTTGTTCTGTGAATTAGAAATACATATATTAATTTGTAACTTTTTAGTTATGGACGGATTACAATGAAACAAATTTTAAGTATTAAGTTTATACTACTACTACACTGTATTTATAGTTCGTTTCATTTTAATATGTCCGTAAATAAAAAAGTTACGAATTAATTTAAAATAATGTAAGTACTATTTCTTAGTGTGAAGCATAACTTTTACGAAGCGATGCGAGGGAAGTTTGCTAGTAATGGTAAAAATTTTAATATTTCGTAACTTATTTTTTTTAGGTCCCGATTATTTTTGTATCGCCTCCATGAAAGTACATTTGAGTATTTTGATGTATATATCAAAAAATAAGTATTGAGGATATCAACGTTAATGTTTTATATAATTTAAGTATTAAATTTTGACTTTAATTTAATAATAATGACATTTAAGCAACAAAATTGTTGATGAAAATATTTTCACGAAACCTGTGTCAATAATATAAGTTATGCCGACGACATGCTATTCCTGAGATCCTCAGTCAGTGGCCCTAGACAATTATTTAATATATGTGCCAAATATGTGTATGTATGTATGTAAATAACATCAAACTGTTCACAAGCCTCCTACTCGTATTCTCCCAAACGATGTAACCCTAAAGTAGTAGATTACTCCAAATATTTGTATGTATGTGTGTGATAACGTGTTATCAGTAGCGAATTTTAAATATAATGAAGATATTGAGAGAGAGAGAGAGAGATTGCAAGGCGTTGGCAGTTTGAAGCAACATGATAGCACGCGGATACAGTCGATGCTCTAGTCCAGTGAAAATAACTCTGTTCAAGGCAATTTGGCAAACATTATATTCGAGGGTCTTGTGGATGGTCTATTCGCCTACAACGCCCTGCGTATTGAGCTTTCAGGATATTATTGGGATTGCCACGATACTGTAGTGCATCTAGCGTGGTCATGGAGGCGGGTACTTACGATGTTAACGCTATAATGCATAAGAAAGGTCAGCATCCATACGTCAGCGAATAAAAGACAGCTACAGTAGCATCCTGAAGAACATTGCTGACAAATATGACTGACCCATTCGAAAATCTTAGGTGGGAGTAGTAATAAATAATAAAAAATCATCTATAATTGATCACCAACCGGGCTAAAAATAGTTATATAGTATGTAAGGGGTAAATCAGCGGACATTTATTCAATATTTATATTATAGAAAAGAAAGAAAATCAGAAAAATCAGAAAGAGAAAAATTTAAAGAAACAGGTGTACTCAGCGTAGCCAGTCAGTATATATATTCTTCTCAATCGTTTCACTCTTGACAGAGCGGTCGTGGTCGTCATATAGTCGATATGTATATAAATAGTAATTTAGTATATAAAATACGTATAAGCAGAAAATTGTTACATACAATCATGAAACAAGAAATAGGCATAATTTATTTATATCTTCATATCGCCTTCAAAAGGTTTAGCGTTCCTTTATGGGGTTTGGAGTTCGTTTTTACACTAAGATTTCTAAGTTAATACGCGAGTTGCCCACTGGAACTTTTAAGCGACGCATTAACATACGACTTATGGGCAAAGGATATTGTAGTATAGATTTATACATTAATGACAAGGATGCCTGAAAATAATAGTGTCGTAACCAGTTCCGCATAGGTTTAAACTTTGTAATTACCATGTGTTGTTTAAAAGATGTGCTGAGGAGTTTTTTTCGCCGTTTTTTTTCTTCATTGTTAAAGCACCTATTCGAAACGGTGCTAGAAGCAAAAAAACTTTGTTTAAATTATTTTGAATTTGAATGTAAGAAATCTTGTAACTAACAATTTCTAAAATTCTTATGGACAAACATAATGTATGAAGTAAAGATTTATTATTACTATTATTGAAAAGATATGCTGGACACAAAAAATTACCAATGTGGAAATGCTTCAGAGAGTAAATGGGAAAAAACATTATTAGAGGCAATTGAGAATAGAAGAGGCAAGGTGATTGGACGCCTTGTACGACATGACGCTTTTATAGAAAACATCATCGAAGGCAAGGCAGATAGGAAGAGAAGGAAAGGCAGGCCTAGAATCAGTTTAATGAAACAGATAAAAGAGACGGTTGGCTACATCTCGCGCAAGAAAGTAAATGAGTGGTTTTCGATCGTGAAAAGTGGAGAGGGATTCATCACCTGCGCCGATAAGGGCCCAGCCCTTGAATCAAAAGAAGAAGAAATGTTTTTTATTATTATCTAAGTTCGATGTTGTTAGAAAACGACCCATTGTTTGAAAAATGCTGACACAAATGATAGTACCTATTCCATTGATGTATTGTTTGTAGTAACATTGAAAGTGTTCCCACAATATTTTCCTCTGGAACGTGCCGATTTCACATTTTACATGTGATGGTATCAAAGCAGTGAGTTTTGTTACGCTGTACTCGTAGGTATGTACATGCTTTTAAAAATGCCACAAAGCGGATATGTACTTTTATATGGACACGTATGGACCGATTTTTAACTTTCACAATTCAGCAATATTAGCAAAAATTACATTTCAATCGAGTTTCACAAAAGTCTCTAAAACTGTACGCTTCAACGTTCCACGTAAATTTCTACTGAACGATATAAAATTGAGATTATCGTCTTTTGATATACCGAGAGACAGTCTTTGTTTCATGCTCTGTTGGTGTGTTCTGGTAATATACTCGTAGTATGCGTCAAAATTTATACCGTTCTGAATGTGCTTAGATTACTGACCATCGTACAATGTGGTTGTGGATGTTTTAGCTGGTAAGTTTAAGCAGGTGCTTTTATCAATTATTCGTTGGCGTCATACTTATACTCGTATATTTTTAATTATTGTATATATACGCCAGACAAGGTAAATAGTTGATTCGACGAAGTATTAATTAAATTTATGTAAGAACCTTTAACTTTGTTGTTTGGTAATTCGTTACAACTACCCCGTTTTGATAAGAGTGTTAAGGAAAGTGACGCTTGAAAAGTCATATTTTAAACATTTTTCATAGTAATCATGGTGGAAACAGAGATATCAATAAATTATAAAGATATATGAGAATATTCAGTTCATCACAATGCTTATTACATTCTGCAACAATTAGATAAAAATTTACTTAAAATTAGTAAATTAAAAAATTGCATTGTAATTAATACGATTGCAAATATTATAATTTAATTAAAATTATATTAACAACGATATCACTAAATATGATAATACAGTAATAGTTATAGTTATAATTAATTATATTTCCAATTGAAAATTTATAAATAATTTGTAAATATTATTTTACGCTATAAAAGCAGTAACTTAATAATAATTTCGAGAAATTAGATCTGAACAATGTTAATAATAATTCTTTCACGTAACACCGTAATATGTTTTAAGTATCATTAACAGAATAAAAGGCAAGTACGGAGCAGTACGAATGTATTTGAGATTAAACTCGATTATCGTGTAGTTCCACAGTCGGGTATAAATAGCGACTTTATTTTATTTCATGAATCAGTAGATACTAAGACTGAAAGGGGTCTGAGTCTGTCTTTGCAGAATCTTTACTTTGACCCTGTTATTCATATGAGATTAAATATATTTTTTCGTGCTATTATCCTGTTTGTCTGTACATGTAAGCGCTTAAACCACAGAACAGATTAAGTTGGTTCTGGTTCTCATGTTTAGAATTTATAATGACCTCTAATCTATACATGTAAGTAAAATTGAAGTGTCGGTTTGTGATTTCAAAATAACATTTTTGTCAATCACATTGACTTTTTTAAACGAGGCCTAACAAACAGACCTAAACAAATCTTTTCAAAATTTCTGCTTATTTGACTCTCATTCTGTTCGCCCGGGATCTTAGGAATGGCTTAACTGATTTTAATAGGACATTCACTGGAAGATAAAGAAGTTTGAAGGGTCCCGGAAAACCGATTCTTGAAATAATTAAATCTGTTAAACGTGACAAAAATGATTGAAAATAACAATAGTCTAAATCTCCTAATGCCATATTTAGAAGCATGAAAATTTGCACAGGAGTGCTTTATGAAGCACTTAGCTTTGAGGAAACAGATATACACATAGAATAAAGCGTCAAAGCGTGAAAAACAATATATAGAAAGAATATAAAGTGAAGATTTTTTTATGTAATTTGATGTCTTGTTTACATGCTGTCGTTGCCTATAATTATTCTAGCACTTACCTTGACTTTTTTAAAATATTTATTTGAAAATGTAATGGTGTATAGAATGTTGGTGACCTTTTAATAAATAAATAAATAAATAAAGAACTCGCGTATTAAGGATCCGTACATTTCATCCTGTAACCAATTTGAAACCAACGGTACGCCAGTATGATTCATTCATAACCTGTAACTTCATAGTCTCTTTACACTTTTAGGTATACAGATACAGTTTCCTTGCGCGCTATGCTGCTATCGACATCGTCAGCGGCGATGTGATCGAGATTGTGCCTCCCTCCGTCTCCAACTCCGAGGAAGCCTTCTTACAGAACTTCGTCTGGGGTCCGTCAGGCACTGCGTTTGCTTACGTCTACTTGAACAACATTTTCTACCAAGCTTCGTTGACCAGCACTCCTCAGCAGGTCACGAATAGTGGACGGGTCAATGTAATCTACAACGGAATACCCGATTGGGTGTATGAAGGTGAGTATATTTATTTTCCTAATACTACTTATCTAAGGAATGTAGATCTGAATATGAAATGTTTTATTATTTATATGAAACTAACGACTTAAACTGAAATAGAACTGTAGACGTATTCGGTGTCGGTTGCATATGTACCATACTAGTACTTCTGAGAAGTGAATTATTTGTGTATATCATTAGCCGCAACAGTCTTTCTTGACACAAGATCTTTCATCGAAGCATCTTCTATCAAGCCTTATTATATATATATACATATATATATTAAGTCGATCGTATACCTATTCTTGACATCTAAATTGGAACATTTTTGTAAGTATCATTAGACCCAACTCCCTTTTAAACCAAAAAAAATTGTCTGAAGCTATTTGTACTACAGCAGAATTATCAGATATCATAAATGAAATAATGATACATCTTAGTAGAGTATGCTCTAGAGTCTTGCATATTCGTTGAAGATTTCGTTTACGTACAATAAGGGCGGCTGTTCTCCAAAAATGAAATTAAACAGCAGAGAACTCTCCAAAGGAAAAAGCGAGGTGAAACAGTTGGAAATGTGCCCGAAATAAAATTTTGTGTTCAGGTTTGCACTTCATACGAAAAGGTTAATTTCAAGGAGAATACATTAAAACATTGTACGGCACGTTGAATATTTATGTTTGCTGTATGCTTTAAATATACTAAATGTAGTTAGATTATATATGTATTATATCAGGTGTGTGAGTAGGTATTGATACATTTGATATTGAAATTTGTTTTGCTAGTATTTATTAACACAAGATTGTTTGTAAAGTTAATATATAGATAGACCAATTTCTGTCAATTCAAATGGGAGAAAAACGTATATGTATGTATGTAATCGTTAATATTATCGTTTGTAACTTATATAGGCAGTACATTTCCATGGCCCATCAAAATTGGAACTGGGCTCGGTGCTGACGATCTGTGTTGACAATAAAACTTCTACACTTCACCATTGTGATATCGCACCTCTTTGTGGGAGAGTCGATCAAAGAAAACCTGATTTCTCTATCTCCTTTTGAGTCACCTACCATCGTACATGCGTTTATTGTTTAAACACATGTTTAAAATGTCCACGGTCGGCAATGAACACTTATTATCTATCCGCTCCTCTGTCGGGTACAAAACAAAACAGGAGGAGACGTACATAAGTCAAATGTCAAATAACTGTATGTGTTTTTTTTTTTAAATCACATCTATTTTCAAACTTTCGTTTCCGTAGAGGAAGTGCTCACCTCCCACAACGCTCTGTGGTTCTCCGGCAACGGGGCGATGATGGCGTATGCTACCTTCGACGACACCAACGTAAGGGTCATGAAGGTACCCCACTACGGAGTACCTGGCTCAGTCGACTACCAGTACACGCAGCACCACGAAATTCGTTATCCTAAGGTAAGATTCTGTAATTTTTTTTTATATTGTAAGTACATATATGTAAGTACATTTATTAGATTAAATGCTAATAAATTGAATATAATATGCTTGCCGAGTCACATCGAAGATGCAATAGATATACACAATTAAGACATTATAAACCATCGTGTTCGGTAGAAATATTTATCTTTTACTAGTACATAAATGATTGCATCAGCCGGGAACTGAACCTTTTGCTCGATAGCGGGTCAATAATATGTAATCTTTAAATTTTTTATTGAATATAAACTATAATTATGAAATATAAAATGATTAATGGCTAATTAATGTTGAATAGACATGTTATATAAACGCTTTAAGTAATCATAATTTTGTGCTTAAAAACTTCTTACTTCATAATAATATACTTTATACGAACACAGTGTAATATGTAATCTTTAAAAAAATTATTGAAAATAAACTATAATTATGAAATATAACACCAACTGATTAATGGCTAATTAATGTTGAATAGACATGTTATATAAACGCTTTAAGTAATCATAATTTTGTGCTTAAAAACTTCTTACTTCATAATAATATACTTTATACGAACACAGTGTAATAGTCAATCACGTTTGTATATCTAATACCCACATCAAATTTGATTGATTTTAACATTATATTCACGTAAGTGAAAGTGCATTGTGGACTGGTTTGGCACAATGCCAGTTGCAGGGCCATATGTGGCCAGGAAACCAGCGATGCTAATGAAAATAAACTCTTTTAAGCAAACATGTATTTGTCATGTACATAAATGTTATTCCGATTGTGAGCAAACTCTGGGACCATGTCATCAGCAGCTTAGTTTATGTAAAATTTCAATCTCCACAGAGTAGGTTATCGACTATCGACGAAATATACTTTTTTAAGTATATTTAGGTATATTTTTCACACAAAATTAAAAGAAAAATAGATAAAATAAAATTTAGCTTTACGCTTCATGACGTGGCAATGCTACATGTATGTATGTATGCTGGTATAATAAATACGATATAAGAATATCATTGCGGCAAACCACAATATAATATTACACCATTATAAGACCTCATCGCCAACCATCTTAGACCGAAAAATATATTTGCTTCTTGTTATTTCTAGTCACTTTGAAAGGTGTTCAGACCTTAAATGGAGCATTCGCACCAGCATAGCAAATCTGTAAACATCTTCGGACACGATAGATCTTTTTTGAAATTTATTAATGTTTTTTTTGCGTTTGATATTTTGCTTTGGCGTCACTCTTAGCTTCCAATCCCGCTGTTATCATTATGTATGTCTAACCTCCAGCTATGTATTACCTCCATAGTCAGAATTTTAAGAAATTGGGATATTTGATCATGATACCATTATAAATGTGTAACAAATTCCCATTATCGAGTTTTATCATCAACCAGCATCGAAACAGCGTGGTAGAAGTAAATTACAAGTTGTCACATTAATAGGTATAAAACATCAACGGGCTATAATGGTTTATGTCTTTTGAGATTAATTTATACAGTAGGCAAAAGAGTAAATGGGTAATATTATGTTCAACGTTCACTGCCACCCATAGAAATTTATAAAATCAGGGATAACGCCTGTACATTACGGGCTCAGATGACAGCGACGGATCTGTTGAAAGACCACTGACATAGCATTATGGGAAATTCATTGGTCATTTTACAATACGTAAATTGCATGTTGGCTTTATTCTACCGTCCTTAAAAGTTATTATGGTCATAAAATTGACGTCATACACTTTGTGGTTTCTTAATTTACTAGTTGAAAAATTTAGCATTCGTTTGTAATCATAAATAAGCATTTAACGTACTGATCCAGAGTATCTACAATGATTTTTGTTAAAACTGTCGCTATTTAATATTTATAATATTGCGGTTTACGACATTGTTACCGACAGAAAAAAGGATTTAATAACCCCATCAAGATGTGCTCGACTGTTTTTGAGGCTGTAAAATGCTTTGTTCCATTTAAATAGCCTTCAGTAAGTATCTTGATCTTTGAATAGTTGTCTTATATGTGAATAGACAGGTGGTGAATAGACATTGAATAGACGCACGAAAGAAACTGCAGTATTGAGATAGACATCGCCGTCAGTCATCGTCAACATCACCATTATAATTATTACCGTAATTTTTTTCCTTTGCTGGAATATTTAAAAATAATTGATGTCTGCAAGTTCATTATTATTGCCTCATAAATAAATATGTAGCGGAATAACAATTATTGAATATTTCTGAGGCAGAGCGGTGTCCACTCAAGCTGTATGCGTCGTTTTGTTGTTAGATATATGCATGAAGTTAGTGTTGAGTGAAGTGTGCATTTTAAAAACGCTTTGGTGTGGAGATGCCTGTATTTTACCATTATCAATAAATATTCAGTTTTCTAGAAGTAACATTATACTGTAAATGATCGTAATTTTTTATTTTTGATTGTATAATAATAAGTTTGAACTCTAGAGATGTACATAAAATGCTCTAACATCGTAACTTCAGTTACCAACTTACTTTAATTTGAATTTTGATAAATAATGGTCATGACTAACCATTTTATATAAATTTAATACCCGCAGTTATACTTTTCACGTACCATTTGTGTAATACTTTAAACCCCATTTTGTACAGACGCGATTATATAAGTGATTATAACGTTTGATGACAAAGAATATGTTTGAAAACAATTGTTTTTTCATTGAGCTGGTTTGATGTCTCAAACACCTGTCAATTTAGATTAACTTATAATAATGAGTAGACCATATATCTATCGATTTAGCTTTACACATACCAAGGTTATTAACCTACTTAGAAGACCCTCAACATAAAGTACCTACATTTACTAGGTAAAATTACTAGATAGTTTGTGACATATATAAAAAGTGAAGGAAAAGTGTTATTGATTCACATAATAAATTACATGATAGTAGCAAGAGCTCCTGTACTGTACTACTGGGTACCCCAAACTACAAAAATCAAAAATACCAAACTTGTCATATTGTGTGTGAGTGTGTGTGTGAAAGAGAGAAAGAAAGTCTGTAGGTATATAAATAAAAATACACATATGTCGAAATGTATGTATACAAACAAATGTCGAAAATTAAAGATAATTACGTGTCTAATAAATATCTGTATATCATGGTAGAAGAAATTCCTTCCAACCCTGCACGAATACAAATAACATTTCTTGAACACTGCTAACAATAAAAATAATTCTGTCGAAAACTTTGGTTGGCAAACAATAATTATATAGAACTCAAATACAATTTTCCTTAATTTCAGTCCGGTACTACAAACCCAACCGTGAGCGTGACACTGCGCACCCTCAGTACTGGTGCGCAGTCCGTATACAGTGCGCCGGAGAACCCAACCGAGTAAGTCGTCACGACAAATCAATGTCCCGCTGCTGTACTTAGACTAAGGTCATAGTCGAGTCAGTGCTCGATGGCAATATTCATACACTTATCGATATACTAGCGCCCCCGGCCGACTTGTTCAGGTTGAACTATTCATTATGTATATATGATTATTAAAATTTTCATATTTTTTACCTTGGTAAGACATTATTAGGTTTACTGATATTTCATATAGCCTATCATATGTGCAATCACGTGTTCTCACTACATATTCACGAAGAACGATTAAGCCGTTTTTGAGTTATCCCAAGACACAGAGAAGCGCAACAAATTTATTTAGCAGTATAAATGTACATATAGATGTAATAACATTTCAATTGATGGCTTTTTGGTAATGAAGAATATATCAGAAAAAATATTTATTAACGCGAAAGGAATCAAAATATTAATTGTTTGAATTTTTCTCTGTTTTTCTGTGCCTTTGTGCGCGCTAATCTCAGAAACGATTTAACACATTTCAAAATGATTTTCACTAATTTATTGCAGCAAGCATCACTTTAAAGTTCGTTTCATTGCAATCCGTTCATGAATAAAAACGTTATAAATTTATATATTTGTAAATCATATAACGAGAAAAACCTAGTCTTAAAACAAAGCAGGTGCTATTACCAATCGTAAGGCGTAATTTTTACGATTCGAAGCGAGGACGATTTGCTAATGAATAATATAAAGACATCTCGGGTATTTTTCGTCCGACATTTTCTGTCACATTAGCAAACAGTAATTATTTCAAATACGCATTAACGTCGAAATATTACAAGAAAATATTCAATTATAGTCTAAAACTACTTCGAACTAGTATTACCTACATCATCGTGTTGTTTGCATTAATATCCGCGTGGTTCTTGTATACACTACATATGTGTTTTCAAATGTTGTGAACCGCCCACAAATTTCAGAAACTGAGTACGACGCATTAGGTGACGCGTTAGGATTTGCATACAACAGTACAATTTTATTCAGTTTATTTTTATTTTTACGCGCCATGCCCCCTTAATTAACACCCGTGATTTGTAGACTTCTTATGCATTAAAATCATATTGATATCAATGTTATATTGTTGTGAATGCGGTTACAGACCAATCCTGAAATCTGTGACGTTCGTTGACAACAACCGCATCGCTCTGATGTGGTCGAACCGTGTCCAGACGTCTCTGACCGTGCTGCTCTGTACCGTTGGCAGTACCGCCTGTATACAGGTATGTTCACGAGTGCTTAACGGTAATCGCGCATAGAATTGTCTGATGAAACATATATTGGTTTGTGTTGCGCATACGCTCTTTATAAAACTTACGCTGAGTCGAATGACTGATGATTTCTGATTAAAATTGATTTTACTGAAAATACTGAAATTATACATAAAAAAACGGTGTCATTATTAGACTTACCATTAGTGGCGTAGCTCACAGGTAAAACTGCTGTATATTGGTGCAAAACTATTACTATTTCGATTTTCGGTTGAATTGAAATCATTCGTTCGAATCACATGCTGCCACTTCTGTTATTGCGGTATTATAGGTATATTGCGATGTTGCCGGATATCGTGTGATGAGTATGTCTGCACACTCATACATTCCATTCACCTCGAACTACTTTGATGCCAAACCGCTCGATGTGTACACATTTAGCTAATTACAGTACGTGAACGTACAAATGTAGTGTATCGATATAAATAATTTCGCTTATTAAAATGTTTGAATTATTTTCAGATATTCACGTACACTGAATCAAACGGCTGGATTGATAATAATCCACTTATTTTCAACGAACAAGGAAATGCATTTATAACAATCTTGCCACAAGTAAGTTATTCTGATAAAATCCTTTTTTCTTCAACGCATTAGCAATGTACTGATATTGTCACGTAATTGAGAAGTGAAGTACTTGCTTCGACTTAGACGTCAAAAATCCACTTGAACTCGCGTCCCTTGGCTTAAGTTATTGCGTATTTATTAAATACATAAAATTTATACTATGTATACTATACCAGGCGCGGTTCAGAGGGGGGGGGGTCACAGGGGTCATGTTATTTTCACATTGCAAAACTCCAGACGTCCAAAATATTATTACTCGAATTGCCAATAAAAATAGAAGACTTCCATTTGCTTTATAATGCCATTCACATTAACATACAAAGTAATTTTTCGTAAGTGTTTTGTATAATAAAATCTCAGCTACTCGACATATCTTATTATTAGTATGACCCCCCAAAATTTCATGGTGCGACCGCGCCTGAACTGTACTATAGTAACTGTGCACTAAGTAACTATAGTGTAGATTGGAGCATGCTTTAGTTGCTAAAAGAATTCATAGAAGATTTTATGCTGCGCGCAAATATGTACCACAGCTAGACGCTGTCATGGTTACACTCATGAAGACCTCGGTCCTTACTACAACCAATGTCGCTTGACTCGGTCTTTCAGTAATCTATTTTGTTTCGTTTGTCTACTATTTTACATTCCGAATTGAACTATTTTATCTTTCAGGCGGTATCTGGTGTACTGTACAAACAAATAGTTCAAGTTACTGACGTGAATGCCACCTTGTGGACGGCCGTCGGCCGCCTCAACACTCCACACACAGTCAGCGAGATACTGCAATGGACTTCTGACAATATCATGTAAGTGAACATTTAGGTTATTTATACATAATAGCTGAAACTCTTTCTATGCCTACTACTAAATAAGTACCCGCTTCTCTGGATGTAAGATGGGAATTCATCTGTTATAAAACAATGTGGGCATAAATGCTACCATATTTTCAATTAATTCCCAAAAAATAACTATTCATGTATTCATTGAGACTTGGCGCTAGCATAAGAGTACTTCGGCGTACTGCGGCGGCGTGTCGTGCTGTTTGTATATAACTTTATCAGCTAGTATTTTTAATGTTTTATTATATTACATAAGAGTACTTCGGCGTACTGCGGCGGCGTGTCGTGCTGTTTGTATATAACTTTATCAGCTAGTATTTTTAATGTTTTATTATTTTATTTTATTGTATTATATGCACACGTTTTGTTGAATTTTAATTTTATGTACAGATTGTTCCCAAAGAGACATGAACAGGTGATGGATACTAAATCATTCAATATTTATTTTGTCTTCAGCTGGTACAAAGCGACCCACGTGAACGACTCAGCAGAACAGCACATCTACACGGTGAACGCAGCAGGCCTGGTGTCGTGCTTCACGTGCGATCTCGTGCGCCCCGACGGAGGCGAGTGCCTCTATAATGAGGCCACAGTCAATACTGCAGGAGCCCGTGTCGCTATCAACTGCGCCGGGCCTAATATTCCACAGATATTCATTTATGATCTTGTACGTTCATTTTAAAATTGGAAGATTAAATTATTTTTAAAATCAGTGAAATCCCAACTGGGCTGGTCTGGATAGGTTCAAATAAGTATGACCAAAAATTTCTATTTTCATGGAGTAGAATAGGAAATCTAGAAGGGAGATTTGAGATTCTCGCATATATGTAAGTCATTTGGGCACATAATTTGAAATCAAATGTCTGATTCTCAATTTGTGTGCATCTAAATTTGTCTGACTGCCATCTGGGTGACGAAACAAGTCTAGACTTCAAGTCCCTACAATTACTTATATAGAATATTGAATCAATCGTTGTTCTGTTAAGTCCGCGGGATCCCTCAGGCTGGTGAGAAGCGATGAGTACAGGGGCCGGGACAACGGTGGCATCTTAATGTATATCCTTCCATATATAGTTATATAATTCATCGTAGCGCCACCTGTCATTCATGTTATCATATTTTAAGACACCATTCATCGGGTCATGGTTCCCAATCTTTTCTCTTGTTCACGAACAAACTCCTAGATGGCGTGCGATGTTAAAATAAGTATTTCATTTAAACACAACTAGTCTTATAAGGATTTCAATTTTTCATTTGGTGAGCTCTGATATCAGGACATATATGCTTACATTCTCATAGCTTTATCACACACTTCAATTGGCTCCCACCTCGGAATAATTCACATACCTTTTCCAAGAGAACCTTTTGTCTTCACGATATAATAATCGTGTATTGTAATCGAGGTAACAGTGTAATGTTTTGGTTCCCAGAACGGCACTCGAGTTTACACATGGGATGAAAACGAGGAGATTTCGAATTTGGTTGCCACTCGCGATATTCCTAATATAATCCGCTTGAGTGTTCCCCTAGCAGCTGGCCTTCCCGAAGCTGACGTTCACATTCAGGTGCCTAGTGACTACGAAAACAGAACTAACGTGCCCCTGTTGGTCTACGTGTAAGTGTATTCGTTCTAATGAAGCAATTATAAGCAATTTTAATAAAGTAATTAGAAATGATTTAATTGAGTGAAACAAGAAATACAATGCAATTTATAAATGAACACGTAATATGAATGAATAAAGCATGAATAAAAGAATGCTTTCAGCATAGTGGTTGCATATAAAGCTTTCGATGTTTGTTGTGAGGATCTTAACTTCTTGATTATCAAAACTAATTCATCTCCGTGATCACCGTTTATTGGTCTAAATTGGTTTCCGTTCTAAAATCTGGTCTTCTGGTGTATAAACTACCTTTGTTTCTACGACAACATTTTTTTTATTATTTAACTTACATGCTATTAAGTTATACGTTTAAAACAATTATTTGTAAATTTGCCGAATGCTACAGATTTTCACGATTTTTTAAGGTAGGATTCAATTGGCCTGGCCCGCTTCAAAACAACATTTTTTTATCATATTA
Source organism: Megathymus violae (assembly GCA_003671415.1). Taxonomy (NCBI): domain Eukaryota; kingdom Metazoa; phylum Arthropoda; class Insecta; order Lepidoptera; family Hesperiidae; genus Megathymus; species Megathymus violae. The sequence goes on from PDGT01000089.1 coordinate 931,860, forward strand.
CAGCTATGGAGGTCCCGACACGGCCCTGGTGACCAAACAGTGGAACATCGACTGGGGCACGTCACTGGTGAACCGCTGGAATGTTGCCATCGCCCACATCGATGGGCGCGGCTCCGGGCTGCGCGGCGTCGCCAACATGTTCGCTGTCAACCGACAACTGGGCACCGTCGAGATTGAAGACCAAATTAATGTCACCAAGTATACATTATACTACGTTATATCTATCAATGACAATATTTGTTAATCTCGTCACTTCACCTAGTGACCGAAATTCGAACATAATCATAAAATAATGTTCTGATTCCAATTCATTTTAATGATAACACTACAATTTGTCAAAATCTACCAAATAAGCCAAAAAACAAGAAAAGTGGTTGAATAATTATAATTTGTGCAATATTCATAGATACAGGTATAATGGTAAATAAAGTATAGTGCGTCTATTTTAATATTGTCTCCCTACAAACTTTGTATCGGCTGCTGCTGTGTGTAACCGTCGGTTTTGACTCCTGCTTGGAAGTTGGCGTTCAAACCTTAATTTAAATTCCACGAATCTCAAAGGTATTTGGAACGAACTAAAATGTTCCTTGGTCTTAATTATGACTGACAATCCGTTAAGCAAAGGTTAATCGTCTAAATTAAATGTCATTTGTTTCGAATATAAAACGTGATGAAATTCGCGTACCTGAAGGTTCTCTCATAGTTGGGTATGTTAACTTGGCAGATACCTACAAGAGCAGCTTCCGTGGGTGGACAGCAATCGCACCTGTATTTGGGGCTGGTCGTACGGAGGTTATGCGTCTTCACTGGCTCTGGCGAGAGGCGGCGATGTGTTCCGATGCGCTGTGGCGGTCGCTCCTGTTGCTGATTGGCGATTTTATGGTTAGTTTTATATTCTTGGCTCAATATTAATTTTTCCGATACCTAGTGCCTTTTGTAAATTCTGCCGTGGTGAGTGGCATCGCATTTTTTCATACTAAAACGACGTAAGGATAACCATGGCGCAATTGATAAAGACCCTGCCTGCTGAACGAGTGGTCCCGGGTTGAATTTCGGCCAGGTCAAAGATAGAGAGATTAGTGTAATGTTCATGTTACCATCGATAATATCCTAATGCTGGGATGTGATTATCCATCGCTTCGTCAGACAATTTGTAACGTTACCTGCCGAGCGCAGATCCCAGGTTCAATTCCCTCTTCTCGGCTGGTACTGCGATATCAGTGAGAACACGGCAGTAACAAATTGTAAGATGTGAATGGTTAAATTTATAGTAATGCATATGTATGTTAAAGATAATGTTTGTAGGTATCAATTATTCAATGATCAACGTATAGGATAGCTATTTACAATATATTACTATCAACTACTATAAATTATTACAATAATAATAAAGAATTTAATGCTAATACTAAACATAGGTTTTTTCACATATCCGTGTAATTAATTCTGTTCGCTTTACTAGCAGAGTTTTTAGTTGGTATTATTATCATTAAACGAATAAATGGGAATAATAATTACGCGTTGAATTTAAACTAATTTCAGATATTATTAAGGAGTTCGCTTTATGTTTTAGACACCATCTATACGGAGAGATACATGGACACTCCAGGGGCCAACACTCAAGCGTACACAGCCTCCTCGTTGCTGACATCTGAAGTTGTAAGTTCCCACAACTTTGCATAGATGGCGCGCTACCTAATTTTAGTGTTTATTCAAAATATTATAAAGAATTGGTGTGTTTGGAATCAAGAATGTATTTTTTAGTTATCTGTAACTTTTATTACACATAAAAAATATCTTGAAAATTATTTTACCTTCCAATTACATCATAGTAGTCTTAACATTAACTTTAGTAACACTAACTTTGATATATATTTAAACTTTGTTTTACAATAATTTTAATATCATTGTTACTCAATGGAATACGGAGTGAAAACTCCGACACTGGTAATATTTCGGTAACTTGAAATGCCACAGAGGTAATTTACGTTCGTTGGTAAAAAATTATATAATAGTAATTATAGTAAGCGAGATTTTCGTTTTCCTGTCCTACGTCCATGTTGAGTTGAAATTGGACCGTGTTTCTTATAACTTATAATAACTCTTATAATATATACTTCGTAATAAAACTACTTTACGAAATCAAATTTCAGACCCTACTCGGTCCTTGCATAATAATGAGTATAATTTGCAATCTTCCTTCTTTTTATTGATTTATTGTTACAAAAAAGGTTGTCGGACGAAGGGACCCGGTGAATCGGAAGGCTGTGATCAGATTTTCTTAGAAAACGAACAATATACAGCCATTATGCTTAACGTTTACGAACTTACATCGCGGTTTTGAAATGAAATTTACATATATACATACTTAATATGATATGAACGATATAATGTGAATGAGAAACAATGTTCTGCCTTTTTTTTAGCCGATAAAGAAAAATGGACGTTGTTTATTTCCCAGGCCGAAGCATTCCGAAGCAAGCGCTACATGCTGATTCACGGCACCGCTGACGACAACGTCCACTACCAGCACGCCATGCTGCTGTCGCGCCTGCTGCAGCGGCGAGACGTGTATTTCACGCAGATGGTAATCATTGTACCTAAAACATTAGGCCGCTCACTCCCGACACAATAATGTTGATAAAAAATATTTTTGGTGAAATTATAACTTAACATTAAAAAGCATTCTATTAGATAAGTAAATTATTATTTGGTTAGTGAGCCTACCTACAAGGGAGAATTTGATTTTGTAACTGAATGGACATTACGTACTATGTATGTACCTACTATGTTTGTACTCGGATCTTGGTTATCTGTGAAATCACAATTTTATATGTCCATGTCAACCGAAACACAAAAAATAATTCAAACATCCAGAAAGAATTCTAGTGTGAGGGTGTAAGCGTGTGAAATATAAATATTTATTTATATTGATATTTTATGTTAAATAAATAGGCAGAGGGTATCTCATAGGAGACTTTTCGATGATAACTAGATATCCACAACATCAGAGGTTGCTCTTAAAACCCATTTTACTGATTATTTGGGTAGAGATGAAGGAGGATATCTAAGTATGTATGGTATGATAATTGGATGGGTAAAATCCACCATCAAAGAGCACTTCCAGTCTAAATCACTCTGCATGAAGGAAATAATAGCCAAATTAGTCATTAGTCAAATTCAAATTATTCACTTATTAAACATTGTCAATAGACTGCTTAGGCCCACAGTTAGTTAATTGATTGAAGATAAAGGAATAAGATAATGATAATAAGATATTTCAATTGAACAAGTATTAGCTATGCGAATACAATTGTGGCTCTATTAGAACCATTTTATCTTATATGAAGTAAAAACGGTTTGTATTGATATGGTATATACGTAATTAATGTATACTTTCATAAAATAAATATTCTATCCATTTTATAATTATACAAAACATTGTGATATATAAAAAATAATATATAATGGAATCTTAGAAATAGATGTTTTAGTTAAATTAATAAAAGTCTGCAGGTTTTACTACAAATTGGAATCAACTAAAGTCCTCTTGTGTTCCATTAATGGACTGTATGGTCCAGTCCATCTGTTTTAAATATACGAGTATTTAGTTTTAAAGAGTTATTACATAATTGAAACTTATTTATCTTCCTATCATTTAACAAAAATTCCGGTATAAATTTTAATTCAGTGTTGACAAAATAAAATAAATATTGCGCGTTTATACTCTGAGGAATTACGTAAATTTCTATCTATTATTTTGTTACCATTTATCCATCACTGGAAGAGGTGTTTAATTTGTGGTGTGTAGTTTTAAAAAGTTTTCTTTATTTACAGAGTTACACCGACGAAGATCATGGTCTGATCGGGGTCAGGCCGCATCTCTACCATGCGATCGAACAGTTCCTATACGAAAATATGTTGTAGGATCAGTATCTTATATCGGTTTAATTTCACCATCAATGTCCATAAAAGTATTTTCCATATTACAGTTTTAATGTTTCATCTATATGTATGAATTAAAACTTATATGTAATCGTAAGCAAATAATTACAGTCTAAATATTTACATGCACAAGCAACCTTAGCAAGTGGCGGTGTAACTCTTTTTTTTTGTTACTAATGATAAACAAAGCAAAAATCTATTGTAATTTAGCTGTATAAATTTTCAATATCGTGTCATAACTGTTACCATATCTGTAGCATGGTAACATATCGTTTTACTGTACAAATATCAGTAACCATGCAAATTTACTTACAGCTTTAGGGCTTAAAATTGAATTTACATCCTACTTTCAGAGCGTGAATGACAAAACAGTATTAAGTATCATAGTTAATCAGAGAAAAACTAATTTTAAAGATGGTTTTAAGATTGTTGATAGATATGATTCGATTCGTTTGTACCTGAACATAATAACAACCAGTAGACAACATATGATATTTCTTGAAGTATTGTAAGTTTAAAATTAACGTATTGTTGCCAAATACCTTTACAGGGTCGGCCAGTGAGGTTCAAGAATTGTTTATTTGCTACAAAGAGTTGGTACCTTATAGAGTAATGTTGTTGTTGTTACTAATATAATCGCATGGAACAATTTAATGATAAAGAAATTTTTATTTGTAAATATTTTATGTAAGTATTTAAGTACCACGAGTCTAATTAAAATGTGTTTTTACTAATTCTGTTTATTTCAAATCTCCAATAAATATAATAGTATTGTGTATTTAAAACGACTACAACACTAGGAAAATAAATTTATGTTGCGGATTTTTCTTTGTTCGTTAAATCTTCCAGAGCCAAATCGCAAAACGTTAATTCTTATAATTTCGCCGAGTCTGTACGTCATATAGGTGAAAGATTGTAAAAAATCTGAAATCATGGAAATTAAATACGATTAATAAGATCATGGTTCGAATGTAAAGTTTTCGAGTTATGAGAAATTGGGAGCTTCAGTAACAAATTTACAACTTGCATAATTTACCTACAAACATCGTATATTGTCTGTCGAGCACTCGGTCGTTTATTTTTCTAACATCTTCAGTTGTTCGAAGCTCGTTAATAGGGATCGGAGTTATTATTTAAACCTTATACGAATCGCCCGAGGCATGTCGAGGTTAATTTAGTAACGAAGTAAGCACTTCTATACACTTTTTCAAACCAACAGCCGACAGCGGTAAAACCTTCACTGAAGTGTGTCCGATCAACAAGGCACTCATTCAACGATAAAAAATTCACAGATAATTTTTCTAAAATCAGCATCAATTTAATTGGAACAGAGTACAATGATTTTTTTTTTATTCACTAGGGTTTCACGCATTCACTGCATTTCAATTCACGCGCATGGAAGGTAGGCTTGGTGTCAATGATGGCTAGAACCTCTTAGGCTTTGGCCATATGTACAGTGGTGTACCAATAGGAGAATTTTGGTATCAATAACTCTTTTATTTATAAAATAAGTTAATGCTTATATATGTGAGGCAATCCATCTTAGTTTTACTACATCGACTAGGAAAACTGTAGTTTTTTCGAAAGAGGTTTCTTCAAGCTGATAATGGCTCCTACAGGGCACAAACTATACTAATAACTAAAGAAGCTTAGAGCAAACTTCATCTAACTACTGCAGGGTGTATTAGTGGAGCGGTTACTGGTGTATTTACAGTGTCCAAAAATCTCAGGGCGTCCGAAGGCGTCCAACGTGATTTCAGAAGTGCTATCTGGACAAATGTTTACGTACCCTGGAGAGCACGAGAGGACCCCACAATTTACCACCGGTATTTATTTACAAACACCGTTTATAATTGCTCAATTTGGTCGTTATTTTATAACTTTATTGACATAAGTTATCGTGCTACTAGTGGCTTCAGTTTTAGAGGATTTCGATATTAGTTATAACATAAGTATTTCTTGAATTATACTGGATATCTAAATAATTCCCGATTTCGTGTTGAACTTTAACAAATTTAGAGGGTTTAATATGCTAAATAAGAGAATTACTGTGCCTCTACCATAATGATGTTTAATTTCGGGGCGTTATACGTGAGAGTACTAATATAGCCAGGTTGGTAGTGACTCTGCCTGCCCAGCGAGGGGTCTCGGGTTCGATTCTCGGCCGGGGCAGATATTTATGTGATAGATAAATGTTTGTTCTCGGGTCATGGGTGTTTGTGATGTCATATTTGTGTATGTCCATGCCACGCGGAACACAGGGAATTCTACTGCGAGGGTGTGAGTGTGTTAAAAAAATATTTACGGTAACTACATACATTTCACTTGGTATACGGGGATGTTTTCTTTATTAAAGAGATATAAAATACATCTATAACTACAACATCTATTTGTTTTATATAAAATAAATTATTGTTTGACAACAAGCCCACTAGATTATTATTCCCAATTCGACACTTACCAGTAATCGATACTTTAATAAAACATTTAAGAACAAAATACTATACTTATCATTTCCAAAGCATAAAATGAGCTCTATTCCCCTATGATCTATTAATCAATTTTATTTTAAATACTTGACTCCATTTACGAATGAGATTGCATATTACACATTCTACATTACATAATCGATGGATGGATTCTGATTATTCTTTTTTGTTTTCTTTTTATAACACACTGTGTAATGGACCATTACTGTTATAAACAGTGGCTGGTAAAGAATGGTAAATAATTATTTTTATATTAATAGCCGACAAACGATAAAACGGACCACCTGATGGTATGTGTTCACCGTCGCCCATGGACATCAGCAAGAACAAAGATACCACTGATGCGTTATCGGCCAGGAAATGAGAAGATGGCGGTAACTAAAAGTTTTGGTCTGCTTTAGGTTTTTTATTAGTCATAAATCGTTTCGTATTTGTTATGAACATATCACACATGAGAAAGACGTAAATATTTATAAGTTTATTGTCACTGGAATTTTTTTCGCGTGTAACATGTATTTCATAGTTTTATACTTCTAATACGGGTGTATTACAAGTTTCATAACCACAACAGTCCTATTTAACAATCTTAAGTTTAAATTGGCTTATTAGACTCTGCAACGAACGGGTATCCGTACACGCATTATTTTTAAAAACTGAAGTGAACAAAGACTAGTGAAAAAAAAAAAACGGGAGAAATACGCGGACTACACAATATATAAGTATATTGTGTATCTATTATCTACCCGCAAGAAATTTATAGATTCAGATTGACATTTCATACTTTGAGGAATTACTTAAATTCATGTCTATACCTGGGACTTCAACATTACAAAGTAATATAACATATAATGTAATCATAACTATTGAGCTTGCGAGTTGTAAAGACTTAAAATTAATTAAGACTTAAATACGACTTAAATGGCTTTATCATAATTTCTGAATTGTTAACATAACGACATGTGAATAAAATATACTTAGATTAAAGTAAGGGATTCAGTTTAATAATTTATTTAAAACTAGCTGTGCCCGCGACTTCGTCCGTGTGGATTTTAACAAAATAGTTATTTAGTAGAAATAAAAGTAGCCTAAGTTACTCCTTATTACATCAGCTACCTGCCAATGAAAATACAGACAAAATCGGTCCAATCGTTTCAGAGATTAGCCAGAACAAACAAACAGACAGACAGACAGACAAACATTGTAAAAAATGTTATTTTGGTATATGTACCGTATATAATACATTCATACGAATGTAGTACAAAGCGGTTATTTTAATATTACAAACAGACAATCCAATTTTATTTATTAGTATAGACTAGCTGGCGCCCGGTGCGCTGCGCTTCACTTAAAAAAACTTCAATTTTGAATACGTAAATAAAACACAATATTTTTAGTTTTGCCATGTTGATGATAAAACAAATAAACTTGTCGGTTTACCAACGCGGGAACAATGTGTGCTTAGTGTTAGTGTTTTACTGTCTTTTTTATTTTATTTTTCTAGTGTTGCTAGCGTTCTAGTGTTGCCGCCACATACAAAATTTCACATCAATTCGACCTACGGTTCAAAAGATAAAAATCACTGCCACCAGCGCCACCTATCCGGCACTTGCGTAACTGTATTCGTCGGAGTGGTCATGTCGCCCTTTATATATGTATATATGCAAAATTTCATATCAATTGGGCCAACGGTTCTCGAGTTTTAGATGAACACAGATACATTTTCTTTTATATATATATATAGATACAGTAAAGTCGTATTCTTCTGCATCTAAAAAATATTTGTCCTCAATTGTCAATGTTGAATAATATTTGAATTTCAAATGAATCTGACGAAGTCTCTACGGATTATGTTTTGGACGAGAGTAAGGGTACTATTCAGATGCGATTGCAAATTGAGCTTTAATTAGAACCAACTAAGCGTTTCTTTATGGATTCCATATTCAAAAGTTCGTTCGGTATGAATTTATTAACTGAATATTGAATAATATTCTATTTGAATGCATAATTAAGAGTTGTTCCATCACAATTCACAGTAGTATCGATTCAGAGGTTCCCTTAAGTCGTTACAAGAACTGATCATTGACGCGAGTGATGTGATATTTTATGTGACGCCTATATTACATATATACATTTTAAAGTTTTGTTGACGTAAAAAATATAAAAAAAGGTCATGTAAAACAAAAGAAATAAATTATTTTTTTAAGTACTAAAGTTATTCACATAACTATACGACGAACCTTACATAATTATTGTCAAAATAACACAACAGTTTTATTGTTAAGTTAAAAAAAATACAATTTTTCAAAATATATGAACCAGCAAACGTCAGAACGGCCATCACATCATGCTCAGGTTTAAATTACCGTCACGATTTTAGTTCACGGTAAGTACTTTCCATTTACACTGGTGATATTGGATACCATAATGGATTTATTGTTTGTATACTTTCTTCATCAAGTAATACAGAAAATAATGGGTTAGGTCTGTCGTTAACACGACTCAAACGAAGTTTCAGAGTGATGTGTAGGCTTAATTAAATTAGAATATCTTTAAAGAAGAAATGGACTTACAACTTACAAAATCCCTCATAAACAGAATTCCAACAAACTTCTTTATTGAGTTGTAAGGTATCCTTATCTATCTTTGTGCTAGTTTTGTATGAGTCCAAACGAACATTAAGTGCTTATTTTATAACCTGCTGATTATCTGCGAAAGTAATGACATCAGATCTCTCTTGGTGGATGCTGATAAAGTTTGTGATCTTATATGTTGATAAGTTTTTATCTGGTTAGTTAGTTAACTTCAAATACAATCAAGTACGCTGGATTAACAAGATATACGGATAAAACATGCGGATGCAACAAACAAAGAAGAACAATTTGTATCTGTATGTGAATCTGTATGTGGTGAGCGCTCTTGGGCCCGTTACACTAATAAACTTACGAATGCCAGTGATGTCTATATAAGACTGAATAATTGGACTGAAACACGAGATAAGAGTGACCTGATAAACGGTAAGTAGTATTACATCAAAATTTTCCTACTGAGCAACAATAATAACAAGCAAAAATGAATGGTTGTCGTAGAATAATATCGTAATCATGACTCAGGAACGTGACATCCATCTAAGTGAGATGTAGTTTTGGAACAGTCGTAGTTTCAGTGAAACAAAGTGGTATCAATAAATTTAAACTCGAAAATTCAGTAGGCTTAACGTCTATACGCACGTGAAACGCCGAAAACAAAACGGGCAAAATTAATGACGGTAAATATACAACAAACTTATAAATAGCGATATTTTGGCAAAAAAAAAATGGCCGTATTGGGTCGCCCTAGAATACTTCCCTTAATACCATGCTGGCAGAACAGGTTGTCGTAAGAGGCGACAGAAGCCAGCCTGCTTGGTGGTAGGGCTTCACGTTAGGATTATATTATCAGTATTATTATTAAATCATTAATATTATTACTGGTATTATTATCTTTTCATGAAGCCTGCCTGGCTAGCTACCACCCTCCTGCTTAAGTCAGCCGCCAAACGACACGTCATGTTCCGGCTGGGGGCTTGAGAACCTGTACTTTCTTTCTTACCTTCTCATTTCCTGGCCGACAAAACATGTCCATGGGCGACGGTGACCACTTACCATCAAGTAGCTCGTCCGCTCGTTTGTCGGCTATTAAAAAAAAATTAGTGAATATGTATTCAAAATCAATTATTATTTTATTTTGTATTGATTTTAATTATTAGGGTTTCACTTTCATAACATAACAGCCCACGACATAACGTTAATATTTAAATTATTTATCAATCTTTGACCCGACTTTCAAATTTGTTTGAATTTGAGACGAATACATAAAAATATAAAAAAATACATGTTTATACAATGGCTGCAATTCAATAGCTCACTAGTGCAACAGATTTTCTATACAAATGAGAAGCTCTCAATTACCAGGTTAGTGGCCAACTCGTGTGTCGACAATTCCAAAATTTCCGAAAGGTAAATCGGCAACGCCAAGACAGGCTTTGCCGAATTTTTCGTGCAACAATAATACACATTTTGCAATCATAATTACAACCCGTAATAGTCTCATTACTGGACTAACTCTCCAATCACAAGTCCTGACCAAGTGCGGGTTCAATGACTTGACACACCTTGTTTTAAGGTACTTTTTCATCTTGTATTTAATATTTATTATATCAAGCCAAGATACAGTATGCTCAAGGCCACCTCAGGTTGAAGCCACTTAACATTTAAAAAGAAAACACATGTAATAATGTTTTATTTCTTCACTATCGTTGGACGTGAAACGCTTAATGAACAGTATAAATCACTGAAACGAACTTGGGATACCTAATTTTATTAAGAAGGGAGTAGAGTTCACCTTATTAAATTACCTTTGCCCCGACTTGAGATAAGAGGCTTGAGATTTAAAGTTCAGTTTGAAACGCGTTTCGGTTAATTTGCTTCCTTAGAATTTGCTGTTATTACAGAAGAAACGTCACCCAGATTCGTTCAGGAAATCAGTGTTTACGCGGCATCAAAACTGTAAAATTGTGTGCGTGAAAAAGTATAACTAATTCGGAACATTTTTTTTTATGTTAATAGCCGACAAACGAGCAGATGAGATCGAAACGAGCATCGCCCATGGATATCAGCAAGACCAAAGATATCACTGATGCGTTGTCGGCTAGGAAATGAGAAGGTAAAAAAGATAGAACTGGCTCTCAAGCCCCCAGCCGGAACACGACGAGTCGTTTGGCGGCTGACTCAAGCAGGAGGGTGGTAGCTAGCCAGGCAGGCTTCACGGAAAGATAATATAATACCAGTGATAATATTCATGATTTAATAATAATACTGATAATATAATCTTTACGCGAAGCCCTACCACCAAGCAGGCTGGCTTCTGTCGCCACTTACGACATCCTGTTTTGCCAGCATGGGATTGTGGGGAGTATTCTAGGACGCCCAATACGGCCAAAACATTTTGAAATCAAGCAATATCAAGCAAGTAAAGCAAACGAAAACGAGAAGACGGATAACTAGATAAAAAGATTACCATCTATAGATAGAGTGCTATCTGGGGTAAGGTAAATAAGGAATGTAAGGGGGTCTATTCACATTGGAATGAATGAAATGATAAAATGAAATGAATAGATACTGCATTGTTGAAAGATCGAATGATGAATGTTTTTTTAATCTGCCTGGTTGACTTGCTATCTCTCTTCTTTTAGAATGAACCATGAAATGTGTTACAAAGGTTTCGTTTGAAGAGCAAGTTCATGTCGGTGTAGTAAGACAGGTCATCAAACTAATCATAATGTAATGTCCTGATATATAGCGAGCGTATACACTATTAAGCGCTAGATGCTACTCAAATGCTAATACAATACTAACAGAGAAACAGTAATGAAACAAGACACGTGTGTGGAAATTGGTAATACATCACGAATAGGATTCTGTGGTATTTGTATCAATATTCTCCGCAACGAAACAGCTGATTTGATAGTTTGCTTTGGTGTTTAAACTTCATGCACATAATAAATGTTTATGTACAAGTTGTATAAACTTGTACAATGTTATCGCATCTGATACTATTGTATCTTATCTTACAAATTTTCCGTGTCCGTAATAATACCATTCTATCTGTTAGGAAGGCAAGAAAAAAATAGGGCATGTCAATAAGGGAGACACACGTTGCGGTTTCGTTACGTCCCAGCGTAAGTTATAATATGCATAAAGATTCTGTTTATATCTTTTATTTAGGACACAAACGAATATTTCGTTCATTTTTTGATATTCAAAACATGCTGTGTAGCTTTGAAATTTTCAGTTAATTATCTTAATACCGCCCAAACTTTAACCTGAAAAGGAGAACTTATTCGACACAAGATTATCAAACTGTATGTATAAGTGTAGTTTCTACGAATTTTTTGTTTTTGTCGTCCATAAGTTTCGGTGAAAATTACGCATAACGTCTATCTGTTCGTCCAACCTAACAAAAAGATAAATAAATTAATATATATATTAATATTATATTAGAGATATTATGTCATACATGGTTTCTTTATTAACCATGCAGGTTTCTTCATCGCGTGGACGGAACCGTAATAAAGCTCCAAATCATAATTTACGAAAATACTATTAAAAATTTACCTTACATTTTGTTTTGCGTTCAGTTGTTGTTTGTTCGCCATGTATTGAAAATTCATCCAATAAATTACAATCAGTAACGTCAGTCACAGTAGGCAACAGTGGAAGAAAAATAAATATGTTTTCCCCTTGTTTTAACAAATTTCATTAGTATAAAACTTTCTTCTATAACAACCGACAAATTGCAATGTTGAAGAGTTGTTGAGAGACAAGCATGAAGTTACACTCATATTAACTATTAATAAATTGGCGATCCCTCTGATGGTCTGCTGTTGTTTGTTGTTGTTGTGCTAATTACTCTGGCCGTGAGCACTTACTATTAGGTATAGATCTCTTTAGGGTTAAGTTTGATTAAAGAGTCTATCGAGGGTCATTTAACACCAGGTGAACTGCGAGTTCGGCTGGTACCAATACAAAATTGATTATTATTCCCTAAATAAAAAACTCTGCGGACTTTCAAGAATCGAGCCCCGACCCACAATACTTTCTAAGCCCGGATTGCGCTCGATTGAGGTCCCAATCAATATTGGGATAGTAATGATAGTAATGACGGGACGACCGTTCCTATCGACAGAAAGGATTTTTATGATATCACGGGACAAGTAGCAGAAAAACCTGACGATCGTTATATGATATCCGCTTGAGCTCTTATTGTACTAAAATTTCATGCACCCTCGACTCGCTCATATTGGATAAAGTGGGTTGGATCACAAACACCCTAAATAAATTGGAAGGCAGGTGCAGGGTTAGGACCTTTTTCGACAAAGACGGGCTCAGTGGTGGAAAACCTGTACCCTTTTTAAAATATCTCATTATGTTATTCTAGAAAATTCCATATCATTTGATACATAATAATTTATTCTCCGAATACGAAGTTATATTTTTATTACCGAATTGCCCGCGCTTCGCTTTGAAACTGTCAATCTTTAACTAACAGTGCCTCACTCTATTTTCCGTGACGTGTACGTGTTTGTGCTGAGACTGAGGAATTGTTTGAAATAGAAATGGATTTGTTTATTCCAAATAGGTTTTTATAAATACTTTTCAAAAGTAAATATAAACCATCGCTTCAGAAAATCCCTACAATGAGCTGTCTTGTGGAAGAAGAGGCAAAAAATCCCATGGAGAATATGTTCCACTATAGCTATTAAGAATACTTATTATTGCTGATGTTTACATACACCCCAAACTCTATACATACCACATACCAAGCAGTTTTTTCTTTAAAGAGCAGCCCAGTTTATAGAAATCTCTCGTCGTAAGAATAGTTTTGAAGTTCGTTTCAAACTTACATTTTGGCAATTCCGTCAAATCCAACAGAATTTTATTGTAAAACATTGCACACGGATCATGAATTTCATATTTACAATTCTAAATCAAAATTATGGGAATGGAAATAGACTCATTTCGAGTGAAAATGTCTTTAATATTGACCCGTAATCCAGCTCGTCTAGTATTATCATAATATGTCATGTAATTTACGCGTGATGCCATAAAATATAAATAGATAGAAGACACCTAATTTATATTGATTCCTACACTAAGTCTGAACCATAATAGCTTTAAACTTTGTCTTTTTGTGATGATATAGATAGCTACTTAGCGACGGGACAGTATTATTAACCCGACGATGATAATGATATGGGGTACAATATATTTTACTGTTTTATGAAATATTTTAATTTCAAGATAAATGTATATCAGATTACCCGAGCTCTTGTTACCTGGTCATTACCGGAACGTGATAAAATGTTAAGTTCAAATTCAATACGTATTTCGTTTAGTACAATGGGTGATGTAGAAAATTGTTTTAAATGGGACCGCCAGTCACAAACGTTACAGCCTGTAACTTTATAACCTTTTGACATATGGAGATGATTAGACTATTTTTTAAACTAAAGAATCTATTGCTAAATTTATAATAGTTGCTACTTTTAATGATAGTACATACGCAATAGGGTAGGGTAGAATGAGATCATGTATATACATATATATAATTACTTATAGTATTCATTGGAAATCAGCATTATCTACAGGGTCTTATTCTCCTCTACACTATTACATTAATATATCCTATGTATTAATATATGCCTATTACATTAATATATCTTATTGCATAAAAAATAAATAATTATGGATGGTGGTGGCGCAACAGTAGTAGTATCCGATCGCTAAATTGAATGGAATTCTATAGGTTTATATGGAAGTGTACCGCATTTGTTCAGATTTAACTATGGCACCAGCTCACGAAGTTTGTCCAAATTTTAAAAAAATTGTACAAATATAAAGGATATCCAATTTTTTTGGTACAGTATATCCACGATTGTGAATAGGTAGAACAGCGACGCGGTTAAAATTATAACAGGATGCCGGTCTGTCTGGTAGCAAAATTAGACTGGTTATGAAACAGCGGCATACTACCAACGTATTATTAAAGATGATGTGGGGCTAAACGTAGGCTAAATGTATGTGTTTTTACCTCTAGACTACGCTATCAGGTGCAACAACAATATTGTTAGAAATAAATTATAATAAGGAAAAATAGTGTCCTTTGTCACTTCCTTCAAATAAGTTAGTTGTTTGAGATTGACAAATACTGCGCAGTAGTGAATTTTAAACCTAACCACATGAAAACATGACGAGATGTAGAGGTTGTGGTAGGAGTAAGAATTTAATTACATGTGTGTTCTGCAAGTTTTAGTAGATGGACGAGCATATGAAAACGAAAATTATTTCTACGAACGCTGATTGCAAGTCACTTGAAAACCAAGCCAAAATGTTAAACACTGTTAATTTTCGTAACCCAGAAGTAAATTTCATATACAAATTTTAACAACGCTCGAGATTATTTAAAACCTTTTGTAACGCGTCTAAATAGCGAACAACAGCGTAATATGAGATCAGTAAAATTATAAAGAGGGAAACATAGGATTTATTGGATAAAAAAACTGCGAATACAAGATATAAAATACCTTACTGAAAAATATAACATACAAACGTTGGTACTGGAATATTGTAGGAGTTTTGAAACATTTTCCAAGACGTAATTTTGGAAATTTACAAAAATATAAAGCCTTCCAATCATATTTGCGTCCGATTATGATTGATTGTAATTTCGAGGGATTAAGGGATTAAATAAAAGCCGATAGATTCAGGCCAGTCCCTGATGCGACTGAGTTCATTATTGATATCATTGTTTGCTTCATCAATATCGACTACTGCAAAATATTAATCTAGTTGCATTGTGTCTGCGCAGAGATGAAAAATTGATTAAATAGCTTTAACTGTAAAGTAATACCGTGACAAAATATTTTGTCAAAATGTAAATTAATTAATTTAATGACCATCCTAGTAGCTTAATCTGTGTGAAGAATTAGGGTTCCGCTACCCTTACGACTGATTTTAAGTTCTGAAACTTCTTTCGAACGTTCTAAATTAAAGGACCGATTTAATAAACGGATTTTTGCCGCTTGATGAATCTAGGCTATGACAAGATATGTTCATAGTTAAGTTATTGATAACTGTATCACACAACTTGGAATAGATATTATTTATGTGATATTTTTTATAAAAATAATAAAATTAAAAATTTTCTGAGCTGATTTTAGTTTGGTGTCAAAGCATTTGGGGTTTATTGCAGAGAGTCTCTTCTAATAACAAAAAAAGTTTGTATGTTCCACCACTTTGCTCTAGTGAGCATTGGTAAAGGGGTTAATGGTCGACTCAAATGTCGGATGCCGTTCGAAGATTTCTAAGATGACTGAACGACAAAGGATTGGCACTCGCATCCCCTTTAAGCGCTTAAGAAATCAATCCTCTATATGGAATAAAATCAACCGCCAAGAATCTACCGCATCCGCTGTTGCTTAAATCGGTTGACCATATTGGACCGATACAGGCCGTGGAGCTATGAGCTCTCCACGCGAGCACGTAATTTACTTAAATATTGTATATGACGGCTGAATAACATTGCTGGGGTCATGGTCATACAGGTTCGTGGATAGATAATTGGTAATTCGAGCAAAGTCACGTTTTCCCAAGAATGCACTGTTAACAATAATTACAAACGAAACGTGTAACAGTTACAAGTAGAGAAGCATTAGTCTCCAGCATGGTTGAAACAAAATTGATTCATTCCATAGCCCATGTCCGTTAGTTAGGCTCTGTTTTAGAATGCGTAGCATCGGTTGGAACAGTTCTGTCATCACTGTTTAGTTCATGACTGTTTCCGACATTATATCGACCAAATATTTTTTGATGACACGGCTGTTTCAACCTTCATAGTACGAGTAAGTACGCAATACGTGTACCCACTCAATGTTATGTACCATACATATACATAATTATGCTGTATGTCGATATTGCGATTCAATGACGTTGAATGAACGTTAAATAACGTACAATATAAGAATGGCATCTGTATTTATAGCAAGAATGTGTACAACTCACGATGATAAAAGTTTAAATTTATATAGGTACAATAAATTCAATAATCTCCAAGTATATAACGACGCTATCCATTTACTACTTATGCTAACAAAGCTCTCTGTGTAGGTAAATTGAATAATGTCCGACAATGACAAATTGTTGGGCAGGTGCGTAGTTGGCCCTTTTCTTGTGGTAAATGTGATTAGTGGTGAATTGGCTGGCGAGGAAACCACTTTTTGGCTAAATTTTCATGTTTCTTGTAAGCAAAAATAAATTTCTTATTAGGAAAATACTTATTAAAATACTTAGCGATAAGATCACTTTTGTATTTCCATATTATGTATGAGCTGGGTTTTAATATTATATCTTGATATTCTTATGGTGTACAATAAAGAACATTCTCTTCTATTTCTATTTTATAGCTGAAGGAAACATAATGTGCTATAATATATTTTTTTGTAGACATCATGAATGCGAATCCTCCCCTGCTCGTAGTGCACTCTGCTGAACCAGTAATAAGCCGATCTTGATTGATGTCTTGAATGTCTTATTTATGAACGTCCATGGAGGCCAGTACCCACTTACTATTAGTGGCCCGTTTGTTCGTTAGTCCGTTATCTTCACGTAGTAGTGGTTGGTCCAAACACATAATTTATTCTTCGAGCTTCTGTTCTGTTCTCCGATTGTCAATTGCTTTATATTTTATTATTTTTATGTTGTTATTTGTAGTATTTGATGAACTTCAGTGTTATCATTTATAAAAAATGGAAAAAGATTAAATTTAATTAAGTAAACTAATGTTTACGTTCAAAAAAAAATCTGGTGTGTTAGGTGCCGTGGTTCCGGAGACTCATAAAATTCGTACTCACTATAATATTAATATATATATCGTATAGATGAAAAAGATAGCCAAATTAAGTGTGTAGTCATGGTGAACCTTGCCAGGGCAGCATAACTAAACTCAAGGAAATGTTCAAAACGCGTTATTGGTTTTTAAATATCGCTTACTTAAGCTATACTTCATTTCTAAAGCTTAATATATAACTTTTTACCAGCGTTAGTCCAAATGTGACTACAAAACTCCACACATTGTTAAACCTGAGTTTTGTACAGGGTTAAAAGCTGATTCGGTGTGAAGTAAAGTCGCACTATCGCAAAGTGCCCAATTTTCCTTCCAACAGCTTTACCCTTGGACTCGATGAACTGAGCAAAGATGAGGTTCAAAGAAAATTCAGTTTTCAACAATGCATGGTTGCAATGATCAGTGCATGGAATGAAATAGATTCTGGAAAGTAAGAGCCAAGGTGAATGCCCTCCTTTTGACGGTGAACAGACATGTGTTTTTGTGGCATTAAATTTCACAATAATGTCAACGCTCGATTCGAACACTGCCGGAAGTATGAGGTTCATACGTTCCACCATGGCCCTCTCTTTTGGACT
Source organism: Megathymus violae (assembly GCA_003671415.1). Classification (NCBI taxonomy): domain Eukaryota; kingdom Metazoa; phylum Arthropoda; class Insecta; order Lepidoptera; family Hesperiidae; genus Megathymus; species Megathymus violae. The sequence goes on from PDGT01000089.1 coordinate 950,311, forward strand.
GTATTTCGTCCACACTGACTTCTGATGATTCTGAAGATATGTCTCCACAACTGTGCTGCCATCTACATATGCATAGATATCGGCCCTAAGCAGGTTAGCGTCCCAGACCCCGTCTGTCGAAAGCCTTCGAGATATCGAGGGTGATGCGCTGTTGGACTCGCAATATTAGAAGTAAAGTCCAAAAGAAAACAGATTGGTCAAATGGATATTTAGGAATTGAAAGACCTATGTGATTATTACTGGGAATTATGGCATTATGTTTTTGTTAATCATTTTCGGACACCAAAAGAAATATATGCTGTCTCTCATTGGGTGTGAATAAAATATAAAATGTACTCAAGTAGCGTAAAACAACAAAATAGAAAAAGATAAATTCATGAAATTGTGAAGTCATGAATCGGACTATGATAAATATAGTAAATGAATCTAAAATTTGCAGTTAATTCTGACGATGATGAGAAAATATCGTGATCCCCATATAAGTTAAACATGTTTTGGATATAAAAACTAAATTATGTCACTGGTTTTCAGATTATAGTAATTTAAAGAATTATATGATTATAGGTACTAGGTACTAGACTTCAAACATGACCGAATGGTAGAGGCCATTCGGTAATATATAACACAGGTCAACACTAAAAACCTTGTCATCAAAAAGCTCTATTCCGCAAACTCGCACATTATTTGTACCAAAATTGCGTTTCTCGACATTTTGATTGCCTGGACGACATACTGAATATAAAAATGTATCTAAAACAGTGTCAAAACTTTATTAATGGTCCTCGAAAAAGTTGTTTTACGCCGTGTTCGTCGTGTTTCTGCTGTGTCCGTGTTGTAGTATAGAAAAATTCGAAGATAACCGGGAAAATTTAATACAGTTGACGCATTACACATTGTTATATGACTTTATTCACCGAGCGAAGGGTCCTAAGTTCGATACCCATTCGAGTGTTGTTCTTTGGATTTAGATGTCTATTACGTCGTGGTTGTATATGTTTGTCATGGTCACAATAAATATCTAAAGAGGTCAGTGAAAAATTGTTTTAAGTAGCAAATATATTTTATAAAATTTAATGAATAGGTAAATTCTTCAAAATCCTGCCGGCAGCGGAGAATGGAGGGTGATGCCCTGCCAATAAAACGTACGTCGGCTACGATTAGTTGAATAGACTTTTAGATGGTGAGGTTTCCTTCCGGCCAAAACGCAGTCTCGAGGACGGATGTAATACCAAATACACTACGAAGTACAAAGACTTCTGATTTACAATTGAAATAACGATGTAACATTGCCTTGTTCCGTGATCAACTAAGTGTGACATGGGCAGAGAGGTTGGCTTGAAATAGAATATAAATATAACTTCTTATTTCTAAATATAGATTAAGGACCTTAATCCATAATTCAACATTTATCTTAGGATTCCGAAGGTCCCTAATCCTTAAAACATAGGAAAGTAGGAAAATAATATAAATCCCAGACGTATAATATTTTTAGAACGAAAATCTCCTATGATCTTCTCAGCTAATTTGTCTCTGAATAACAGCGTTTTATTAGTCAAATTATTATTATATGTATTTCATGTATACATTTCTCATACGTATACGATATGGATAAATGAATATATAGAAATAGCATGGAGCTGTCTTTCTGAAAGTGGTGGTAACGTCTCTTTGTTAATTAAATAGGCTTTTTTTTTATTTTGTAATTTAGGTACATGCTTATTAGAATTGCTCACTATTTTTAGGGAAGCACAGAAATTGTGAGGTGTCCTGAACACTTAAAAGCTCTCCACAATGTTCTCAGAAGTATATAATTCTACCAATTGCACTTGGTCAGCCCGAGGCTGAGCCTTTATCCCTGAAGAAGCCTAAGCTCCTCTATGAGACACTTTAGAAGTTGAATTTAAGTTTATTCCCGTCACAAAATTGAAATTTGTATATTGTAGTAGTACATATATTTTAACATTACACAAAAATGTATTTTAACTGTATTTCATTCGACTATACGGGGTTTATTATTTTAATGCGGTCGATGTTTACTTACCGCTGTCTCGAATAAAAAAAATACTATGTATAATTTATTTTAACCTTTTTTATCAATGTCAGAGCTTCTATCAATGACTCTTTGAAATAATGAGCACCGTAGGCCGTTCCGCTGTAGGTATATGTACTTGTTAGTAAAAAAACTCTGTAGTATTTCTTTTGTTTCAATGCAAAGCACTTTTTAAATAAATATATTATTTAGAGTAAATTGAATGAACCTTAAACATAGTCTAAAAATAAATGATTTTACGTTTCGTATGAATGAGAGTTGAAATATTAGTCCTTTTATGTTTAACTGTTTGTTTAGATACTACCGCAACTTTATTATTACTATAGAAATCTCGAGTCTGTCTATCAGTCTTTCAGTGTTGGGCTTGTAAAGAAACAATCTTGAATAACTTCTCAAAAAATATCGCATCATTGGTCTGACAGGCGTAAACAGCTAATAATGCTCAGAAAAAATTGTCTGGAAAGGTTCCGCACTGCTTATTATAATGAAAAGTATGTAGATTAATACTAATTTCATATATTTATTTTGTAGAAACGCCGTTATGTAAATATAAAATTAAATAAGGTACCCGCGGGTATTAAGGCCTAGCTAAGAGAAATTTGTAATAAAATGAAAAATATCCAACATAATCAACAAGTTTTATTATGTATCAGTCATGCACTTATATGACTACAGAATTTAAACATAAAATAGCATCTCCTGCTTAAAACTAAATCAAAATATAACTTTTTTAAAACTCAATCTGTAGGCCTTATTATACTTCGGTAGGGTAAAAAGGCCTATAGTTTAAACTATCTAAAAATCAACTTATAGTATGTAAATTGGTAGGTTTGAGATCAATAATCATACAAATAATGTAATAGGAACATAACGGTCATATAAAATTAAATAAATTGCCTCTATTCGCATCCACCAGGACACTGAAATTCATCAGTATCTTCTTTCGACAAACCGACACACTCTTCGTGATACCACTTAAAACATCGCGAGCATTGCCTCATTGCATCATCCATCCTGTCTTCTTCGCAGGCATGACAGTACCAACTTTCTTGCTTTTGTGGAGTGCCTTTGATGGTGGTAGACTTTTTGGCAGATACGATTTTAGCTCTCTTTGGATTTCAGTCTTTTTGGATTTCCTCTTTTCTGTTCTATCTTTCTTCACTTTAGCTCCTTCCCTTCCCTTGACTCCTTCAAATTTCTCGTTTAGTTTATTGTTCTTTGTTTTGTTATCTTTCATTTCCTTACTATTTATTTTCTCTTCATTGTATTTATCAAACAGATCTTTTGTGACTGGCGTATCTTGATAATTAATCGCTTTTCGTGTAACAGTCGGCGTTTTTGTTTGAATTTTAACAGGTGTAAGCAGGAGATCATAAAATTCATTTCTTTTTAACTTACTGAGTGGCAAATCATCCGATTCCTCTGAACTGGAGCTTGAACAATAAACTGTGCGATAAAAACTGCGTTGCACAGTTTGCTCTTTTAAAATCTGCCGTGTTGATGTTGATGCTAAAGCTGGGATTGTTTATTAGCTTGTTTTGGAGTCACTGGTCGAGGACAACCAACAGGTGAAATATTTCCTTCCATGACATCGGATATTGGAATCTGTGTCAAAATCGATGGTGATGTATCACCAGGTTCTGGAGTCTTCTTTTGACGACTATCAATAGGTGGCACGTTTTCTTGATCAAGATCAGGCGTTGAGGCTTCCGATAAAATAGACGGTGCTGTATCTCCGGATCCTGGAGCTTGTACATGAGGATATTGGAGAGTTGATACTTTCTCTTGTTCGTCATCAGGTGCTGGAGCTTCCGTTAAAATTGAAGGAGCAAAAGCTGTTTCTGGTATGGCCTGTGGATTGAAGGGATACAAGCCAGTCGCTCTAAAGCCACTCGTGATATTACTGTGTGTCATACATTTAGACCAAACGCTTGAAAGAACATAATTAAAACGTGATTTTGTAAGTTTTTTATCTCTGTTTTGGTCTAAAAATAATAACACTTCAATATCCCAGTGGTGTTCAACGATCTATAGATGGCTTTGTCGAGGGGCTGCAGTTCATGAGTTGTATTGCAAGGTAAACAATACAAATATATGCCAAGTGAGTCAGATATATCGACAATAGAAAGATCTAAATGACATGCTGCTCCGTCAAAAATCAAAACGCATGGTCCCTCGCTTTTGTATTTGGACAAATGTCTTAAAAATGATTTGAAAAGTTAATTTGTCATGTACCCCTTTGCTGACTTTTCTACCAAAGATCCGGGTGGCAAATTGTCGTACAATTCTGGCTTTAATCGTTTGCCCTTAAATATGACCATAGGTGGTATTGCAGTACCGAGAGCATTAACACATCCTGCAATCGTAACGCTTTCTGCATGTTCGGAAGACTGCAAATGAACCCTTTTAGCCCCTTTTTTGCCCAAAACACTTTGCTGGTGGTGGATACTGAGACGGCAACCTTTCTCATCCATGTTATATATTCGTTCAGGATGATCATATAATTCGAATTTATCATAAATAATTTTCAATTTTTGGAAGTGGTCGTCAACAATAAATTTATTAAGTTTTTGGGCTCTCGCTGGGTTCATAAATTGAGCTCTTCTGACCGATACTTCAGGGTGTCTTTTCATGAACGCTTTAAACAGTCTTTACCTGCGCATTTGCCAATATTATTAAAATTGTGCTTTACATTATTTTGCTCACAATATTTATACACCAATCGACGCAGTATTCTTGGTGTTACAGGCAAGCCTATTTCAGAATACCGGATTATCCTTTGCACAAGTTGAGCTTCCTCTTCAGTATTCAATATAGGTTTACGTCCCAAAGTTTTCTTTAAACTGCCAGACTGCAGATGATTTCTGATTGTTCTTCTAGGAACTTTATATCTTTCTGCAGCCGTATACGTACTCATAGCTCCTCTTTGTACTGCTCGAACAGCTGAGATCAGGTCGTCTTCTGACCACAATGCCCGTTTGGGAGGCATCGTGACCGTAACAACTGAAAACAATCATAAATAAATTAGACATACACACCCACACACATACAAACATTCCAAAAACACACCCCTCCTTATTTCGCAGATTAAAAAAATAGGAGTATAATTAGGCCTATAGTAAAATTTTATAGGCCTTAATATCCAACGACCATGTGTACAGTACAGGAAACAAAATAAAATAGAATTTTGAACACGACACCTCCTTTAGTAGGTAAGAACTAGAATAAATTAATCAATAAGTAAATAGACAATCAATACAGGAATGTAAGAGTGATATTTCAAAATTGACTTACGTTTTACTGGAGCTAATTTTTATAATTCGTGTCGCGTGACCGCACCGCAGAATGTTTTTGACGACACTGGCGCGGAGGACGGAGGAAGCGCGCGTCCGCCGCTTCGTAGCGATTTGTAGACGCACCATGCATGTGCGAGTGTAAACTTGTTCTTCAACTACAGTATTTTATACGATTTTTGTAACTTAGGCCTTATTTACCGACAGGCCTTAATACCCGCGAGTACCTTATATATAAAGAATATTTAACTTCGTTTTTGATATGAAAGTAGCAAATAATTATGCAGTAAATTTGACCTCTGTTTACTATAACTTAGAAACAAATAATTTACAGAAAAAAAACGAATTTTATATGGGTTTTACCTAAAAGATAATGTAATTTAGAAAAATTCATAATTTAGCAGAACTATTTATTATTACTAATATGTGATGAATAAGTGATGCTTTTTCTTTCTAAATTGGAAAAAAAAAATAATTTGCACTGTGGTGGGGTATTTTGCCCGCCGGACTAGTTTCCACGCTGCTTCTAAAGTTGACCGTGAAATTTTTCATACATGTTTCGGCCGTAGTTTCGGAGAGTCGGTAACAATGCGGGTCCACCGCTTCGTTTTCAGTCAGCAATGCGCCGTTAACTCCTTTTGCCGTTAACTCCGTTAATTAATGTCAATGGGCGACCGTGACCACACACCATCAGGTGGCGCATTGTTTCGTTTGACGACATGTTACTGAAAAAAAAAATTACAATTTTAGTTTGTAATTTTTAATAATATATTATTATACAATTTGTTAAATTTATTATACATGACCCTGGTGTTAAGTTGTTCCTATAGAGTAGACTTTGTACAGCAAAGACTTAACTACAGCAATTTAGCAGCTTATCCCTAAACTAGTAAATTCAATTCCTAAGTACAAGGATGTTTTTTAAAAAGTGGCCACCATTACTAAAGCACAGAATTAAACACATTTCATACGGCAGGTAAGCAATGACTTTACCCTTTATCCTTTAATACTGTAAGGCAAGGCTGAAGCGTAGTCGCTCATCCGCAAGAGGGCAACTAATTGCAAATGGTTGCAAGCTGCCCTAGTTTTGTTTTGGTTATTTTTACGCTTCATTTTGGACAGCAGAGAGGCGGAGACTGTAGCTATCTACAGTCTGCAACGAACAGCTGTGAAGTTGCCCTCCTTTTTTTGGTTTCGTCTTTTTTTCCACGGTTTTAATTGGCGGTGCTATAATCTGTGTACCTTCACAAGATACTTCAGAAATATATAATCACGCAATTATAAGCAACCACTAGTTGCAAGACGAAAGAATCCTACTATCAAGAAAATGGATAATTCGCTAATGTTGCTCCAATGGTTTTTTCACTCAACAGAGGCCCATTCATCTTTATCAGAGCAGCCCAGGACGTTGGTTAAGACTGACAGTCTCGAATTTTATGTAATTTTCCTAGAACTTTTCCTTACTTCCTTGTGAAAAACAATAAATAAGCTTGGTGATTATGTTTTTGTTTATCTTTGTTTTGACATCGGACTGGTATAGCTAGTTGATGTTATTTATATTTAGCAGAGTGTTTGTTATCAAGAGGATATTGCGGATAGGTCGCTTACCAGTTTTACGTTGGAACAAAGTGTATTTTAATGGTAAATCTAAAAAAAAATGCCATTGCATTTGCCAATGACTATGGTACATGTCGCTGACGTGTAGAAGGTCAGATAGTTCTCCTACTTTTATCTGAATTTACTAGTTAACTGGGTGTTGAGCATTGCGACCGAAATACGCTAACAACATTTCTGGGAGGAGTAGCTAACCAGGTAGTATCTTTTTATAAACAGACAAACCGATTTATGTCAACAAATGACAAACATATCTATAGATATGACGATAAATAAGAATACATCAATGCTTGACTCCAATGGTACGTGGTAAGTGGCGATGAAGCCTTAGATGGTAAGAAATAAATCTTAGTAAGTTACAAAAAGGATAATTGAATGTTTTTGTAAATAGAATTTCGATTATAGTGTATAGTAAACGCCGGAAATTGAAATTACTGCTCTATTTCTGCAATGTATTGTTATTTACTAAATATAGTAGGATTATTAAATTTTACTTGATGCTGGAAAACTAATACTTACAACTAATTAATATTAGAAAAAAATAAAGTAACATAAATTCAACTAAAATATATTCAGGTATATAGATATAAAATAAAAGTTAAGCGTTGCAAATGATAATGAAAAGGCTTGTCCCTTAATTTTGAAGCTCGAGTCGAATTCTGTGCGGTTTCCCAAGAGTAAGGGACAGTGGCAGGAAGGGACCATCCGGCGAAATGTAATAAATTTGTCGCTCACTCAATTGTAAAGAAAAAACGATATAACAAAGCCCTATTTTACACTGTCTTTTTAGATTATTATGACTCGGGATTTACCGGTTAGTGACAAGTTATTATTATACAATATAGATATGACTGTGTGTTACAAAATTACAATGTCTGAACATCACAATCGCAAAAATTACTGTACGAATTGTATTGTGATTTTTAAATAGAAGTCTCGAGTTTTTCCCGATAGATTGCGTGATTCACACGTAAAGTTGAGATACAAGTAATCAAAATAAATAAAAATCATAAATTAAATAATAAAATAAATAAATAACAAATAAATAAACAAAATAAATAAAATACAAGTAAACATAATAAATGTAAAAAAACTACAGATAAAAATGAGTACCTAATAATTACTTAACATTTATGAACTTAAGGATTTCCGATTTCAAATGCAGTCATTGAAATTAAATACAAAAGTGATTTATATTTGAAGATATCTGATTTATCTTAATATGATGGGAAATTTTATTGTCATTTTCTTTCGCATTGACCTCATTTCATAGAAGTTACTTGCTCATATTTTTCGAGAACTTCGTATATTTTCGGGATAAAAGGTAGTTCTCAGAAGCTCGTTCATTTAACACGTCACTTGAAATATTACACAAAACTTTATTTTTGGGGTTCCACTAAAAAAACTGTTTTTTTTATCTCTATCCGTTCGTTCGTTTGTCACAATTATTATTAACTTGGAAAATATAATTCGACTTGTAGCAATGACACAAATATTTTTTTAAAGATAAATTAATCCAATTTCAGGAAAATGTACGAAAAAGGTTTTCGCTACAAGCTAATGTTAATACCTCTTGTCATAACTTATAGTTTATAGCAATTTATAGAAATCTATTTTAAAATTTCCACCAGAAAGTATTTTACTTTGCAGTAAGGACGAATCATGTCTCATGCAAACTCAATTCGGAATTAATTAGTTTATGTAACTTTTAAATGTGCCAACATTAAACCCTTAATCAAATTCTTTTGATATTTTACCAATTAATCATATTTTTTTTGTTTTTTTTTTTAATATAAAACAGTTTTAATTTTTTCTGTGTTACAAAACGACGTTAGATTAAATCAACACAAATTTTATATAATAATTAACATTTTTTAAGTCATGGAGTCCTTTCATTATGCACTATCTCAACGCTGAAGGACCCTTCACATGAAAAGTGTAAAAAACTTTACCAGAGAAAAGTTGGAATGGACATTTTTCCGTCCAGCACTTTTACAGAGACGGAAGCTCGCGAATGTCTTTTTATAGATACCCTTAGTTTTACGTATTGTAGAATTACCTACAGATTTGATAAGACCAAAGATTATATCTTATATTCTGAAATGAGTAAGTTACTAATCTAGTATGACGTTTACATAAATGATCCTGGCACTCATTAATACGAATAAATAATACATTTCATTATCATATTTATTCATGTCAAATAAACATATAAATAATTATATTTCCCGTATCGTGACATCCTGTCACGTAATAATTAGCTATCATTAATAACGAATACACATTGCTGTCATGTAAATGTTCTACCCAACTGGAAATCGAATTAGAGACCGCGGCAGGCTGAGGTTTTACCAACAGGGGACCTTCTACATCGTTAACGTTGTCGTTTTGTTTTATATTTAGAACTTACATTTGTAATTTCGTACAAAAAATGTCAAATAATATTTATATAACATCGAATGTCGATTTCACCAATCTTGCCAAGTGTGAAATAGAAGACTGAAAGTGGTTTTTTGGACTTAATCTACACATGAAGTGTACAATTCATAATCTTTGAGAATAACAAGAGTTGAAGACCACACTCGCTATTTTGTTTTTCAAATTATAATTTTGAAAGGTTCATGTATAACTCGGGTTTCGTTATGACATTTCAGTTCACCGTTATTGATAATAAATAACAAGTGATTATAAATTGAATGTTTATTGTGTAAAATGATCATAGCAAAACGGTGAGATGTATTTTGATTTACGGAGCATCGTTATGGGTGCCACGGCGATATAACGAGTGCTCTGGAGCTTTAAACGCTTTGTCCGTGCGCGTGTAGTGTTTTTAAATAACATGTTTTTGTTATTTAAAGTTAAAGTAAGTAACTCGTATTAACTACCCCATGTTTTGTTAATTGAAACTCGTATAACGGAATGAAATCGTTGCGAGTATATCGTCCAATACAGCGGTGACAGGCTGCTGCCAACTAGCGTAGCTCAATCTTTTTAAATCTATCATCGCATGTCCTTGAACACGTGTTTTTTTCAATGTATGACAACAATTTCACTTGATAGTTAGTGTTTTATTACGGGATGCAATTTGCCGTTAATAATATATTAGTTAGACAGATTAATCTTAAAAACAAGCTCAAAGTTGCGCAGCGTTTGATGGAGAGATATATATCTCTATACCTCTCTCATAACCAGCATAGGGTACACACTTTAGCCAGATAAACTGATGAATGAAATATAATGGCGTATATCCGTTGGATTTATGAGACTCAGGATCGGTCACTGTGGTATAGTGTAGTATTTGCAGTTATTTAATCCGTTTGCATGCACAAAATTGTATCGTAGTATAACGTCTGCATTGATCATAATTATTCATTCGAAAATATAGATATATAGAAATAAAAATTTAATAAAACCCTCATTTCGTTATCGAAATAATGTTGTCTAGTGAAGGCAAATAGTATGAATCCCATTTGGGCCTCCATATTTTCAAAATTATTATATTTATATTATATTTTTTTTATTACTTACTTCGATGAAGGAAAACATCAAGAGAAAATCCGCACACTTGAGAGCTCTCTATAACGTTTTTACATGTATGTAAAGTCTGCCAATCGACAATGGCCTTTAATGCACTTAACGAGACAGGAATCCGGAGATCAGCACTGCTTACACTCTGGTGTTATGATGTTTATCACATTAATTATAATGAAAAAACTTGGTCCTCTTAACAACATGTCACGCTATCAAAATATCACTCCGGCTTATATTTGATGAGCGCACATACTATAACGATTTACACAGGCAAGTAAATACCGTTCAGGTTTTCTAGGACGTTATTAAAATAAACTAATACTTAATAATATTATATTAACTTAATAGCTCTCAAGACAAAGAAAGATTATAATGATGAACTGCGTAATGAAATACATATCAAGTTTTAAAATCGTGTGAAAGATCCGTATCTTGCTTATGATTGAAAAACATTAGCGGAAATTCAGTCTTGCTAGTGTTAAAGAGCCATAAAACGATTGAATCTGTAATTACATTGAGATAAAATCAGTCGTTTGAGGAAGTAGGTACCGAGGACCAAGAGAGTATACCCGAATTATACCAGGTGCTATCAAGTATTAGGACTCGTTTTACAGTGTCTTTCAGTAACTTATTTCATTACAACAAATCCATCATCTAGATTTATTTTAATTGTGATTTAATTTCAACAGTTTAATTAATTAAATCGGCTCTTGACTACAATGCCAAATGCATATAGAAACTGGAGATGTAGTGCTAGGTAACAAGGTATCATAGCAACCTGTTCTTCAGGTGGCCTTGGGAATTCTCTCCCGATTGACGACGCCGTAGCCCAGTTGGTAGTGACCCTGCCTGCCGAGCGTGGGGTCCCGGGTTCGATTCCCGGCCGGGGCAAATATTTATGTGACAGATAAATGTTTGTTTTTGGGTCATGGGTGTTTGTGATGTGATAATTGTGTATGTCCATGCCACCCGCAACACAGGGAATCCTAGTGCGGGGGTGTGAGTGTGTAAACGTTTAAAAAAAACAATGGATAAAAGACATACTCCAGGTACGCTGGGAAAGTGTCGCATTGGCCGAATTTGCAGGTATGCAGGTTTTCATAAAACATGTTTCTTCGACAAATCAAATGATACTTAAATTGAAATAAACACATATTTAACTCTGAAAAATTATAATTTGTAGGATTCGAACCGAGTTTTCTAATGCTAGGGACCAGCATACCAGCCACTACACTGGCGGCTCATAATCCATTACAAGAAATTGTCTGTACTCATTTCCAGTTTTATTATCAAATAATTCAAATATTCGACCTTTTTATTGTAACGTACAAATAAAACGTATCTATTATCGAACCTGATGATCTGAAACATGAAAGGTTCAAGTCCAACAAATGTGTCATGATAATTTTTCTTCCAATATACCAACAACTGAACGTAGATTTACGTTTTGCAGTCTTGCGTTTTTAAATCAGTTTTGTATGATTTTAATACTTGTGGTTTTTGACTTTGAAAATAATTACAATTAATATATATATGTACATAAATTTTTATTCTGCTAAATATCTTATACAATAGAATTTTTTTCTTCCATATCAAATTAAAATTAATTAATGAATTAAATTTAATTAATGAATTAATATTTGAAAAATCCATATTGATATCAAGTATCATCTACTACAAGTTTAAAAATAGTATTTGAACTTGAGTAGAAGAAAAAAATATATTTTATTGTCATTTGAAAATTTGAACAAGATATTTGTGGAGAGTGTAAGCTAATAATAGATATTTAAAAATGAAAGAACTCATTTGGAAGACCGATGTTCAAATCATTATGTCATCACTGCTTTCATTACAAAAATTCGTAGAAAGCTTTTAACAAAAACTGATCTGCTCAGTTACAGGCTATTAACACAAAAAAGTTGTCTGTCAGTAATAGGTCTGTAACAAAGTTTCGTGTTCGTGTTTCTAACGGCTCCATACTCTACTAATTCAGTAATAATTTTGTATTTTTCAAGATATCTATTTATTGCTTTTGTTTTGTGTTCTGTAATAAATACTAGGGGTATAATTGAATTAATTTACATTATTAATGGTATTATTACTTTCCGCGAAGCCTGTCTGGCTAGCTACCACCATCCTGCTTGACTCAGCTTGACTCATCGTGTACCAGATTTAGGTTTGAGAGCTAGTAATTTCTTTCTTACTTTTTTCTCATTTACTGGCTTACAACGCATCAGTGATACCTTTGGTCTCCCTGATGTCCATGGGCGACGATGACCACTTACAATCAGGTGGCTTATCTGCTGGTTTGTCGGCTATTTTTTAGGGATATGATGGAGCTCCGTAACTGTTAGTGAAACAGTTGGATATCCGAAATAAAAATCATTCGAAATCGTAACTGAATTCGATACATAAGTTTCGAATATTTTCGGATAGGAGCATAATATAAGTATGAAAGTTCTGATAAAAAACCAATAAATAACATATATGTTATTGTTATTGGTTATATTATGCATACGTTCTTTTGTAGTTTGTAACTGAAATAACCTTAACATGACTGACGAATAGAAAAGCAATATTGTGATTTGCGTACGATTTGTAAAGCTAAAGTTTATTTCTCCAAGCGCGAATGGAAGAAACGAGGGCGGATTATTAGTAGTTCCTATATTTGAGGAATAATTAAAATATCTATAGCAAACTCCCACTTTGTAACTGTTCCAAGAAAATTTCAAATTAATTACCATTAAGCATAGATGTATTTTTCATAAAATTAATATAATATGTAAAATATTTTGTGATGTACGACATAATTTTGGCCCGTATATGATCATGATTTTCTACCGGCTATGAAGAAGGCCTATAAATGAGAATTCTATAAGTTTGCAGAGATTATTTAAAATCAGTTTGACTTGACATCAGCATCTTACTGGCACATAAAAAAAGCACAGACTTAACGAGACCTTCAAAGAAATCTTTACGATCCAATAGTTCCAAACCATTTATGGAATTGGAAATCCAATGGCATTCGTTTATCTATTCCGAAAAAGTCGTTGCCCGTTACCTTGGTGAGTTATTGAGATAAATTGGATGATACTGACTAAGGTGGCGAAAAATGCCTTACAAAACTGTTAGATAATATTGAATCGTTAGGTAAAAAGGCCATTATTCTATTACATCAGTAGTATCACAACCTATAACTATCCCACCGCTGGGCTAGGGTCTCCTCTCACAATGAGAGAGGTTAAGGCCACAGTTTGTCACATTGGTCACGTGCAAGTTGGTGGACAACACACACTTTTGAGAATATTATGGAAAATTCTCAGGTGTGCAGGTATCCTCACGATGTTTTTCTTAAAAGAAGCAAGTGACAATTAATTTGTACTTAGCACATAGTTTGGAAAATAAGGGTGCGTTCCGGATTCCAACTTGAGTCACCCGAGCTGAAGACCGTCGTTCAAACCACTAGGCTACCACTACTGCATTATAAATCGAGTATTATATATCGATGCGTAAATAATATCAGTGTACAAGTATAACTTTAACAAGTAACAGATAACTCTATAAACGTTCAGTTTTATCTAAGACATAAAGTTTCATGTAATTAATCGGAAGTATAAATTTGGATAAGTAAGTATAATTAAGATGAGCTTAGCTCAGTGGATAGTGACCGTCGATGCCATATGTATTTAGGTATGGTCTATGTTTTACAGGGCGGATATTTACAAATGAACGTCAAATTTTTTTGTGATGTGTTATCAGTTGGCACCATCGACATTTTTGCGTTTCAACTGGCTGCAGCATTAGCAGCTAAGGTTGGTTTAGGACTAAGGAATGAATAGAGGCCCTTACATCCTAAAACTGAATGTCTAAGATGACCCATGCACTGACTAATTCTGTTTCAATATAGTCATAATTGTGTACTTAGTTCCAAGGACTGTGGTAGAAAGATGCACTTGTTGTGTAAGCTACCTGACATACGGACACGTAAAGTTACTTTACCCTAAAAGTATATGAGCCGCGCGAAATTCAGCTATGCATTATAAGCCAGCTGTTTTCAAAACGATATATCTGAAAAACTACAATTTTAATGTTATTGTTTAAAAATTAAATTTGTTTTGCTACAAAAATTTTCAGTGGTATCACATTAAAATTACCGTTATCGAAATCCATATACTTGATCGTTCTTATAAATTCAATTACCTGCAATATTGGGAATACACTGAGCGGGAATTTCCAACGCTTGCAAAATTTATTTTCTTTTTTATTCCCACATTCTCTGCTAGAGCGTTCGAATATTTATTATGAAATATGGAATATGGAATGTTCCGAGTTCCGTCCCTGCAGTGCTTCCGTTTCCATAGCGTTGACACAAAAGCTTTATAAACTGTAAGCTATTTGTAAAGTTGGTACCATTTTTAGCTTGCTGCTGATGAATTAAAATTTGAGCTAATGTTTTGAGGTAATCAAAAGATGTTTATTTTCATATGACTGTGCTGGTATATGTTTCTTATGTGTGTGCGTGTGACAGTGTTTGTTTTGTGTGTTTCTTCTGCTCGTGTCGTCTTTTCGAAACAATAGTACAAGCAAAAAATGACGTGCATAAGTGTATTTACAGAATACCTATATGATTAACTGATTTTGAATTTGAATTTGACCCCAGTTATGGTAGTACCATCGCTATGACTCAACATTCGGCAACTTGTTCTACAAGGAAGCCTAGGTAAGAGTCAGGGACTTTGCCATACCTCACTTGTGTTTCAACACTGCTGGAGACCGGTTAATCGTAAGTTCTTGGTTAATTCTTGTGGAATTCTGACCCCAATCCAATGCTAATAGAACAGGGTGTCGTAAGAGCTGACACAAACCAGCCTGGTTTCGCGTCAGGATTATATTACCAATAATATTATTTACTCATTGATATTATTACTTGTATTATTTATCTTCTCGTGATATTTGCCTATCCGGCTAAATACCACTCACCTGCTTGAGTCCGCTGCCGACTTGTCGTGTTCCGGCTGGAGGCTTGAGAGCCATTTCTTTCTTTTTTGGCCGACAACGCGTCAGTGATGCCTTTCATGTTACTGATGTCCATACGCGACGATGAAAACTTACCATCAGATAGCTCGTCTGCTCGTTTGTCGGCTAGTTACATAAAAAGTTACTCTGCAGTATTCTGGGTAACTCGAGCAGAGTAACTTTTCTTATGTATCTAGCCGACAAACGAGCAGACGAGCTATTTGATGGTAAGGTTATCCAATTTTCCACCCGCACACATAGATGTCTCACTGTGACGCCAGCAATCCTGTTTCATCCGATATATGTATAAATAGGCATAGATAAAACAGATCAGTAGGTATCATTTACTCTTATATATTTATTAACAATAAGTGTAATAAGAAATTTCCAGACATATGGAGATGAAGAATTTTTATTAAAATATTGTGAATATATCGTTGTTTTGCTGTTCGTATCGTTTGATTGCATTTATTGTATTCGGAACGGTTCTTCTTTAATTTCCGGAACGTTCTTCAGTTTGCATGATTTTCTCTTTTTTTTGTTTGGTAACATTATTAACGAGTTTCAAGTGTTATTAATAAAACATGAGAAACATAATATTATTCAGTTATTCTTAAATTGTGTTAGGACTGGGTTTTTTGAATTAGAAATATATTAGTTTATAACTTGTTTATTTATGAACGGATTGAAATGAAATTAACTTTAAATAGTGATGCCCCCTGCAATACATTAGTGAAAATCATAATGAAATCGGTTATGACATTTCTGAGATTGACGCGAACAAAAGCCCAGACAAATAGACTAAAATTCTTACAATTATTGTTTTGTGTTTTGTTGCGTTAATAAAAGGCCACTAATCATAGTTTTTCTCATATATCCTTCATGTACAGAATGATATCAGTTACAATTTTATTATATTTATAGATATAGTAGGAATTTAAAAAATATACAATTTGTGTACAGCTGAAGGATATACAATACATTTGGATGAATGATCACTTTGTCCAGAACGAAGTTATTAATTATACACGAATGATGATACTATTAATATTCGAGTATGTAAACAAACAATATGTTTTTCAGTAAATTTTTTTTAGTAAAATTGTAATAACGACCAATTATTACTTTCCAGCCTTTCGAACTAAACTGAGTTTTGTTTGTGGTTTTACACACAAACAATTCCTATTTAATTATAATATTACCACTTCATCTATATATCGTAATTGCTGGCATATACATACATATATAGTTCTGTATACTTAGTAGGAAAAAATATATTTTTGAGCAAAAAATTTTTTTTATCATTTTACTGCCCTAGTTACACTACAATAAACATACGAGTACGTTACCAGATCTAACGAATCTTAAATGCGTAGTAAACGTGTTAAAAGTCCATATGAGTTTTAATTTAAATCTTGTAATATTTACATCATTACAGCAAGTACATATATGTATAATATATTTTTGATGCATAATTCAATGTTATAATACAATAATTCAGCCTTACGAATGAATATGGAGAGTGTAATGAATAGTCCATATGATCCTATCATATATGGCATTCTGTTAACTTAAGAGTGAATACAAATGATCACGGTTAATTAGTTTTAGCTTTTCATTAGTTTAAAGCGGATTTATTATCCCGGATTACGTAATCCGCAGGCATCGAGCAAATGAACGACGTTACTGATGAGATTGTATGAAGATCCGCTGGTTTCCAGTGGGCATAGTAGTTCAGTGACATTCATAATTATGTATTGTATAAGATCTGAAGACCTTTTGGATTAGAGTACAATTATAAAAAGGACCAGTGGTCCATGTTTTAATTGTACACAGACGTATCACTTTCGTTCATGATTTTCAACTTTTTTGATATTTTTTATGTAACAAAAATAATTTTGATACGAAGTTAATAAACGCTTCGCGCTAGACTTTTTAAATCTAATAAAATTTATCAACAAATACACAAAAAGGATAAAGTTAAATGTATTATTCATTTAATTAAAATAAGGTCCTCTTCAGGGTCGGCGATGCATGGGCGAATCTTCTTGGGTTGCACATGTTCCATAGGCGATGGTGCCTGCTGAATATCAGGTGGCCCATCTTTGTAAGACGTGCCAGGTCTCAATTGAAACAGACTGTTTACAGGTTACGTAATTTCATTTTGTATATATATAAAGTCCGGGTGGTCGTTTAATTAAGCATTACAAAGTTAAATAAAAATTAGTATCAACACAACTCACGAATTAAATAAATAAGGCTCAGAGTAATACAAACATAGTTCATTACAGAGATAAAAGGATACGTTCACTTACCTAAGTAATGCCCCAAACAAGTAAATTCTATCTTCGAAGATATGAAAATGTAGCGACAAAATGTAATGTGAAATAATACGACGTCCGAGAAGTACGATCCCTTTCGTCATATTCCCTCTAACTTTCAAACAAGGCAAACAACCTCTAGCATTTACTTCACAAAATTAATATTTGAAACAGATAATATATACGCACTTATAAATAGGAATATTTAATCTCCTTGTCAAAGGAAATTTGTAATGAAATTTGTCGGTGTATGAACTTTAACTTTTGCTATATTTTATTCAGTAGCCAGTAAATTTACAGACAACATCCAACTTTATGACTCAACTAACATTCCACTTCTGATTGAGAATGAAATATTACAATGGGTGAAACGAAATCCGGAAGAAATATTTTACCGCAGATCTTTGAAGTATTATAAAAGTTGGGAGTTACTTACAGTTGCCAGTAATGTAATGCGATATAGAGCTCTTGTTAATTAATGAATAAATCCACCTATTTCATGGCGGCAATGTTTTGTTGTTGATTTTGAAATTACGAATGTTATCCATTAATATTATCATGTGACCTGTCTGCTGACATAACCTATTGATAATTACGTACCAACATAAGTATTGTACACATGAATGTTCCAAGTGAATTAATGATTTGTTCATTTAGTCTAGATAGGACATATGCTACTAGCCTGTTGATCATTTGTATTAGGAAATTTCTAGCACTGTCAAGAGTTGAAGAGCTAAAAAAATCTTGTACGTTTCTAAGGGCACGTTAAGTTGTAATTTTTGGTTGTTATATATGATAGCTGCCATTAAGCCAATGTCGCAAATATCAGACAGGAGATCTGCGAAACCTAATAATTTTCATCAGTTCCCACTGGAATAGACTGGAGAAGTATGTGTGGAGAAGCGTCACTAATATCCATTGTATAAAAAAAACAACCACTGCCTTTTGATGTTTTCATCAGACTATTATTTAAGTATCATTATCGTTATATAGTCTAAATATTCTGAATGTTCTGGTATTATTCAAATGTATGTACTTACATGAATTGTTTAAAGAACTCTCTTGTTGGCGCTCGTGTCGTAACAAAATCAAATTCAATTTACTGGCAAAAACCTCTTCTTATATTGTCGTTTAGGAAAATTGAAAATTTTTAAGCACATAACGACCAGTAGAAATGTACATATATTGGTAAACATACAGATTTTTTTGTATGTTTTAAAAATATAAATAATAATAGCACTATTTATAACGTTTCACTATGTAAATGTGAATTAAGTAATAAAAGCTTAAATTTTAATTGTATGTTATGCCGTGATAATGTTCATTACTTAGTTTTTAAACGGAATCGTAGATAGCGCAAAAACTTTATTATTCAAATTTTAATTTTTCTGTGTTTAATATAACAATAAATTTAAATAATTAAATGATTAATTTGAAACAAAAAACTATATTAACATCAAATATCAACCACTACAAGTTAAAAAAATGTATTTGAACTTGAGTGGATGAAAAAAATGTTTTTATAAACGACTGAAAATTTAAACAGGATATATAAATACATTTATATAGCGAGAGTGTAAACTAATAGTCGCAATTTAAAAAGGTACGATGTAATTTATTGATATAAACAGAGAATTAGCAATGGGTAGAAATGGCATGACGTTACACGATAACCTTTATATAGCATAACTAAGGACATAAACTCAGTTAAATTGGCTAACAATATGGTATATATGATAATATCAATACAGAGGTTTCTATAAAATAACACAGTTGTAAATTACTAAATCACTTGTAAATTAATAAATATATTAAATTGAAAAATCTTTAATCTCATTAAATACCTAATATTTAAGACTAAATTAAATAAATAAAATTTTGACATAGTATTGTAAACAGTGCTTTGTCGAATGTATCATATTGTTTTACTATAAATAATTTAATTTTAAATGAAAAAAAAGCAAAGTAGTATTTAAGTTACCGAATGTGAACAAAGCAGGCAAAATCTTTAAATTAAATATCAAAACACTGATTATAGAACAATTCACTGTTTTTTAGATGTCGCCTTAGATTGTCAATGAGTCGATCATGTATCGATTGTCGCAGATAAAACGAGTAAATCTCTTAATGTATTAGAAAATAAGTCAATTTGCGGTTGTACACACAGCACAGCTACTCTACTCTTGTTTATTTTGCCAAAATTATGTTTGTGTGTATACAAATGTTATTTATCCAACTGTTTATCCATTAATTCTTAGAGCATTTTCCTCTCGATATTATGGCTGATTTGAAATTCAGCAGAGTTGTCATCAAAACAGATATATAGTATGTCGGCAACAGTCAGTAGTTTTAGCAGCATTGTCGAACATAGCGTGGGCGTATAATCGTTTAACACTTTTAATTAATTGTTAACAAACACTTCATACCAGGCAAACGAAACAAGTAACAGTTCCCAGTGCGGAGGAACCGATCTCTTCGACCGCAGAATGTAAACTGAGGCTTCATCCGGCGTCCCTCCACTAGCTAGGCTCTGTTGTAGCACGATGTTAGCCCCCGCGATCGTTTTTTCTGGATGCTGTCAATCACCATAGTGCACTCCCAGTATTCCAGAGAACGTACGGGCACTGCCCGACACATTACTGTGCATCCCTTTCCTGGAGGAAAGGGCGGTCAGTAGGTGGTTTCTCGCATAGTACCAGCCGCCGTCTGTCGCAGGCACCTCGCCGGACTTCCTCGTAAGAGGGACCACCCGGTGGGGGTTGGCCGCACAGCGGCTCACAGGAAGAGCATCACGACTGCGGAGTCCACTATGGACCGTTCCCCCCCCCCCCNGGGAGGATTCACACCCGGGACGAAGGGTAGTGGTCAGGGAGCTGTTCGCTCCCCAGTACCGCCCTATCGAACCGGAACTCCGCATGCGACAACCCGGCACGGGCCGACGTGGGCGCGCTCGCATCCGCGGAGGTAACCAACCCCGGGATGACACGCCAACTACGTCATCAGCGGGCGGCCGAAGGCTGGACCTCGAAGGCGGCATTGCGCTGGACCCAAGAGGCGGCATAAGGTCGGACCCTAGAGGCGGCACATGGCCAGACCCAAGTGGCGGCGCAGAGCCAGCCGACGAGGGCGGCCTAAGGTTGGACACGCTTGACGCCTTCAAGCTAAAGCTTAAGCTTCTAAAACTGGACGAAGGCGGAAAGTCAGAGTCCCAACTCCACCTCCGCCGCTCGTATACGGGACCACCCCAGACGGCGGTAGCGTCACATGCCCCCCGGAGAGGGCGAACTTTAAGATCACTCCCGGGGGTGCAGTTTATATTGAGGAGGGCGGCTCCGAGGGGGAAGCCCCATGGAGGGAGCCCAAACGCCCCTTGCGGTTACACGTTGTGCCGCTGCAGGGCCGAGGCGTCAAAACTAGGTCCGCACTATCCCCACTGGAGGAAGAGAGACCTGCGAAGTTGCTCGCGGTAGCTGGGAGCAGCAGCTCAGAATACGAGGACTCCTATGAGGAGGTTCCCCGTTTGAGCCCGGAAAGGGACGCCGCCGAGAGCACCCCAGATGCTGTGGCGACACTAACCGCCATCACTCAATCGCCACCATCGCCACCATCCCCACCCTTAGTGCCTCCCACCCCGCGGCAGGTGACCGCGAAGGGTGTTCGCACACTACTTCCGGTGCAGTCCCAGGGGGCTACTTCGGCAACTTTGACTGCACCTTCACCAGCACCTTCCGTGCCCACAACCACCACAGCAACAACAGGCGGGGCGTCCTTCGCCGCCGCCCTTGCAAAACCCACCACCCGTGCCGGTGTTGCACCGACACGTACTCCCGCTGTTGGCACCGCGCCCTGGGGCGCCAGCCGACCTTCCCAACCATCCACCGCCTTTCCCGTCGGGTCACAATCGACGGCAGCCAAATCCTACCCACCGATCGTGGTCGACCGCCTGCCAACATGGACGCGCCACTTCGCGGCGATTCGCGACCAATTAGGTCACGTACCGAATGCGCGTCCGTTTGGCAAGGGTGTGCGCTTCATGCCTGAGTCGGAGAGGGAATTCCTGGCAGTTCAGGCCTACATGAGCAAGCTGTCGGAGACAGATCCGGACGTGTCGTGGTTTTGTTACTCCATCCAGGAGGAGAAGCCCACCAAGGTGGGCATTACTGGCCTCCCCCACGACACTGATCCGGAGATGATTACCGAGGCGCTCAAGGGTCTGGGCTTCCCGGCAAGGTTCACAAAGTGTATCCCGGGGAAAAGGGGGCGCGCCGGATGCGTGTTTTACGCGCAACTGGACCGACTGACGCAGGAGCAGCTCAGCGAGCTTTACAAGGTCAACGAGCTGCTGCTCATGCGTGGGGTGGTTGTCCGAGCGTGGACGACTGGCAGGGTACTGGCCCAGTGCCATCGCTGCCAGAAGTTCGGCCACGCCTCGGCCAACTGCCACAGGCCGGTCAGATGCGTCCGTTGCGCGGAAGGGCACGCTACCGGTGACTGCCCGCACCCCAGGGGTAAAATACCCAAATGTGCGAACTGCTCAGGATCCCATACGGCGAATGACCAGCGGTGTGGGGTCCTGAGGAGGATCGCCCGCCTTCGGGGGGTAACACTGAAGCACCCAATTCCCAACTTACCGACAGCGCACCCCTCTCAAGGCGTTCGCGCGAAATTATTCCAACGGCCACCGTGGAGGAGTACGCCACCACTGAGGGTGCGTCTCTGATGGCGCCGGCCAACCTCCCCCGAACCTCCCAGGGGCAACCCGGGGCGGGGAAGGGGAAGAAGGCCAGAAAGCAGAGAAGGAAGAAGAAGGGGGCTGCACGGCAGGATCTTCCTACCGTCGCAGTACCTGACGTAGAAATGGCGCATCAACCAACTGTATTAGAGACGCAGCAGCCCACTTTGGAGGCGGCTCCTCTGGCTCCAATAGCTCCAAAACCACAGCGTCCCAAAAAGCCAAAGGCCCCTAGGCCTCAGGCTTTACTCCCGTCGCCCTCCCCCGCCATGGCTGTCGTCGAGGCGGAGGTAGGCAGTGAAAGGAGGCGAATACCATTAGCCCAGGCGGGCACAACACCCGCCCCAATTACCGCGTCCTTGCCCGCTTCTCGACCCCTACAAGCCCTAGGGATCGATACGCCCGCGGATAAGCTAGTGGCCGCCTTAGGGACCATCAGCGAGTCCCTCGCGGCGTACCCGGAGCTTGTGGGGACGATAAGGCGGGCTGTGGCTGACCTCTTCGGGTGCCAATATGGTAGCACAATTTAGGGTGCTCTATTGGAATCCGGGAGGCATAGCCGGAAAGGCCGGACAATTGCGCACGCTCGCCAGGGGGCAGGACATTCATGTCATACTCCTTGGCGAGACGAAATTGCGGCCGGGCCAGGTGTTTCGCCTCCCCAATTACCATATATACCGTCGCGACTAACTATCGCCGGCCGGCTTACCTTTCCGAGGTACGGCCGTGCTGGTGCGCCGCGACGTGATACATGTGGCATTACCCCCGCCGGTCTACGAGCACACCCGCTCCATAGGGGTGGAGGTGAGCGTGGCCGGTGCGGAGATGCGATTGTTCGCTGCCTACCGTCCGCCGGGTCATCTTTTTAACCCACAGGACATCCGCAACGTTCTTAGGGACGGACCGACCCTCCTCGCTGGCGATCTCAACGCCAAGCACACGGCTTGGGGGTCCAGGATCGTCAACGCGGTGGGCCGTAAGCTCTATGCCGACGCTGAGGGAAAAGGGTATGAGGTGATTGGGCCAGATGCCCCCACCCACATCCCCACGTCGGACAGTAGCTGCGCGGATGTCCTGGACATAGTGCTCTGCAAGGATCTGCCATGTCCGGTCCATGTGGAGGTGCTGTATGACCTGGACACACAGCATCTCCCCATATTGGTCACTTTTGGCCTTGGGGCAGAGTGTGTGGCATTACCACGGTTTCGCCGCAGTACGGACTGGGAACGCTTCCAGCGACAACTAAAAGCGGTAAAATATCATCAGACGCTTACCACGCCCGAGGGGGTGGAGGCCGCCGCACAGGTGTTTACCACCACAGTGCAGGAAGCACTTGCGGAGGCCACCACCCAGAGCCGGGTAGAGGCAGGTCGTCTGGAGGAACTACCGGTCCGTCTGCGGAAATTAATTACCGAAAAACGTAGACTACGTAAAACCTGGTCACACACCCGCTGTCCCAAGGTCAAGCGTGACCTAAATGCGCTGGTCGAGAGGTTGACTGGCGAGATGAGGGAGTACCGAGGCGCCACCTGGGAGGCTAAAGTCGACCAGGCAGGCGAATCGGCCACTTCACTCCACCATCTCGCCAGGCAGCTATCTCGTACCAAGGTACCGGTTTGTCTGCCCGTCAATCGGGCGGACGATAAGGTTTACCCTGCGCAGGACAGAGCGGAGATCCTTGCAGAGTACCTGGAGGAGGTGTTTACACCTCACCCCGCCGCGCCCCGCTTCGTGCGGAACGATGTGTTGGCGCGTGACCTCGAGGTGGAGACGTTAGAGAAATATGTGGCCCGGTTGGCGCGGAACATGTGCGACCGCGCCGACAACGGGCCACATGAATCTCTAAGAGGGATCGCGCCGCTGCACGCCCGCCCGCCGGAGGGGTATCCGCTTCCGCGGGAGCTCTTAGAGACAGGATAGTCCTTCGGGACTACTATCTGCGACCTGTGCTTGTCTTACGGCATGATAAGGCATTTTCCCCCGCTAAACAGCGGGGTCCCGCCTCCTCCACCGGGAGACACTAGTTCTCCCGAGTTTATGTCCGGGTAAAAAGGAATGACCCTTGAGGCCCGAATTTTCCCCATACCGCACACGCCCCAGCAGGGGCGGCGAGTATGAATGACCCCGTTTGTTGTTTGTTGATGTTAGCCGAGTATCGACGTCATCGCGGCGGTGCTGCCATCACTCGGATATCGTGCTGAGTTTCGTTTCACGTCTATACTAATGACCATCTCCGACATATAGAATTGTAGATTCCGATTTGTGTATTTTGACTATCATGTATTATATATACCTGAGGCATAATTTGACACATTATTGATATACTTGTACATTTTTGCTTATTAAAATCTTATAAGCATCTATTTCATTTCTGCTCTAAGGTTTTAAAACTCTATAAGTTGACTGATCCATCAGTCTTCCTTTTAATTTACACAATAACGTTGCGACATCCAGATTTATACCGGACTATAATTAAATTTCGTGAATAATTTTATTTTTTGTTGATCTAACGTTTATACGAAATTTTCGCTGTCATTTTTCAGCGAGAGTTATAATTCAGATTAAAGGGCGGAAGTTTATCAGCCGGTTCTGTATTTTAAATTTTCCGTTACCTAGTTAATATGATTGGAGAGAAAGTTTTAACCCTTTTAATAATTTTTATATGACGACTCTATATAACTGATTGTAATAAACTTGCCTGTCAAACAAAAGCTCCCAGGTTCGATTCATAGCTTCGGCAGACATTGTAGTGACAAATAAATGTTGTTTGGTCATGGGTGTTTGTGATGTCATATTTATGTCCGTCCATGCCACTCGCAACACAGAAAACTACGAGTTGTGTAGCGTTCAGTTTCAACGTTTATTTATTTATTATCGATGATCAGGTATTCTTTTTTGTTTGATCCTTCTCCTTGCGTATTTCCCTCGTTACTAAGGATCGTGGTTTCGGTCTGATATAATGCTCTTTGTGATGTTTCTTCTCTGACGGATCTCCGCTCTGTGGTAATTGTAGATGGGAATATCAAGCGCTTCTATTACTTGGTCTGTCTAACGTCTCGGATTAAGTCCACGTGGTCTCTTTTCTTCAATCTTCCCTGTGAGAATAAGCTTTTCTATGCTACCCGCGTCTTTTCTTGCTATGTGTGCGAAGTACTCGCGTGTTTTCCACGGACAGGTGGTAGATAGCCGGAGTTTCTTCAGCACCACATCTCGAATGCATTTGTTCTCTTGCAATCAGTAGCCTTCAGAGTCCACGTCTCAGCCCCTTAAAGAAATATGGAAAAAATTAATGCGGTAAATTATTATTTAATGTATTAATTAATAATTATTTAATTAATTAATTAAATTTTTTAAATATTTTTTTAAATAATTAAAAATTAATTCATTTATTTATTAAAATTATTAGTTGCGTCTTCGTTCGCCGCGAGATGTTCCGGTCTTTCCATAATTTAGAGAGCAGGAACGTAGCGCTCTTGCCAATATCTATGCGACGTCGGACTTCCGCTTCACAATCACCTTTGTTTCTGATATTGGACCTCAGGTAAATAAAATCGTTTACCATTTCGCAACCGGTAGTACCTTTGAGTTCCAGTTTCCCTGTTCGATCCACAACCATTAACTTTATTTTGGCGTAGTTTATCGAGAGACCCAACGTAGTACTCATAGTTTCCAACCTCCCAAGAAGAATCGTCATTTCAGCTTCGTTGGCAGCTATGAGCGTAGTGTTGTTCAAGTAACGCAGGTTTGTCAGCTTTTGACCTCCAATAGTGATGCCACCATTCCCATCCGAGAGTACTTGTTTCACGATGTACTTTCCGTAAGCATTAAAAAGTAATAGAGATACTATGCAGCCCGGTCGTACCCTTTTTTCAAATTATGACGAAGGTCAGGTGGTGTCGTTGACGTTGACCTTTACTACTCCAGTGCTGTTGCGGTAGAGAGAGTGTAATAGAGATGTTAGATGTTTAGGTACACCCAACTCTGTCGGAACTCTCCACAGATGTTCCCAGCTCACGCAGTTAAAGGCTTTACGCTTTACTTTTCGTTTAAATCTACGAAATACAGCTAAACAGGCGTGTCAAATTCGTAGCACTTCTCGATTGGCTGACGGATGTTTAAAATTTGCTCCATCATTCCTCGTCCCTTTACAAAGCCCTTGTTCTTGGGAAATTTGCCAATCTAGAAAACTTCGGAGGCGTTGATTGATCACGTGAATTCACTGGTATGAGAAATCAGTGAAACTGTGCGGTAGTTTCCACACTTCTTAGTAAATCCCGTCTTATGTAATGGCAGGACAATAGAAGTTGTCCAGCCAGAGGGCAATTGATAAGTGCTCCATATATGATTACACAGTTTATGCAATATCGTAGTTCCCGAAAACCCTATGGCCTTAATAACTTCAGCCGTTATTTGGCCAGCTTATCTTTCAGTTTTTTTAGTCTTTTATAGTTTATAAAGCTTTTATGGCTGCTTCAATCTCTGACTGTAACAGCGACGGTTTAGGGTGGATGCCATTCCACTCAAATACTAATGATGAGACGTTATGTGGATCTTAGTATAGTTCTTCATAGTAAGTGCGCCATCGTTCTGTGATTTTACCGACCTCGTATATAGGATTTCCGTTTTTATCTTGTACCACCCATGTTTTGGGCTTAAATTCTATTGACTACAGGTGTACTTTCTTAAACAATCATCTATCTGGAATGCTATGAAATCATTTTTATCCTTTTGACATTCCTTGTGGATTCTAGAACTGTTTCTTAGTCCTGTTGAGGATGTTTCCCAGATGGCATGTCTTTTCGTTACTGGACAATTTGCTAAGTTGAGTCTGAGATCCACATTTTTTACGGTGTCTGGTTGGACTTCTATTGCATATAATCTCGCCTAAGATAAGAGACGTTTTGAATTCCTCTCAAGTGTCATTTGGGGTCTTATCTACAGATAGGTCAATTTGGCGCATCTTGGATTCCAAAGAGTTTTGCAAGAAGGCTGTTTTGGTGTAATTAAGGCGTCTTTAATTGGTTTTGCTGACTTCCTTGGTTTTTTTAAGTCGCATAGCCATCGAAGCGACGACAAGAATGTAGTCTGAACCACAGTCAGCCCCCGAAAATGTTTTGACCATGATTATGGTAGACCTCCAGCGTGTGTTTACCAAGATACAAACAATTTGATTTTTATGACGATAACCTAGTGATTTATAAAACAACTTGCTCGATTGTGAATACCCTCATATAAGTATATATATGTATAACAATGATATATTTTATCATAATTCCTAAACTAAATTTAAACCTGTAAACAAAGAAATTACATTCAAAGTTTGTTATTCCCCATGTTTTTTTCTATAACAATTATCATAAATATTTTGTTACGTAAAAAACAGCAATATTTGTCATTTTTATAATCAAAGTTAAAAATGCACTTCTATACTGACAAACCTAATACTGATAAGTGTTCATTTACGAAAGATACCCCTTACGTTTCTACCCAAAGGCGAATAAAAAAAAATTAATTTCTTTATTTTTAATTCTAATTCAAAAAATGTGGAAAACAAAGAATAAATAATGTAAACCACGTTACATCTATATTTATGAAGATAATTTCTTAATGTCAAAGCCAATGAATACGATAGCGCGCCACATGATGGTAAGTGGTCACTGCCGGCCATATACATAATTATTGTAGTACTACAATGAATGACGTGATGACTGATAAAATTAATGTCTCGTAAAGTTAAGCCATTCAATTACGTTAACACCTTGTTCTGAAATCGTGTTTTTTCAAACAATATTTGATCTATACGGGAACGTTCGCAAAGCCTCTTTATAAAAATATTTTTAAGGATTCCTTTTGATGTGTTATTTCTCAATATCACTTACATCACCTCCAAAGCATATCATTAATGTTTTGATTCTGCACATAATTATACCTTTAAAGGTAGATTTCACAAAAGGTCGACTATCTGTAGGCAGCTCTTTCAACTCATATTTAGGTAACTTTGAACAACACTCATTAGTTAAATTACATTCTAGAATTACACATTGAAACTTACGCAAAGAATTTGATATCTCAAGAACACGAAAGTAAATAAACTATACCTACTAATCACACCATGAATTTTTACTCTTCTTTAAAATACTGTTCTTATACACTGTATGTACTGTTTCGAAAAGAAAATGTGAACAAACCAAATATAGAGAAAGAATTTAACTCCTCAAGAAAAAGAATAGGAATAACAATAAAGATACAAAGATATAATCAAAGTGGATCGCAGACAATGCATAATGCAATGCATAGTATAAACAGTGCCAAAAAGCAAGTAAAAAAATTCTTTTTAATTTAATATTAAGTTATGCATTGCAGCCGTTCATGGGTAGCGGTGACCATAATATTGGATGTCCCGTCTACGCATTCATATGAAAAAAAACCTTGAATTTACCATATAATTCCGTGTAATATGATGGTCTAATTCTTCCTTCCCTAGTCATGCTATTAATTTCGAGGCTAAATAGTCTGGCGCAAAGCCAGAGACGGATTTACTTCCTACACAGCTGCAAAATTAAGAATATATAACATATGCATATATAACAGATTTAATATTTTTATTAGAATTAAAGGAAACTGTAGTATTAACGCGGTTATTTTCATTCAATAGTTTATTCAAAGAGTGTTTTATTTATTTTTCAAGTGATACTTCTTTAGGCGAACCATGTGATGGAAAAGGTTACGATTTTTAAGTGTATTTTTAATTTTATGTATACATCAAGTTATAATACTTTTTTCATAGCTATTCCGTCATCAGTTGATCATTACAGTCCGTTGCTGAACACTTAATTACATGCAACTAAGGCTGATGTTTTGAACTTAAAAGGATCTACCTTAATTTACCTCCTAACACCCGACAACACAGAAAGCATCAAATGAAAAGAAAAATTTAGGCGGTGTACATTGAAACATTACATTGAACAGTAGATTGAACATGCTGAATTGTTCAATTAATTTTTGGTGCGAACAATTTCCTGGCCAATTATTGATTAATGAAGTCTTTTAATTGGCGTCCGTTACTCCGACCATTACTTTTTATTAATGCCGCTACAGCAAGTGGACTTAACGAGCAAACGGACCAATTTTAATGATTTAATTGTTATATTAATTCTCTTAATTTTCTCTCAGATTACGTTTGGTTTCTTATATTTCCTGTGTCACGAGAGGAATAGATACACGAGTCGTCACTAACACAAATTTTTGTCCAGCTAGGACTTGTATTTATTAAGGTGTAAAGGCCTTTTTGTCCCTATTTTGGGTTGGTTACTAATCATTCCATGTCTTCAGCGTGGTGATGTGCGTTCTAGGCCCCAAGTTTACAAGTAGAGTCATTGATTTCAAAGTCATCTAATAATTTAGCTATTTTTCAAATACGTATCGTACTTATGTCATTTTTTGTTACTACTAGCATTTCTAAAACATTTCAACCTGCGTAGATTCGTCACTATTATTTCCAGGCAAGAGCTCCGTAATATCATTTATATACTAGTATTTAACTTATACCATAATGTGTTTATTGACGTCACTTGAAAGCCCCAATAAGTAAATCACCTATCAACTTTGGAACTTTATTGTAAAATTAAACACCGAATCCCATTAAGCTGAACATTCGATGGCAATATAACGGCGTAATCATATCATGCTTTTTTCTTGTTTCGCGATTGTGTGTATCACTTTTCTGCTGGTACATATTGAAGTTTAAGAGCTGCTTTATACTTTAAAAAAATACGTCATATTACAGGAGTTTGCTACATGTTTTATAAGTCAATAAATACACTCATATTAATGTATTATCCAGCGAACCCTAGAAAAATAGTAATTTAATGAAATAATTATAATCATAAAGCTCACATACATATTGTATACTAATGGCCCGCCTCGACTTCTTTCGGGATCACCAATGCATTATTATACATTTACATTTGATATACGGCATATGTCCAACCGGAATAATCATAATTTGCCTCTCAAATGTTTTTTCATGTAAGTGGCGTGGTTTCGGATATTACTTTCCGCATATACGTAAACTCACAAAAATAGCACATACTCTTTATAATATTATTATAGATAATATAAATCGTCTTACATCTTTTGTATATCTTCTCTTTATCTATGTAACTATTTTGTGTAAGTCACTGAATTTTTTGGTGTTACCATAAACAGTAATTGTGATGTATTGTATTGTAATGTAAACTGGCATATAAATCATCTATCATGGTCATTGATTTGGAGTACTTCACTGTTTTAATGTTTAACGTTCATTGACCTTTATAACCTTTGGCCACTTAGATGCGATAACTGGAGCGAGTCGTGATGTTCACTAGTATAGCATGGAATGCGTAAAAGAGTAGATTTCATTATAATAATACGCAACTAAAAGTTTCAGTATTCCGCATTATTCCGTATTTTAGTAGTGTTAGTGAAACATCTGATATCAAATATTTCCGTAATGAATGGTAAGTTTTTATAATCTTCAATATTTAATTAAAATGTTACATATAATAAAAATTAAATTGTCTTCTTTAACTGTTACAATAAGAAGCTTGTTTATATAAAAATATAAAATATTATGTATATAAAAGAGTTATTAATCCATTTTTTTTAATATTTCTGTCTTTTAAAGATAATACGTTCTTTTGGTTTTATTAAAGTTACATAAGTTACATTGTGGAACAACATCAAAATGGTTTGTAATCAGGTCCGCCATAAGCCCTAACCAATTTCTCCTGCTTGTGACCCCGTGGCCTTTGGACCATATTAAAAGGTCGCTGGTCTCTGAATCACTCAGTTTAATTCCAGTGGTACTGACGCAAGGTGGGAGGATTCTTAACCCTCCATGCTAGTAACCACCCTTCTTCTACAATCGAGCGTAAAATGTTTTTACCCTTTGGTTGCAAAATTGGAGAGCTACGAGTAGTTATAAGCGGGTCCGTATGTGGCTGACGGTGATTACTTAACACCAGGTAACCACCAGGTACCACCGCCTACTCGTTTATCCGGTATTTAATAATGTTTTTGTGTTAGTTAGTGTTCTAATTGTGGTGGGGCGTGTAAATACATAGCTCCACCAGTTGGAGTTTTGCATCCTTTATATTTTACTAAATAACTAGCGGCCCACCCCGGCTTCGCACGGGTGTACTTTTATTTTTAAAAATTTTGAGATAATATATCTGAACATACGAAAATACAAAAAAAAATTTTCCCGTTTATAATATTAGTATAGATAGAACTGATCTGAAACCTTTGAATATGGCCGATCGCGTTGTATAAAAATTGTATGATTCTAAATCCGCTAAACACAAACAAATGATACTGTGCAGGAATTGTATTGCCCATGTACCTTAAATGATCTCATCCACATTACTGATAACAGGAAGTTCATTAATAAAACTCAAATCCCCTCATTTATGTGTGCTAATCTAATTCTATATTAAACATAAAATTATGTTTGTTGTAGAAATAGAAAGCTTGGAAATTGTTAACAGAACTTTGAAGATACATTACAAGAATGAAAAAATAGTTACATTTGAGGATTGCTGGTTAAGAGATAATTGCAGGTATAAATTATGTTTATTATATTGTTATCAATGTGTCATTAATTATATTATACATTGTTAATTAAATAATTACCACGACATAAAATTACAATTAAATGGCGACAGTCCTTCATTTTGATAAGAAGGTTTACCTAGCAGACTACCTACCGACCTCCTAGTATCGTGGTGTTTTTTTTTTGTAATAATGTAAAAAAATTTTACCTTATGTATACTAATTTTTAAATTTAATTTTCCAGCAAACATTCAATTCTGAAAAAAAATCTCACATAGATAATTTTGAAAACGTACGATCTAAAGAAAGTACATTTTAGTATAACTTATTTATTAAACATTGATAGAATACATAAAATACTGTTTTAGATGTGCTACATGTTACCATGCCGAGACGTTCCAGAGAGCTGTGCATTTGTTATATATTCCGGATGCGCGAATAAACAAAGTTGAATATGATTCTACTGAAGTAGTGATTGAATGTAAGCAAAAACTATATTTCAAAGTTATATGCGCTTTAAAAATCCTCTGTTTTCTACAGTGAAATCAAACTTTTAGGTGTTGATAAAAACCTATCAGATATACAACTTGTACTGAAACTAGGTCAGACATTACACTGTCCCTGTAGCTCGGGACCAGAATCAGACTACGGTATCCCCTACCTATTACCGACTAAAAGGGGGCTTTCAGGGTTGTGGGTGGCTTAGGTGGGCACTCGAACCGTCCAGTCAGCGACCCCGGGAAGAACAACAGTATGTGTGGCCGCATACTGCCTTAAACACCAGAAGGTGAGATATGAGTGAAAGCTCATCGCGAGCAGAGCCAGGCGGGGCCACGCGTTCAGTACTCCGGTCGCGTTTTGTTGGAGATCCTGGATTTTAGTGCGATAAAAATTTCAGATAACCCAGTGTCGTTCCCACGGCACTGAGTACCTTTTGAAGGTTTCTACCCTCGAAAACAAAAAAAAATGATAGAAAATAAAGATCAGAGATTACAACTAAAACTGTCAATGTTCGAAAGTCGAATTTCGAAAACCGCAATTTTTGTGTTTTATTTATTTATGGCAGTTTCATATGACTGCATTGGAAATGTGTGAGATGAATTTATAATTTCCACACGCACTTATTAACACTGCCTATTTCAGGGAACGATGAACACGTATCAAAGTACAAATCGGATTTTCTAGCACAGTTCCATTACGAAACATGGGTAGAAAGTAGACGACTGAAGCCAATCCTGTGGCGAGGCGATGAACTACCTGATAAAGTTGTGAGGTTGCAGTGTGAAAAGTTTCTTAACTCTAAGGACGGAGCTAAGGCAGTGTTCCAGTCTCTACTAGATTATGGCGTTGCTTTGATTACAGATGTAAGTACATTTCTGGAAGTATTGAAAACTTCATTGTGTTATTGTCTACTACACGCCAAAAAGATTAGTATCCTCGCCCTACCTAAACCTAAACTTTCAAAAGAAACAGAAACACTAGTTTCGTCAAATAACCACACCACATACAGGAAATAAAATATTTATAAAAGACGTACTAATACAATTACAGTACAGTGCAATTACATTATAATTACAATGTAACTATACATTCACAAGCAGTACACAAAAAATATATGAATATAGAAATATGTATGTAAATGCCATAAATGATTGTATAACATTTGTATTTTAAAAATAAACTTACTATCCCACTCTCGCTACGCTTTAGAAAAATCCATGGCAACAGATCCACTTCCAGAGATGCAAAGTATGCTAAATTATCGCCTATCCTGTAGGTTCCAAATACGCCAAGAATCATCTAAACTAACTCAATGGTTCAATTGGTTTAGTGATAGACATGTATTTAGATATATATCTTTAGGCCTCTAGTAATAGTGCTAACAAAGTTAATGTACATAGAAATTTGAAACAAAACTCTTTGATGTAGCTACAGATTCAGCCCCGTTGCAGTTGTGTTACTGGTCTAGATACATTAATAAATAGATAAATTGTACTTTAGTAGATGTAATGTATATAATCTTATTTAAAGGTATATATAATCCGTGTGAGTAAGGAGTAAGAATACAAATACATATTTCCCACCGCAAGCTGAACTAGCGGCGTGTCGTAAAAGGTGACAAATTCTTGCACAAATACCGTGCATAACGGTAGTTCAGACGAGTCAATACTGTGATGCCACGCCAGAGTGGGGTTCGTCCGGGCCGAGTGTTGTCGGAAGTAGGGCAACACTCAGTAAGATGGCGATACCTATGGCTTCCAAAGTCCTAGTCAGAAGTACTGCTGCTGACTCCCGAAAAGGGTTGACGTCCGGTTGGCGGCCGGTCATAGAAACCCTTAACAAAACACTAGTATGTCTTTAGGTATGTATCGAAATGAGAATGATAGGTTTAGGCCGTCCCCCGGAGGCGATGTGCATTTGAAGCACCCAGCGTCTGTTTCTTTATATGAAAGCTCAATGAATGGAAGGAAAAGACATATTGCGCCGATCCCTGACAATGAGATAAGCTAAGGCAGATGGTGACGATGATAATGATTTAGGGTTATACGTCACGAAAATAATATAAACGCAACCAGTTTTCCACAACAAGCCGCGTGTGAGAGGGCCATTTGAATGAATTGCATAAGCGTGTATGTAGCATTTTATCTAAACCAATCTTCATGTTAGTTCAAATTTATACATAAATCAATTTCACGAGATTAGGGTTTCAATATGAAGGCAATTTGTAATCATTTAATAAAAGTAACAATTAAAATTTAATTTAACCCTAACAGTTACAGTTGGGTAGACCAGTTCGATAATTAATCAGAGGTGAAACGAACTGTAATGATTAATTTGTTTGTATCATCGGTAACGGCACGTTAATAATAAAATTCAATTTGGGCCTTTACGAAGTTTCACAAATATTTGTGGACAGTATAGGTGAGTGTTCAATAAATAAACTCGTTTTATAAAATGGTGTGCGGCATGTTATATTTAACGCATGATTGTTCCTTTGGGTATTGTGGTGTTAGGGCTGTATCCTTTTTTAAGGCCTAGGAAAGCTCTGTCTGTAGTAAAATTTGCTAAACTGTGATTCAATAACTTTAGATCTCTTCCATCAAAGGTTTTTCGTTTATATATATATATATATATATATATATATATATATATATATATATGGTATAGTAAGTTGTAATTGTCAGCAATTTGAGTAAACTGGCAAAATCAGTGTCATCAGGAAAAAAATAATCGGTGGAAAAATCTTAGCCTGTCGATGGGTATGGTATTCTAATGCTATTGAGGTTGGACGGTGCAGAATATGCGCACTGATTCTAAAAATCCATGTCTAATATAGCAGACGATAAGCACAGCTTAAATCCCTTTCCTTCGGCGACACATGTGTATTACAGTTATATTTGATTAACTACATGTAATATCTACACCATATATTATTGCAAGTTTCAACATTAATATATTATTATCTTTCATTATTAACTGTATTATTTTCTTTTCATAGTTTACATTTATTTATTAATGCTGCCGTCGCTCTTATATGTTTAGCTCAGATGTTAATTGGTAAAGAATCCTGTTAGGGATAATGTCTGAATGAATAAATAAATATATAAGAATGACATAAAGCCCAATGTATTGTTAACGCCTTTCTTTTTTATATTAATACGTACGAGTTAAAGTAAAAGTTTTAAAAATCAAACTTCCAAATTCCTTATTTTATTTAAGCGTATAAGAAAAAGAGAGGCCATATGCACTCGATCCGCAACATATCGTGGCATCTGTTAGTGCGTAATATATTAAGTGCAAATTAAAGTAAAATTATACAAACATTAAGAATATGTGATCGGCAACGGTCTATCGTACCGAACAACATCATGACACTTACATGGTAGGTACTCTGTAAGATTTGACTAGCCGTCAATCATAGTTAGTTGTTTAAAAGGAGATTTTTTAGGTTGAACCTTCATTAGAGGCTACGGAGAAAGTGTGTAAGGCCCTGGGAGGAGTACAACACACATTGTTCGGGGGTATGTGGGAGTTCACGACAAAACAGGAGCACGCTGATACGGCGTACACCAGCTTACCACTGGCTGTCCACAACGACAATACGTATTTCACAGAGGCTGCTGGGTAAGTCACAGAATAAAAATACGTGAATGACACGGTCGATTGCGAAAATATCGCGCACTGAGGGGTTCATATAACAACATAATATGTAGGAACGTGGCTTATATGCTAACGATAAAAAACATAAAATTACACTCCGCACGCGCCACTGGTTCCTACAGTTGTCTTTCAATACTCGTGTGTTCTTGACACAACTGCTGATACACCGTACAGTACGATATCATAACACAAAATATACGCAATACAGCAATCTATATTAATATTTATATATAAAGAGAGAATGTGAATTTTGTGAGTAATCTTCGGAAACAAAGACCTTCTAGAAAGTCGTTGTGACTATTTGAAAGGTACATTATTCTGGAAGACATAGGTTATATATGAAATGAATGTGTATAATAACTGGATAGATCCTGGCCAGCAACATAATATTCGATTAAATAATCGACAGCTGTCAGCACACAACCGGTTATGTAACCCTATGTGTATATTAATTATGTGCGCTAAGTAGTTTCAGGATAAAATTCACGTTGAGAATAATTCTCTGTTAAGTATTCTCGTAGTGTTTTATTATGACATATTGTTCTTCAAAAAGCTATAAAATAGTTGTCCTTCAGGACGGCCATTTCATTTTTGATCCCATTGACGACCCGAAAGCCCAGTTGGTAACCCTGCCTACCGAGCGATAGATCCCGGATTTGATGCCCGTCTGGGGCAGATTTATGTGACAAATAAATGTTTGTTTTTGGGTCATGGGTGTTTGTAATGTCATATATGTGTATGTTCATGCCACCCGCAACACAGGGAATCCTAGTGCGGGGGTGTGAGTGTGTAAACGTTTATTTCTTATTATTATTATTTTCTGCTTCTCTAGTACAACTAATGTTTGTAGGCAACGATAACCATTTCTCAAATGATCCATCTCGTTTTTTGTGTTCCCAATCAAACAAAACAAATCGATAGTCACATGTCACTTTCAGAATCGTAAATTACCTTGCCTAATGACCAAAGTTTTTCAGGTTCGATTTTTTCTAGAGAAGACTAAAGTGACTTAGGTTACTGTTGAGTGAACAGTGTTGATAGTAATGTCTATTTGCCTACATCCATCCCATATCCAATCCAGTAGTCCCCGTGTAGTAGACTTGTAATGTAGGGGCGTTAATTTCTTTATTATTTAAGACACCTTCCTTACCTACTTCGAAAAACATAAAAGAAATTAAACAAGGTCCAAAGCGTGAAACCAAAATCATGTTCATAAGTTTATTATATCTTGATACGTTGCTTTTGTAAACGGTTTTATTATTTCCTGTCAAGATTTTTTTTTAATATAAATAGCCGACAAACGAGCAGACTAACCACCTGATGGTAAGTGGTCACCATCATCCATGGACACGATTAACACTAAAAGTGTCACTAATGCGTTATCGGCCGAGAAAGAAGAAGAAAGAAAGAAAGTACTGGCTCCCAAGCCCCCAGCCGGAACACGAGTCGTTTGGCAGCTGATTCAAGCAGGAGGGTGGCAACTAGCCAGGCAGGCTTCAGAAAAAGATAATAGTACTGGTATTATTATCTTTTCGTGAAGCAATTTGTGAAGACAATATTAATGACTTAATAATAATATTAGTAATATAATCCTTAATCTTCTAATCATAAGATTATTGTCAGGGGTAGCGGTTAATTTTATCTGTTGGCATAAATTTGATTCGGTAGCGTTTTGAAATTCGATACAAGGCGGCTTCGGTGCAGGACAAAGGAACCTTACGTTAGTTTTGTTGATTATTCGAAATATATAAAAAGCCGACTTATACCGTGGGCACAAGAAATCTAGGCACGGAATGGAAAAAACCGTAAGTCTTTTAGTGACACTGCCTCCAGCACGTCGATCTGGTCGCGATCGAGAGCAAAGTTTGCAATAGGGAATTTTTTTCTCCATGAACGAACTATCTAAGAAAGTGATTTTTATTTGAAAGGTATTTCTTCGTTTTCAATTATTTTTCAGTAGTGGTGAATCGTAAAAAATTTTATGTGTTAAAATTATGCTTCTACGATAGGAGACTCCATATGGACCGATCAAACGTTTGCCCTAATCAAACTCAACTTTATATGAACTGTTTTAAAACATTCCATTGAAATATGTTTTTATAAACGCTTATGACAATGCAATCGTCTCATATTTTGGTAAATAACTTTCGAAATACCTACCAATTTATCTTGTAAGCATTTAAATAAGCGTCACTCGAATACGGGTGAAGCTGCTTAATCAGGATTTTCAGGACACGGCAGTACACAAACACAGCAGGACACAAACGATATTCTTATAAAAACTTATAAGTCAATAGCATATTACGAAAGCTTAAAAATTGTTGTTTTAAAGCAAAAGGGGAATCTCATTTGTTTTATAGTTACAGTGGAAATTACTTATAATATAATATGTTTTATAATTACAGTGTAAATTACTTATACTTTATAAATATTTCAATCAAACGCTATTAGAATAAACTAATTATTGTTTTTTACTTAAGTGGATTTAAAAACAAAAAAAAATTGAGTCCATGATAAAAGAAAATGCGCACAAACAAAGTAACACTGCTAATTTGAATGAATGAATGAATGATTTTTATTATCAATATGAA
This sequence comes from Megathymus violae, assembly GCA_003671415.1. NCBI lineage: Eukaryota > Metazoa > Arthropoda > Insecta > Lepidoptera > Hesperiidae > Megathymus > Megathymus violae. The sequence goes on from PDGT01000089.1 coordinate 989,214, forward strand.
TGTCAAATACACAAATTAAAAGGAAAATTTATTCCAGATCGAAAAAAATATTTTCATTTCATCCTCAGATATAGCAATGACGAAGCTATTTATTTTTCTATCCTATCAGAGTGACCCGTTTCATTGACAGCCTTTCTGCTATTATTATTTCAAGACTCATTTGAGAAGCTTTTGCTTGTCGTTTGCTTATAAATTTTGGTTAGCAATTCGTCGGCGCTTGTTCAACCTTTTGGTGTGACTTTTGTATTCCGCACAAATAATGACGGTCTCATTTGCCAGGTTGCGAACCCATTGTGATTGAAGGTTTTGAACGAAACAAACAAAATAGTCTATAGGCATACAGAGCCAAATTTGGCTGTTCGACTAAATTGAATGAAAAACAATATTTTTTTAATTGATCTATTATCTTTTAAAGATACATTAATGTAATATTTGCTGTATATTAAATGATTTAACTTTATATTTATATTATTGCGTTTGTTACAATTTCATAAATTAAAATGGAAAATAAATTGTGTATTTTAGCTATATCTTCTATCGTTTAGTATTCAATCTATTTCATAAATGCGTTTACGATTCCAAATACACACTTTCAGTATTAGATTTCGCTTGATATTTCTTAGATTTTATGTTACATAAAATGCTCATGAATATCTCTGTAGGCGTTGCGGAATATCGTTCGCACGTGCTTAAGACGCTATCTGTAAAACTGCCTAATGTATAAGTATTATCATTATTTATCTTTATAGAGTAGGAAAATTGTATGTGATTCATTAAAACGTAAGAAATGCAAACTGATGGATTTTAATCTTTACCATTGTTTTCCATCTCGACTATTTGGACAGAAAATCTAACCACTCATAATAAAAAAACAATTACATGGGAAACTAAATCAACGGTATGTATTCTGTAAAGATTAGATGTATACAGGTCTACCCAATATTCCTCAGTGCCAACTGAACTGGTTTAACCTATTAGCAGGGCTCGGGATTTCCCAGGTAATTGAGTACGTAATTCTAGTATAGATCGATGGAAGAGTTATTAGTCAACCCAAAGGTTGAAAGTTTTTATCCCGCCGTAAAACTTCTAGCATGGCTAAATGACGATGACAGTATCACAGTGGCATTTCAAAGTACAGAACCACTTAACAATTTTTTTCACTTCCGATTACCTATCCAACTGTCGATCCCGCCCATATCTGCTTAAAATTCGGTCATGCACTAACAAATGATACAACTTATAAGGCTATGACGATTAACTGGAAGGTATCAGAATTAAACTTGTGTCTGAAGTCTATCCAATAAATTGAAACGTGAAATGAATCTATCCTGATTCCTTAGTTTTCGCGTTTACGGATTATCGCCATAAATTAAAGTAATATTAGATTTTCGCTTTTTTCATTGCCAAAGCTTCGCCTTTTAGATCGTTATCGAGAATTCTCAACTATGCAGGTTTTCTCGCGATATTTTTCGTCACCGAAGTGAATCATAAAGTTATTCATAATTTGAATAATTGAAGGTCCCCGGTGTGAGAAGCTCACTTCAAACCTGTCATTGCATTTTTGAAATATTTTTTCTGACATCATTTTTTTACTTTTATTGGTCCGCTTAAATTGGCAACATGCGATTTATGTGCGGCATTTAATTACTTTGTGTTTACTAAATTTCATCTTTTCCGTCCTGCGCGTTCAAAGATAATTGGATGTGTCAGACGAATAGACAGATAGAATAACAGATACGCGAGTAATAAGGTTTCCATTAATCCATCGGGTGTACAGAACCCTGAAAAAATCATCTATCATCAATGATCAATCACACGTTAAAAAGATATGTACACATTATTACGATTTGATTGAGGAGTCTTTTATTACTTCAAGAGACAATGTTACTGGGGCTTTATTAAAACGGATCGATAGATCTGTTTCACAGTACGTTAATTTGTTACGCAACAATAAATTACTTGTAGGAAAATTGGAAAGGTTTCATACGATTTTTTTTGTAAATTAAACATTACATTATTTTGCATTGTATGCGAGTACTACCTGGATTTCAAATAACTTGGAATAACCTGATATGACTTGGATTTGAATTTGATATAACTTTGATTAATATGACGTATATCTTTGGTTTCATTATTTTACAGTTTATGTTTTTATTTTACGTTAATCAGATATTGACACGGGGTCAATTTTACGATAAAAGTATCTCAACTTTGTCAATAAAGCCAATGGTGCAATATTTATTTTATGTAAAATAGCCTACAAACGAGCAAACGAGCCACCTGATGGTAAGTGATCACCGTCGCCCATGTCTATCGCAAGATCCAAGGTATCACTGACGCGTTGTCGGCCAGGAAATGAGAAAGTAAGAAAGAAAGTACCGGCTCTCAAGCCCCTAGTCGGAACACAGCGAGTCATTTGGCGGCTGACTCAAACAAGAGGGTGGTAGCTAGCTATGTAGGTTTTACGGACAGATAATAATACCAGTAATCATATTAATAGTAGTAGGAATTACTAAATGATGTCTAGTAACAAGTGTGCGGTCGCATTTTCAACTCCGAGATGGGATAGATGTTTGTGTTTTAGGGAATTCTTCTTTTCGAATCTTTGGTGTTGGTGGTGTCTCATTTGTGTATCATTACTTTTCTAATGTATCTAAATCGATTTTTTGTCTCACATTGTATTGCTTTCAGACTACAGATTCTCCACTGCGTAAAACACACCAATGGTACTGGGGGAAATACTATCCTTGTTGACGGCTTCTATGGGGCTAATCGGTTAAAAGAAGAATATCCTGAAGATTTCGATTTTCTCACAAGGTTTAACCTTGAAGCAGTGTATTTGGAGGATGGACATCATCATAAACACTCAGCACCTGTTATCTTCGTAGATAAAGCAGGAGATATCAAGCAAATCAGGTATTTTTTTGCTTAAATGCCTGTAGAGCTGATTGAATCGTGCTTTCGAGTTTAACCTTTATGTCTACATACACTTATGCTACAAGTGTATTATTACTCTTTTTTATAACAGTTGAAAAATGAACAGACTGGCTACGTGTTGATAACTGATTATCGCCGCCCATCCACGCGTGTAACAGAAGAAACGTCACAGAAACATGTTGGCCAAGAATTAAATAGCACTCCAGTACTGCAACCGCAACACGTTAAAACATATTATTATTATTATTTTACGACAGATATTGTTGGTTAGACGGGGAAGCAAAAGACCCTGCCATAATTAATGAACACTGTCGGAATTAAATTGGGTACAGAGTTTAGCGACCTTCAAAAGAAGTGATCTAACGCGATTGCCTAATCTATTATTCTGCAGGGTTACACCACGAACAAGACGAGAGCGAGCAACTCCTTATAGCTACCCTGGCACTGTAATTACTTGTCGTACTTCGGGATTTAGTGTTTGAGTATTACGTGTTTCACTCCCAGAAGATAATGGCATCCATGTTGTACACATAGATTCGAACTACACCTACTTATATAACCATATTATAATATACTCTGAACAGTGAAAGCTTATGGATTGATCTTCGATATCTTGCACAGGGGTTCTAATCTATTGGGCAAAGTGTATTCTATTTTGTCTATGTGTCTAACATAAATTAATAATCACTTGCTTCTAGGAAAGAAAGCAGTGAGAACATTACATAATAACATATATTTTTTAAGACAGTAGTCGACAAACTAACAGACGGTCTGCCTTATGAATAATAGACAACGCTGTCCATACATGTTCGTAATAACAAAAGTATCACCGACCCGCCGTCTACCAACATGAAATTCGTTTATTACTAGTTCTTCGAGACGTATCAATACATGGCTTATTCTAGAAAGTATTAGCCATCCAGACGAATAAAATCATAACAACACACACGTGTACTGTCGTGATGAAATTGGAAGGTACAGCGACTAGTAACCTTCACCGGTAGGGACCGTTTGTATTAGCGTAGTTCGTTGTCTAGCAGGGTGCACGACGTGCCGAGGGAATTTGTTTCGACTCAAGGATGAGTGAAGCGCCTTACACCCCGTTTTATTTGTAATATCTAAGGTATACTGAATTTGTAAATTAAATGTATTGTCTGAAGGGCACTATCGTCGACTATGCTTTTAATTTGTTATCGTGTGTTTTTTTTTAATATAATACACAATGAAAACTTATCATATACTTTATTGTTTGAAGGAATCCGTTTTTGCATCAGCTAAAACTATCGTTACCGCTTAGAAGTTGAAACTTATTATGAAATCATTGACTACTTCCAGATTCAACGTTTATGATAGATCTACTATCGCATTTGCGAGCTCCGAGGAATGTCGTTCTTACTATCGATCTCTGAGAATCCTCGCACGGTATTACGAGAATCCGGAACATCAATGGCAGTTCAAACTTAAACCAGGTAACATTCTCGATGTTTAATTACTCTCAACATTTTGAATGTTCTGTGCAATGGTTTAAAAACCAAAACTTTACAGTAATTTATTTTTATTTATTATTTGCGTAACTGTCTGTCTTTCTCTTTCTATCAGTCCTCTTTTTTAAGTATACAAATACCTGAAGTTGTTATAGTGTAATTAAACTTAATTTTGAAGGTAATTACGGGGGTCAAATTGGAAAATAAAAAGAAAAACTTTCGTCAAGTACATCATCGTATTAAATAAAATGGCTCGTTATATGAGACTCAAAGAATATATTTTTAATTTTAAAATTCTACGGATATACGAACTATCTTTGTTATCTCTGAAACTACCTAATATAAAAAATTCCAAGCAATAAATAATATTAACTTATATTATTATTAATATTAGTTCACGGGGCCGATTTAGAGTTACATTTGTCCAATTCGTATTATAATATTTGTGTAAATAATCTCACAGCAAAATTATAATATTTTGATGACATTTCACAGGTACAGTAATGGCGATGGATAACTTCAGGGTGTTACATGGTAGAACTGCTTTCACTGGTAATCGAGTCTTGTGCGGCAGTTACGTAGCGCGCTCAGACTGGCTTGACAGAGCTAGATCTCTGGGACTTATTAACTGAGTGAAACATTAAATACTGTTGTAATAGTTATACATTTTCTATACTACTATTTGATGTTACGATAAACGGGATGGTACATAAATAAAAACAACAAATTAGAAATGCTTTATTGACCGAGACTTGGTAATGCACGTCAAAAATGCTGATTCTAATTGATTTAAGATTTAAGATTCTAAGTGATTTAAATATATAATATAATATATATATATAAAGATAGCTAGAAAATGCACTGAATGTAGCACAATTATTTATTAGATAACAGAATATAATTATCACAACTTTGTTGTTCAAGACTTCCTACACGGCGAGTGACCTCCGCGAGCGCTCCGGCCGAAGTGTGGGGAATTCGGGACCCGAGAGAACCCTCTATGTCCGGGCCTTATACTCAAAGGGGACAACAGTCCCCGCTGTTGAGCGGGGGGAGTCACTAATGACAGCAAGCTTCTTCTTATAATATACCTTCAGTATTCAGCATTCTCACCCCACTCTCAAACGTGTCATGTTGCTATTTCGATAATGGTTTCCTGACACTTAAATTTTTGCTTTTACTATTATTCCAGAAATAAGCTTTATCGTAATAGACGCAATAACAAAAGAAACCTTCAAAAATATATCCTTCATCCTTCATAGTGTATATAAAAATTCATATTTTTTATTCGGATTACAATATATATATATATATATATATATATAGCTGCCACCTCACTGTTCGTCGGCCGTATGAAAGCAGAGCGCTTTAAGCTTGCAGTTTGCGGCTCATTGTTGTATAACTTTTTTATGTAATTATAATTAAAATTAATAATAATAAAGACCAATGTACTCACACATCCATACTAGGACCCTCTGTGCTACGAGTAGCATGGACATACCCAAATAAGACATCAAAAACACCCATGACCCGAGGACAGACATTTGTTTGCCACATAAATGTCTGTCCCAGCCGTTAATCGAACCCAGGGCCTACCATTTGTCGGGCATAATGGTTATTCCTTGATATTTTTATGTAGTCCGAATGAGTCAATTAAGACATAACTACTTTTGACAACCTGGATTAGCTTATCGTCTCAAATACGACGAACTACACACAGAGAGAACTACAGACCGCGCGAGAAGTTGCTCACCTCGGTCGATCACTGACCACTGACACAATTAGTCGAGTTATGAGCGCTTCAATTACTACCACTACAGACAAATCACAAAGATCCAATTATTTCACCAGATACAATAAATTGTGACGACTGTTGCAAGAACTACCGTTTTGTAATATGGGCAATCTGCACGTCCCGATGTGGCGATGACACAATGCATTAAATATCGCCCAAAGTATATTTCGAAAGTAAACAAATTCAAAAGATAATTCTAACGTTGCCTTTTTGAAAATTTCGGTAACCTTTAAAAATGTAACATGTATCTCAGTGCTTTATAATAATTGGGGATTCTCGAAAATGTCATCGAAATGTTCCTAATTAGACGCTCTTAATTAGCGTTGTTAAAAAAAGCTTGAAATGTTAGCGGTCGGAAGGTTCTTTAGAATATGTTTGGTTTGCGAAATTTATGATAAATAAAAGTATAATTTTGCTGGAATACCTATCTACCTTGGTTTATTTTGTATTTTTAATAAAACGTCAGTTTACTTACATACAAAAGAATTTCCGACTGTTTTTTTTTTCCTAATATACAAGGTAAAATGTGTGTCGAGCTGGCGTTAAGTTATAAAAGGAAATATTTACGTTTGATAGGCATTTCTAAGTATGCTATTATGAATATAACTGTGAAATAGTACCATATTTATGGAGTTTCATCGAAACGATAAATCACTTCGTGCTTTCAAATTTAAACTCAAGTATCGCGGATTCGCACCACAAATTATTCAGAGTAATGTGTGAAGTTCAAATTAACTATTAAATATTTAATAGTATATGAAACCTGCCTGCCGATATAGTGCACTGTGATTTTTACTCTTCTTCTTTCTCTTCCATCATTCACTATGATACATTTCCTTTGTCAATTTCTTTTGGATCAGTGTAGTATTTTCCAGGCTTCATTAGTCCTCGGAAAAGATTTGTATTCTGCAATGGGTCATTATTGAGTTATAGTCGACAGATTATCTACAATAACATCTCAAATAGTAGGTATTAACTGTAAACTTAATTATACGAAACTTTGCTAACTACACATTGACAAAGGATTTAGTACAGCCAACATTGTAATTAATCTAGTATCTGTTTGATCCATAATGAATAATCGCTGCTAATTAATTATGCTATCATTGACAATGTAATTTACTATTTGAATTTGTCAGCCAATTCTGTGACTGCAGCTTATTAAAACATTTTATTTACCTAAAGGTTTTTGATTATATACTCAATTTCTTTATATTTAAGCTGCAATATTTACATATTACTAGTATCTATTAGAGCTATATATTTGCGATAACACAATGCAATAAAAATTCGATACAGAAACCAATAAAGTCCAAAACAATAGTAGTGCCACAGAATGGCGACTTAATAAGCACCTTGTGTTATATTGTCCCAATCTCAAACTTATATTGCATACACATATTTTATTACCTGAGTTGCCGATTTTTTATCATAATGTTGAATATTTCTCAACGAGTATATTGTAGTGTTCTCGAAAATCCAAAAACAAGTATATATAAAAGGAAAGGCCGCCCGTGGGTCATTTAGTTTTTGAATACGAACGAGTGTACGACTATAAATGTAACTAATATTGGTGAATAAGAAGTCTTTGCTGACTCATTTTGACGATTTATTTAAGAACCTTTCCTGAGGAGAGCAAAATAGATACCTGATCTATACGTTTACATGAGATCTTATTTTGTCTTTGATTTTGAAGGTTTTTGGTGAGGAACTTTTAATGGATAGATATTCTACGTAATTTGGAACCTTTCCCTGCACAGAACGGTTTTGAAAATTTCTTCCCTTAAAAACAAAAAGTAGGATCTCAAATTCATAGAATAGGCCCATATTTGGAATAGTTGAATTTTTCTGAAAAACCTTCATAGGTCCTTTAAAGAAACTTAATAGCTCCGTTGTGTTTCAGATCATTAGATTTATGTTGATAAGAAATAGTGCCTAAAAACAACAAATACACTCATTCGTAACCTATTTTAGCTAATACCTTCTTAATAATATTTCAGTAAAATCATCCATAACTGCGAAACATTATCGAGATATTCAGTAAGGTTCTGATACAATAGGATACTTATTCACAGAGGCATCAATTCATACTTTCGATTTACGCAGCAACAGCAAAAAAAATTATTTCTAGATCATCATAACATGGTGTTTCGCATCGAGATGAACAAATATACGTTCCATATATTCATGAAGATTTGCCACACTTGGTGATCTTTCCGAGCTTAAGCTTATTACATGTAAGTAAACTTCGCTACTAGTGTTCGGAAATGCCTGGTGTATACTCCTAAATCAGTATCGAACAGAGTGACGTTTCATCTGAGAAATGGTAATGTAAGTCAGATTTTGACTTGACCTTGTTAAAACGCAGAATGTTTATTCAAATATTGACGTTTACAAAGAATTGTTATTTTCTGGTGGTGACAGTGAAAGAATTAACTGTCATGGCGATAGTAGCATTGAAAATGACCATTCTGCTGACGATGATGGTAATGTTGAAAATTGCTCTGTTGATAATCATAGGTGATTAGTTACGAGTGCCTCACAATTCAAAAAATTGGAATGAGAAACAGTATTTTTTCGAATATGTTTATTTTATTAGTCAAACTTCAACTTTGACTCAACTTGAATAATAAAACTAAAAAATATTCTAAATTGTAATCGAAACTAATGAGATCAACAGTTTATTAAAAATTTTGGTGGGGATTATTTCACAAATACATCAGACTTATTCTTATTCTTTTTTTTCCCTTTGCCCTTTTTTATCTTATGCCGTTTTGGCCCCATTTTTTTGAATCCAGTCGCTTTCATCTTTATATTTAAAATTCAGAATCATTTAATTATTCAGGTATTTTGTAAATGCACTTATTTGTAAATATAACGTAAACACACGTCACTTTTTGTATTTACTTTAGTTACGAAAAGGGTTTTTTACGTCTCGTGACATTCTATACGAGTGTTCCCCAATCCAAGTTTGTCTGCAAAACCTTAAGCAATAGACTGCAATCTCGATTGGTCCCAAAAATCCTTAGCTTCGATTCTTTCACTGTGAGACAGAAGACTCAACCCATTTTTACGTCCTTATTCCGACAGTCTACAAATGTTCTGCTTGCATACCATTTCCTGGGGATGTCTTTGGCAATTTCATAATAGTGTTTAAACATTGCCTGAATTGTTAAAACATCGTTAATGTCTAATATATATCGTATTATATTATCTCTAATTATTATCAGTACGTTACAAAATTTTCGTACCTGCTAAGCATACTTCCTAGCATTTCATAATGTTCACCGGTGTCGAACATGGTTAATTGTATGGCAGTGTATATTTGTTTATTATTCTCGACAACAGGTAAACTATAGTCGCCAGATCCGAAATCAAGGTGTTCAAAATAGCAGCGTCTAATAACATGGAGAACCGGCACCGTTGGCGCTATATAGTCCGCGACAAAGTGGTCCGTGGAGGGGGTCACGACCCTTAGCATTGAGGAAATCGACGGGAGGAGGAGGGGAAAATAACATGTCATGTTAACGTTAACGTCATGTTATAGTTCAACTTTCGTTACAAAATTCGAGGGAGGATACGTTTTAAGATTTTATAAGTGCATATCTCAATAACTATTGAAAATGTATTTTGAAATACCTCTATTATTTTAGAGGTATTATGTGTATACAGTGTTTTTTTCTCCATCCCTTCTATACATGTTGTAATAAATTCACATACTTATAATTTTTTCTAAGTTCACATTAAACCGTTTTGTAACGACTCACATTTAAATTATGTAGTGCGAAAATCTCTTACTAAAACATTGATTTTATCATTATAATGATTCAGTTGGATTTTAAAATCGAGTATTCGTATTCGTTTATTCAGATAAAACGGTATTAACAATATTTCAATTGAGTGTTTTACCAAAAACTTTTTTTCATTATTTTCTGCGTAGTAGGTATCTACGAGTATAATGTACACATTCAAGTAAAGATCAAATGCCGCTAACAAGGCACACAATGTTAAGAAGGTACAATTTATAATGTCTATAAATGTAGCAGCGAACGTAAGTTTACTTATGTAACTTCGAGGTACATGAATTTTATGAAATGTGACATCTAAAGATAAAAGGGAAATTCCTACAAGAGAAAGAGGATTTCTTTTCGCTCGTTTACTTGATACGAGAAGCTTAACTTCAAACGTTATCTCATTATTATATGTTAGTATACCAACCTTACATTTTATGTAACTAATCGACGAACGAGTGGATGGGCTATCTGATGAAAAGTGGTCACCGGTCCCCACTGAATCTAGAACATTAAAAGCAACACCAATACGTTACCAGTAAAAAGGGAGATGGACGACATAATTGCAACTGAAAGACTTAAAAATATTTCACAATCGATTCTAGAACGAGGATGATAGCTAGGCAGGTAGGCAAGCATTTATAAATACCCTACCATCAAGCACGTGTATTGCTGTAATTAAATTGGTGCAGATCTCGGCGAACTCCAATAGGGTGGTAGTTACGTGCGCCATAGCTTTCTGCGTTGTTCAATAGTATGTACCAAGAGACGGGGAGGTTGGCTTGAAAATAGATATTGAAATGTAGATAACCCTTACACACCTAACACACTTCACACACCTGTAGTATGTTAAATAATAATATTACTAACATAATAATAGCTAATACTAGTTTCATGAGAGGGCCAAACCAGGGATTGAACCATTAACACCTCGTAGAATTGAAGAAATGGAGAGGTCAACCCAAGTGTCAAAAGTTCTTATGTCGTCCAAAGACTTCCAATAAACTGTAATGTTTGGCATGTAAGGGCGACCGTCAGGCGCGATTTTTAGGACAAGTAAATTCCTTTGTTATTGAAGTTATCTTCTAGTACATACTCGTAACTAAACATAGCTTCAACGAGTGGCAAAACCTTTGTATCGATTGATTGGTGTGGTGCGTGCATACTGTTTAAAAACATTTTGTAACCAGAACGTACTGCGATAACTTAGTAACAAATAGTTTATCGGTTTTCAGATAAAAGTTATGATTTTAGAAATGCAGGGCCCAGCGGCTTTTGATCATCACATCAGTTAATTTATATCCAACAATTAAAATATAAAGTTTTAACAAAGACATGTCCATTTGCTGGTTTTCCTTATTTGGTTCCTTCTAGATTAATCTAGAACTAGATTAGACACTTAAACAATATTCTTAGATATTAAACAATTGTAATCACCTAACTGAACCGACAAAAATGCAACACACATTTACGTGGCCTTTCAACCAAAGTGATTCGATATTGAACGTTTGTTTAAATTTAAAAAAAATGTGAAATGTGACTTTGAGATTTAATTTCAACAAACAACAAGCATAGTTATGAAGAATAACTCCAGTATAGTTGATATATTTGATTCGTAAGCAATAAGACACGTTCCTCGTATAGATGAAATCGCATTCAAACCTTATGACTATGTCGGTAATTGGGCCGCAGTGAAACACGCCTGATTTTCGTTTCGATTTCAGTTTATATTCTCTTAAAGCCTTTTGAAAGCATTTGCGAGATTTAATATCCTTGGCATACTAATCTATCGAATCAGTATTCGAAAGCGGAGTTGTAGGATTCGAGGCGTTAAATAACAAGTGAATATCGGCTTGGGTTATAAAAAATATGTTGAAGATATTATTTTGTTCGATAAGTGAAAAAGTCTTGATAACATTGGTGAGCAGGCACTAAAAGCAGGTAAAGGTAAAGGGCCCCAAAATGGACGAATATTAAAAGTAAGTTTTTATCCGCCTTTTACTTCTTAAAATATTATTTCAAAAGCTTATACGATATATTGCTTTCCCTTCCCTTAACTTTGACGATCCTTTAAGCTTAGTAGCACTGATCGCGCCTCCTTATCTGAGCGTGCACGCGGCCGATCGACGGAGCACGCGCAGGCGGCGCGGCACGTCCCGGCCCCCTCACCAGTCAGTAGCAGGAGGAGTGCATTCTGCGGAGCACCACCGACCAGTGACCTTATAACGCTTAGAGTATTCGTACGTCCATTTACTCACGACTCCTTACTAATTAATATCAGCTGATCACAGTCCATCAGTATTTTATTTCAACTAGTTACCCCTACCTAAATTAATTAGGTACTAGTACGCATCATGCACCTTTCCGACCATACCAAGGGTCCGAAGTTTGATTCACAGCCGGAGCATATTCATATTTTTTGCTATTTCTTAATTATGTATTTTTTACTTACACTTAGACTTATTACTCTGCAGGCCGTTCTAAAATAAAGAACACCTACAGTATAGTATTATTTTCAATAAAATTGGGAAAAAAAATTATGTATCGTATAAGAAAATCTTTATTTCAATCATAAAGTATATGTCTCATTACATCGGTATTATAAAATTATACAGTATAGTAATAAGCAACAGGAATACCTAGTAACAAGATCTCAAAGAAGCTAAGGTCAAGAGGCACATAAAAGAAAGAAATTCTTTACATACTTTGTTTTTTTTTGTCTGTAGAGATTCCAATTTTCATACCCTCTAAATGTTATTAAAAAATTATATAGTTTCCATTAAGTGGTGTATTGATTTAGCAAGAAATGGGCCTACATCAAAGATAATGAATTATCGCGTTTGATTCGGATCTGAATAACGGGCATGTGTGTAACAGGTACAGTTAACCTTTGAGTTCAACCCAACCTTCCATAGTTCAAGTGTATCGTGTTGATTTAGGGCCAAGATTATGAATCCAAGCCCCTCTTGTTGGAACATCTTGCTTTCGTTCATGGCTACGTTATTTACTAACGTATCTGACATCCCCTCGTTAAAATCGAAACTAAATTTATTTACATACTACGAGTATCAGCCTGCTAGAGAGTAAGTTAAGTTTTTACTGCTACTTTCTTGTCTGATAACGCGTCAATAACATCCCTGGTGTCAACCTGTCTCGTAAAAGATGTCCAAGCATGATTGTGACCACTTATCACTTATTTCCTGTTTCTATTCATTACCGCTACTTTTCCCACAATAACTTAAAAAAATTGCACTTAAATAATTTTATATTAACAGAAACTTCTACCTATAAGAATATTCAGGTACCAACGTAATAAACTTAGGACTTGGAATTACCTTTTAAGTTCGGTTTTGAAACTCATTCTGATAACGCGATTTCATAACTATTTCGTAGCTGTATTCTGGAGTCGGAAATCGATAACCATGCTTACGCGCCATTTACTTTTCAGGCTAACGCGAACTGCATTTGTAATGTTCGTGGATTTTCACAATTATAGATGACGGCGTTTGCAACTTCAGGCCGACTGGATCGAAGTGACCGCAGTGCTTTTTTGTTTTCGAGAGCACGTGTTGTTGTCGTCCTTGTCGTAGTGTTATTAATGACAGAGAAGTCTAATATATATCTTATATATCGCTAGATGTTTAAGGTAAGGTAAACTTATTTCTATTATTTGGTAATATTGTCCATATCCTTTTTAGAAGGTTTTAAAACAAAATTATATGGTGTTACTTATCAAACTTCATTAGAACTTCCCTGGATAGAAGTAGACGTGGAGTTTCGAGTTTCATTTATTTCTTGTAAATGGATTAGGGTGAATATGCAATTTAGATATATTCTTCATTGTTAGCTCACTTCCTGCTTAATCAAGCGTAGTCAATCGTCGTGCATTCAGTTTCCATGTATGCAATTCCTTAAGATTAGTTATAAAAGCATATAAAGGCATGGGGTCATTAATGCATCATTGTGTTTATTTGGTTCTCGGTAAGTGATATAAACTCTAGGAGTGTAGGATTGCAATAGGGAATTGAAGGATAATTACAAGTTCCAATTAGAAAAACAACTTCCTAATCTAATTACATTTAAGAAAACTAAATTAAGTTTTTTAGGTATCTACTTTTTTATTATAATTTTTTACTTCTTTTTACTTAAAGTTGCATAAAGCACGCTGTTGGCGCTAACAGCTTTAGCGTATTTCTAAAAGTAAATCTTGGATTTGATCACTCGTGTGTATTCATAACCGTTGATATCCGTGATAAATTTACAGAGCGTGTCTGCTGTTCGTTGCTATTACTACAATTCCTTATATACTACGTAAGGCTTAATGTATTTATTTAATAAATTGCGCGAGCTTTCAATTTGATTAAAGTCATTTGCTTGGATTTGCTCAAACTGTCAGATAAATCTACATCATTTTTCTCCAAGATGTAAAAAAATTTAATTAACCATTATATTACATGAATTCCCGTTGTGTTATATTTATAACAAAAACAATATTAACTTAGACACATTTGCCTCTTTTTGATCGAAAAAAATCTAATTTTATTACATAGTTCAAGTGGAATTTGAATAAAGCGCAATTTTATTTGTTACATTATTCAGTAAACGAGAATTGAGTTGAATTAAAACGAGATTAATGTATAGAACAAATGTTACATACATTTATTTCTTCGAGAAATAATTTTTGCTAATAATTTAGGCATGATAACAGATCCATTATTTTTGTAGTCAAGTCCAAGCCGATCTAGTGGTGAAGGATTCCTGAAATAAATTATTCGTTTTCTTCTTAAATCATTTTTAGGTATGGATCAAAGTTTGTTAGAGTAATTTAAGTGTATATGTGAGAGTAATTTAAAGATAACCGTATCATTTGTGTACGGGTTCAAGCATTTTGTCTTCAACCTTAGACATTTCTAGCGTGAACGTCTTTTTCTCTTCATAACCCATGCGATAGCTCCTATCAATCAATCCATCAATCCTATCCAATCTTCCTGTACCATGAGAGTACTACGAGCTGACTAGCCGTTTGCAAAAATGTCCGTTCCATTTTTCTGTGATGATTCAGGAGTTATTGTGACATTAATCGTTCGTTCAGATTAATTTCGGTTCGGTCTCTTGGGACGGTGTCCGGAAATTAAATAAAGACCGCATTTCCTTAGACTATAAGTGTGAACGGAAATATTATAAGCTATTAAACATAGTATCGACAAACCAAATGTATTGTATGAATATTGTCTCAATCAATCAACTTGTTTTGAAGTTTCATGAACACTAAGGCGTATATACAATAAGATATATAGACTACTTAAAGTTTAATTATATACAAAAATTGATATATTTTGTTCCATTTTGGAAACCGTAATTCTAACGTTTAGAAATGGAAAAAATGACACCGGAAAAAATTGATGTTAATTTTTATCAAACGGCTTCAATATTTTCGTATTTATACGCATACGCTTAAAACTTTTTATAATTTACATTATCTAGTAGTAAAATCCGTATGATTGTTGTACCTGCACGCAGCTCTCATTTTTCAAATTATGTGCGTATAACAAATCAATTACCCGTTGCTTCTGTAAAGGAAAATATCGCGAGGAAATCTGTTTACCTGATAGTTCGCTATTGCATTCTCAAAGGAAAGTGAATTCAGGGATATCTGGACTTAGCCAGCATGGTAAACCTTCCTTGACCTAATCACATTGCCAGCAGTGGGACAATATAAGTTGCAATGATAATGTTAGTATAATGCACCTAATATTGATTGTTCAGCTCCTGGGTGATCAGGTCAGGGGAGTGGCCGTGCTCCGATTGATTTATTTCAGACCTTATGTATGTAAGCATTGTAGAAAACTTCGATAACGTGATATAGATTTCTTAACATATTTAACATATGCGTCATTATGGCGTATAGTAGAATGTTGACATACTCAATACGTAATATGAGTATAAAGCAATAATTAATTAATTATCTCTAATCAACTTTTTTGCGACATTTTTATGTGGTTTTTAAAATAATCTGTTTATTATATTTGATATAGATAATAGTGCTTCCCATGTTTCCTGAAGCGTAGCAACGAAGAAGTTTAAATATAAATAATTTCAGATACATAGAATTTATCAGTAACTTGATAATACTATATACTATTGACACTTACTTATGTTACTATGTACGGATACTAATAATATCGAACCCTATCATAGATACAAACCATCTTCTCGGAAAATAAATATATTGTGTGAATTTAATCTCAATCTGCCGAGTTTTTAGAAATTATACAATAATACACACGCACCAATAATCTCTTAACACAAATGTTTTTAAGACTTGTTTCGAAAGGATTCTAAATTATCTAGATTTCTACTCACTTTACTTCTAAAACCTTTCACTTCGACTGACAAGTTACCACTTCGGCGTACTCGAGCCTTTAAGCGTCGCGCCACCGAGGTATACACTACTCACTAGAAACAAATGAACACTCAACGAATAATGTATCTCGGGGGAAGTTCTCAACTATATATGTGGACTTGATTTGCATATTAAGCGACAAACTATATAATATTACTAACAAACCACCCTCGCTTCGCTTCAGAAAACTACGCCTGACGCTTAGAAATAGCACACGAATTGATTTAGATTAATTTGTAATTTTTTTTATTTATGGACGGATTGAAATAAAACGCCCTCAATATAAATATTACGAGTAAGTGATGCTCACTAAAATACATTAGTGATAGTGAAATCGGTTAAGCCGGTTTAAAAAACAAAACAAATAAAAATTCTAAAAACTATTGTTTCAGGTTCTATTGCGTTAATAAAAGACCCTAATGATAGTTTTTCACATATATATCCTTCATTTACAGAAAGCGATCAGTTTATAATTTCGTTATATGTTTAGATATTAAAGTATGTCATAGACGCACGCATGTTCTAGCATGTTCTAGCAATATTAATCCAAAATCAGATTATTCTTGAAGTAGGTTTTTTATGTGCGCACTACCTCCAATGTAGTAGTGTTCAACTATCCGTGACTTCGAAACCCAGGAAGGTAAACTTTTCCAAAGTATAGGTCAGAAGCAAGTACATACATGTCTTAAAAATCTTTTAAAATAAAAATTCTAAAACGTTACTTAAAAAACTATATATAGTCACGATGTATGTATATACTGTATTATGTGATATTTAATAAACCAACTTTAATCTAGCATATAAAATAAAACCCTTAAGATGTAAGAGGCCTATTTTATCCATAAGTCCAAACCAACCTGAAAGGAAAAAAACCTGCCCTGCTTGTGGTACCCTGCTGCACAACGGACGAGGCTTTGGCGGCAATCGATTTTGATTGAGGACGCTTGGGCTTATTGTACTTTCTCAGTGTGTGTAAATAAATTTTAGACAGTCGGTAATAATTGAATACGTTGCTACCTTCTCGGCTATCAACGCTTTGGTCATGATTTTAATGCTACACATATCCATGAACAACGGTACTTACTTACTATCAAATGGCAAGTCTCCTTATTTATCGGTTATTGAGATAAAAAAAACATTATAAGAACCACACTAATATGAAATGCACTCACTAACCTTCGTTTGCTTAAAAAATTTGTAATTGTATATTTTCCGGTACTTATACAATGTCATTAAAAATACGGTATGTGACCGTCGAATTTATTTATAACCATCCCACACCAACACACCAACCCATAAACATCGCACACTGAAAATGCTAAAAGAATAAGCGAAATAAATAAAAACCGACAAAAAACCACCAAAATCAATCAAAAACTTCACTCGCTGTATGTTCTTTCATCGAATCAAGTAAAAGTAATAAACACATAACTTTGAATACCTACTGCTGAATTCGAATAAGGACCCTTCGTATGGGAGACCGATTAAAATGAGAACTCTCATTACTTTCTTGTTAGCAGTAAGAAGAAGTTTGGATCCTTCAAAATTAAGGTATTGCCAAATAATAAATGTTTAAGGGCTACCTTTACAACATATCTGACATCCTATGTAGAATACTGTGTGTATTTACTGTGAAAATATAACATATATTTTATATTTTTTTGAATAATCTAACGTAACATAAACATAGTAGATTAGCAACTCTTCTTATTTTGCTTAGAAATGTCATCTGTGTAGATTAAGGAATGTGTTTTAACGAACGGCCAATTAGAATAAAATTAAATTTAAATAACAACTAAACTAAATACCATTGCTCCTGAATTTCACTGCAAAAGTGATGAGCTTTCAGACAATTTCCCTGTATGACATTCATAAGAGTGCATTTTTCAAATTCCTTTATCAGTTAGTTGTCCAAACTACGTTATAAAAGATAACTGATGTCAATATTTTCTAGCTTCTCGTTCCAGTGGCTTAAAAGGAGTGTTGATGAATTAAAGACAGTTTTATATTGTACTAAATTGATTTATCTGATAACAATATGGAATATATAATGGCAGAGGACATATATACTAAACTATTTTTCTGTTACTGCATTCAATACAGATGCTATATTTTCTTTTTAAGTACAGTAACATTCCAAAAATGTCAATTTAAATAATTATTAATCGTTTTTTTTTATGTTAAAAAAATCTGAACTTTATCTTATTTCTTATTAAAATATTTATTCTAGATATTGTTGTTTTCATATTCATGTGCGCAATAAAAATATTTTGTTTATTATTGATAAGAATTTCGTAATAATATTTCAATTTTGTCCAATCGATGGTACTGTACTTCAGCGTAGAGAACACAGCACTTCGTAGACCGTTAGTACTATTAAATGACGACTCGGAGCGCGTAGCTTCAGTAAGCGCGCAGCTTTCGTAGCGGAAGCAAGTTGCTGTTTGTCGAAGGACGCGCGATTGTACGTAAATAGTATGTGATAATAAGTACTATGAAAGCGGTTTCTTGTTCTCATAAGGAACTACCAAAACAAAGGTAAAGTTAATTTAATTAAAAAAATAAATCCCAACATCTAATATCCATCTTTTAAACGAATAAGTTTTTTCATTGCTATAATGATAAGAAAATACTTCATTATCAGTACATACAGATATGTCATATTTAAATTATGATTGTGAACAATTTTATATGTAAAATTAACAGTTTAATAAATTCAATCTAAAATTATTTTAAAAATTAATCTTTTCATATTATATAATTGTTTTTTCGCGTAGGCGTTGACACTTCTTTGTGAGTGACAAAATAACTAACTAAACTAATCTGTAGTCCCCACTATCGTTAAAGGTAATATTATGTCCTACTTAAGGTTGGGAGCATTTTGCACATATCATTTTGTTAATAATTTTGAAGAAGTGTTATTAATTAAGACTAAGCAACACAATTACTTACTCCACCTAGAGTAACACGGTCGTTGTAGTCCAATAACTTTGGTCTCATTTGAAATCATTGCCACTTCCATGATATAAAAGAACGCATTTGTAATAAAGCTGGAGAGACCAATGCGTAGGTCTCCTGGTGTTATGAACATCTACGTCTTAAAATTATTCAGACCAACTTTAGATATCATATTTGAAGTAGTTTATAAAAATATTTTTATTTGATCGGTGCATTAATTAATATTTTTTTCTTATCTTTCCTTCATTTGAGTCACACAAATATTAAGGTGGTACAATCCAAGGTAAAAAGTAAAGCTATGTGAGTTCACATTTATTATGTTAAATTCAAATGCAATTTTTGTTTCTGTCGCTAAGTTTAAGATTTGAAACAAAATATTTTTATGAATCATAAAGCAGCCAATACTAGTGGAATTATAATTAAACAATGTGAATAAAGATTTGGAGCCAATTTTCTCTAGTTATGAAAGTAAGTTAGAAGCTCTTAAATACATACGCATACATACTCTTATGTTAGGATTCCCTGTGTCACCTTAATTTTAATAAATTTTATACAAATGAGACGTCACATACAAATAAGGAACAAATGTTTATATATCACTTATTAATATTTACGTACTATTTGCCCTGTACTGTATTTAGACGTCCGTAGCTCAATTATTAACTTAGTAACATTTAATATGTTAGTTATTTATAACATTATATTGGTTATGTAAGACCTATACATGTACATTTTTCTATTTACAGTTATGTATTGCAAATTTATCTTAGAGTGGGTTATTATCTAAAAGTATTTTATCCCTATTTCTCCTCTTTTTCTCAACCGCTTTTTTGTTTGGTAGCCTTTGGAGACCATTAGTGTTATCAATAAAAATATGTAATTTCGTAAAAAAAGCTTTTTGAAAAACTCAAAACTTTATATATCATAGGCAAAGAAAAAACAGTTCAGTATCTTTTTCTTCTGTGTGTCAATTGATTTTCCTTGTTTTTGTTATCAATAAAATAATTGAATATATATTAAATAAAATAAAACATTCACTGTTGACTTTTAATGAAATAACGGAGTTAATTCGGGATGGATAATTTATTTAGATGAGTTCATTTTGATTATTTATAAAAAATACAAAATGCGGTTGATAAATTCTGTTGTTTTCAAACAAGTTTGTGATCAAACAATTGCAAAAGTGGAATTCGTTTGTAGGAACTTTTGAACAAAAATATTTAATTGTTATATAATACGAAAAAAGGAGGCAAATTAACTATGCATTCTTAATACAACATGGCAAACGTCAAAAAAGGCATTTTTTAAATGGCTTAGTCAAGGTAACCTCATTGTGTCTACCATTAGATTTTTTTTTAATAACTCGGGATTTTTTTACACAATGACTTATTAATTATGAAAGAATAAAATTCAATGAAAGTTATTATTAGTTATTGAGTTATACTTTATGACAAAGGAGGCTTAAACCCTAACCGAAATAAATATTTAATTACCGCTACTTATATATTTTTACTTCTGATGAAATAAAACGTAAGCAAAGGAAAATACGATGTCTTTATATGAATATACTTTTTCCTTTTATGTTGTTTTCCTGTATTAGGTTAAATGTCAGGTAGTTATATTAATTACAAGCGTCAATTTATTTTTAAATATGACATAAGTGACCTACCTGTTGGAACTCCGCGCTCCGCATGATAAAGGTTCACACTTAAAACCAGTAGACACGGGTCGGAAGTGTCCCGTGACATAAGCTGAAGTTACTTTTTTCGTCTCCATGTACTGCGCACTAAATAGTATATTACTACGTATAATATAATGCTTCTATCGTTGAAGTAAATGCTTTCTTTCTTCCTTAATCCCATCTACAATCCGTCACAATGCAGGGAAATCTTATAAAAACTTTTATTATTGATCAGAATAAGAAGACACGAACGAGCAATTCGATTCACTTTCTAAGTTAGAACACATTGCAGGAGAGAGAACAAAGAGTGTCTGGCAAGGATAAATTTTGGTTCTTAATTGTTTGAACATCGGTTTTGCTGTTTAAGAGACCTGGGTTCAAATAGCGTGCTGCTTTAATTTTTCGAAATAATGTGGATGTATGTCTTTAATTATCTCTTATTTCAGTAAACGAAAACTCACTACTGAGTGAAGTATCAGGCTGTGTTTGGCTTTGACAGAACTAAGAGAAAATATAATCTCGGTAGTGGGTTGTGACAGATTAAATAATGATTAATGTAGAACATTTTTATTAGTACTTGTTTTAGAATGAGTATCAGTTCCTGTGATTTGGGGTCAATATTAAAACGTCTTTTTAAAGCATCATCCATGCATGTTTTCTTAATCTTCTCCTGCAATCCTGGACATAGCCCAAAACAATTCTTAAACCGTTATACGGTCACTGCTTGTATCAAATTTATTGAATCTAAAAAAAATCGAAAATCATAAAATGAATGATTATATACAAATTCCATTATCGTTGATTACCCGTAATTTGAAGTTACTAGAAGAATACTTCGGTCATTTACGGAAGAATTCATTTGTTATGACATGAACTTATGATGATATAGATACTCTCTCGCGTTTCCTTTTTTATTACCTCGATTCTAAATTTAACGAAGGTAAGTTTGGTTATCAGACTGTTCCCTTTTATCAAATGTGAAGTACGTACTACAGCTTGTTCCAATTAAATATTAATAACTATTTTTAAACAATATGAACTATTTAAAACGAGTGATCCCCATTTTATCTCGATTGGCAAGGCGTCTGTGATACCTTTTGCTATTATGATTAAGCAGCAGTGGCCGTTTACAATCAAATGGTCCATCATGTCATCAATTGAAGACCATAGATACAAAAGTTATTTTGCAATTTAAAGTCGCCCTGTTGTCCTCCATCTATATTCGGGATTAAAATCTTAGATCGCCGTTGAAATTACCAAACGCCATTGCTTCGTGCGTTCGATAGCCAGAGCTTCGTTTCTGGTAACACAAATAAATAATAATTACTTACATTTGTAATCGTTAATTATGTAATAAGCATAAATTACATTAATAAGTTACAATTCGAAGCAACTACAATTAATTGAGACGTTACTTCTAGATATATTCATTTATTTGGACAGATGAAAGCGTGGACTGCGCACGATCAAGACACGACACTGTCGTGTTGCCGGACGCTGCACGTGAAACACGCCGCTTATGCGAGTGCTTTGTACACTTTGGTAAGTATTAGTAAAGTTTAAATTAATATTTAAGTAGACAAGTAAGCAAAAGGTAGTCTTACCGCTTAGAGTTTACTTTCGCCGG
This sequence comes from Megathymus violae, assembly GCA_003671415.1. Lineage (NCBI taxonomy): Eukaryota > Metazoa > Arthropoda > Insecta > Lepidoptera > Hesperiidae > Megathymus > Megathymus violae. The sequence continues at coordinate 1,011,890 of PDGT01000089.1, forward strand.
AAATAATTCTTAACAGATGAAGACAAAACTTGTATTCCGTCAACGAGCGAATTCGATTATTATTATTGCAACAACGATCAATCGTGTGATAATAATAAAGTTAATTAATTACATTTATTTTCAATTTTTAATTACATTTCTCACTACTTTCCGTCTAGACTAAGGTCTCATTGCGATATTCTTTTTTATTTATACTGTAAGTGTTTCCAGAGAAATAATCTCTTTACTTAAGTTACTACAGTTTACTTATAGTTAACAAGAAGCTTTATTATTTCCTTCTTAGATGATGCCCCTGGTGTTTCAGATATCCATAGGTGGCAGTGACCAAGCAGACAATTCAGTCAGTTGTCTATTATTAATACACAACATGTACGTGATACGTGCTTGACATAGTAGCATACTTAAAATGATCTTACAATACAACAAAGCATATACAGTAAGGTTAGCGAAAAAAAAATGTATAAGACTTTTAATTTGAAATTTCATAAGAAAAATATGATATTTTTATAATTAAAAATTATAAAATTTAATTGAAAATATATTTTATTTCCACTTGAAAACATTTTTACGTGTTGATTTTTACGAGTTCGAACGTCATTTAAAACTGGTCAAAGGTTTAACATGAATTCAAATGGCATTTATGGATAAGGCATTCTGAAATAACCGTATTTCATAAAGTAATTGAAGAGCACTCATTTATTTTAATAAATTACGAAAAAGCCTTTGACGAATGTTGTGGAAGGTGAAGTGTTACAGCTGAAGTTATTGAACGAAGAGAATAAGTAAATTACATCTAAATTTTATCGTCGTAATGCATTTTTGAGATTATACGCAAGCACTTACGAGTGAAGAGAATCATTTCACGTTGATTGCCGTACACAATGACTAGGTGGCTAAATTTGAACCGTACTCGCTTTGGCGTGTTTCCGACTCCTTAATTTTGGATTAATCAATACGCTCTAGAAACGAAGCGTCAGTCAACGAGGTTTGATTGTTTCAAAATTAACTGAATTATGCCTAAAAGCATTTCATTTTCTACGAGCAGTGCAGGGAAGATTTTGAACTTTACCCAGATGTATTTAAAGTGATCGCTAGAGCTAATCATAGTAAATTAAGGACATATACTAAATATACTAAATTTGGTAGTTCCTTAGCATGATAAAACACAATCAAACACTGGATTTCGAAGGCTTATGTCATACAATGACAAAACGCCAAATATCGAATATTTGTGACATACCTACATTTTTTCTTTTACCATGTTATCTGAAATACCTAAAAATATTGTCATAAAAGTAATATCAAAACAAAAACATCAGCTTACATTGTCTACCACATACGTGAGTTTAAAATTTATACTAAAATCCTACTGCCCAACAAGTTTTAAGCCACAAACTAACAATATCCAGGACACACAGCTGCTGCGGAGCGTCGGTAGTTGTATAAATTTTAAGCCGATCCGTACTATTTGTGTGGTGGGATAGAGATTTAATGTACTAATTTGAAATTCTCTTGTCGTTATGTTGTTATAAAGCAGGCTTGAAGAATTCTCTGGAATTCTTTCAACATTTAATGAACTACGCATTGGTATATAAAAATCTGGAAAGCCATTTGCTTTTATTTTCTGAGTACCATGTCCCACAAGAAGTATCGCGATAAAAAGATTTCACTACTAATCTATTACAGATGTCTTCAACCCTTTAATGTCCCACTGAAAGACACAGATCTCTTCTCATATTTGAGGAGGCCAAGAGCAATTAACGACTCTATTTGTGGTGCTAAAAGTAAAAGAAAAGATTAAAAAGATAAATTGTATTAAATTATTCTGGGTGATTACAATAAAATACGTAACAATAGTAATAAGTTCAAAATAAAATCAATAGGTCACTACATGCATTACAGTACCTTCGTTTTTATTAATAAAAGTCAGTCTTAACCGAACGTGTGTTTGATTCACAACAGTATAAAAGAGATAAATGTCAAGGTAAGTAATTCTTGGCCTTTATTTAGGCTCATTATTTCTCCGGCGTACAGTTCGCGGAGGCTTCAAAGAAAGAAGCGTATGTTAAGGCTCACGAGGCTCTCGGAGTCTACGGCTTCAGCGCACGGAGATCTCAGTGAGTAAAGCGTGCCTTAGGACACACGGGACAGTCGAAATTTCCTGTGTTCAGCACACAAAGACTTCGTTGGCTGGAGCATGCGTTAAGGCGTACGACAAGTATGGAGTATCCGGGGTTCAGCGTACGAAGACCTCGGTGACCAGAGCGTATGTTAGGGCGTACGAGACGATCGGAGTAACCGGCGATCAGCAGCGGACGACAAATTGTCATCATTAATATATTTATTATTCATAACAAGAATAAATGTACGAGCATGGTCCGGCATGGCGCGAAAAAAAATGGCAATTGATGTTTGTTGAAATAACAATTTATGTCCAAAATCTTTTTCAAATACACAATTTTATCGATTAAAAACTAATCATTATTTACTCATCCATGATTAACTATAAACCACGCATATAATGCAGATGAGTCACACTAAATCACCATTGCATTCGCGCGGGAAAACAGAACTGAGAAGTGTCTTTTTAATTGTCTATTAAAACGTTGGTGAAAAGATCAATGATCAACCTATTGTCAGAAATTTTTACACCGTCCGAAGACTTTCGACGTTACTTAACGTCTATTAACGATAACAATCGCGACCAGTTTAACATGCATTCAAAAAATTCGCTAGATATTGAAACATTAGCAGTCCACTGCTGAAAAGTTCCAACATAAAACTCAAACCACAGAGCTTGATTTTTTGTCCTTATATAATATACACACTCTACACCGCTTTTCATAATTCATCGTACCAACTTGCAGAAAGGCATCACGGGCAAGCTCTCCATGTTTCTCGATGCTGTTTGATCTCTATTAGGGTCCCTTCACTAGGTTCGGATAGAGCTGGAGTTTCCCCAACCCGTCTTCATTGAGGAAAGTGCAAGAGCACGGTACGTGCCATCTCGAGGCTTTATATTACTAATGACTCATTTAAGGAGGGCCTGGTACTTTAACAATTTCTGTATCCTCGACGAAACTAAAATTTTGACACCCGATTTTCGGTTATCGTCCGGCTGTCGACATACGTAATTTCTTAAAGAGCTCCTGAATAAATTGAAACCCATGCCGCCTCTCCAATGGTACTGGATAGACAACCTCGACAAATGTATTCAACCTCTTTTTTCTTGTTGTTTGCGGCAGGTTTAGCTTTAGATTAAAATAAGAATTGAATATTACTGGTATTAAATTTGTTTGTGGCTTTAGTATTAAACTCCGTTGTTATATAATAAATATTTATCAATATAAACATTAAATCGAATAACTTAATTATCACTTACTAGCTATCATTTTAAAAAGAGTTACTTTAAATTTGTAATTGTCATAATTTAAATCCGATTAGCGAGCAATATTAGTTATTATAATCCCAAAACTTGCGCATTGCAGTCAATTATCAAGGTCTCAATGGAAATAATACAATTTGGGTATATGCTTTATTGTTTTGTAATAGTCGTGTACCTGACGAATTTGTCCATTCGCAATATCTTAGGAACCATGTGACTTTCTTCAAATTCATTCAGATTTTTACGCAACGTGAAATGAAATGTACATTTAAAACCTAAAAAAAGGTGTGTGTGCGATTCACACACGATAGAAGTGAAACTTCAGTAAATCGACAAAAGAATGAGATGAGTATATACAATTTATTTTACAATGCAAAAATATTCATACGTCTTAAAATTGTTTTTTTTTTCCTATAAATCTAAATGATAAATCATTTTGTTAATTTAAGAATTATTAAATATAAGTTTAACTTAATTTTTTTTTTAAATATTTTAATTCATGAATTGTAAATTAAGTACATGTTTTTAAGTTAGATTATGAAATTTTCAAGTTTTTCCAGTTAAATTATTTGAAATTAAATTATAATGAAATTTTTAATTTTTTTTAAATTAAATGTTGAAAGTTAGTATTAGTTTTTGGTACTTACAATCATTATTTACTAAATTATATCCCGTTGGGACACTGTTTTGTTGCTGAGAGTGATCTAAAACAGAATATATATATATATATATATAAATCAATTTTATTGATTGAAAAATATTGAAATATTAGTTTATACTTGAAATAGGATTAAAATGCTCAAATACAAGCAAGTATTAAATAGTAGTGTGCAATATACATACACTGTCTCTTACCTGGCGCTTTTTCCGTTGCATCCGGTTTGAAATCACAACGATTCTAAGGAAGTTTCACTTCAATAATGGACCGATTTGATTGGCGGGCGCTACCATCCGCCATGTTCCCTCCCCTTCCCTACCTCGCCCCTCTCTCAAAATCGAATAATATGGACGTCACGCGTATACGCACAAAACCTGGAAAAAATGCTAATTATTGTATTATTGTGCATAAAACGCATTCCCCAAGTCTCCAGACTCCTGACCCTGTAATAAGGTAGGTGGTAGCAGCTTTACTAATCACCTGATGTACAAAATTTCGTACTCATATTTCTACCAGTTTGAGCCAAGTAACGTTACCTGTTTATCGGTACTTCAAGTTTTATTAGGAAGTCATCAACAAGTGATCGAAGTGTGAAGTCAATTTTAAATTTCAAGAGAAATAACGAAACTCGTTATATTTTGTTAGCAATATTTCTTGAACAAACTAATCGATTTTAATATTTCTCGAACCATTCGAAGCGGCTTATAACTAAAGTTTTAAACTCGACGTTGGATTTTATCGGTCCACTGGATTTAAAGTGTTGTGAAAAATGTGCCGTCTCGGACAATTTAAAGATAGAGAGATTTGATTTGATTTATATTGCAATATGGTATAAAAGAAATCTTACTGCTTTGCTGTATTTCGCCAGTGATGAGTTACAATACGTTCAAATGTTGGGTACTTTAAATTGTCATTAGATTACGTGGCTTACGGTAGCTTACGGTGGTAAATACTCGTTATAGAAATTGATGGGGGGAGTACAAAGTCAAGAAGGTCTGATTATGTATGCCACTTATAACTGATTATATTATATTGATCAATCACTAAATATTAAATTACAAAACGTGTTGAAACTAAATTTTTGTCATTTTTGAGCAACTTGAAATATTTTCGGATGGAGTAGACAAGAAAATTTGTCTGATTGAAGTCAAAAGTATCGGGAAAACGAATATCCTTTTAAATACCTGACGTCTGATCTCTACATATGTATACGCAACCATACATATTTTGAATGACCCTGATAATAATACTTACTAAAAAGTAAGTCCACTAGACAGGTTTGCCGTTTTGACGTTATCTAATATAAAATATCTACTCCTATTCTCTTCCTATTCCTAATCTGTCCTATCTATACAATAATCTTAAAATATAGATTTTGGTAACATAAATAAGTTGTTTTATTTAAATTATAATAAATAGTACGTGCGTTCTGGGGATTTATAACGAGAGCAGTGTCTGTGTCGTAGAGTGGTTTATCTAAAGGGATATATCACATTTAAAATGATATTATTCACAAGTGAAATAGTTACAAACTTGATATTTCAGAAACTATCACCAAAGTTTGGCACGTGTTGCCCATAAAGTTCTAATACGAGTTCAATGCAGCATGAGTTTGGATTTCACGAATCTTGAACGTAATATATATCGTATATATACTTGTGTACATACATAATGAAACTATAGATTTTTATAAGCAATTAATAACAGAAAAAAAATCTTATCCTCATGCATGGGTACAGTCGAGATTCAGCTGGAAGATATAGAACCCAGTGACCTGCAAAAGTAGAATCCTTATGCCGTTGCCTCGTCCGTCAGAAAAGAATTTATGATGCCTTTTACGCCTATCATTTACTTTATGCACATATAAAAGGACGCAGACTGTAAATTACAAACATCGTAGATTTTATAGATTTTATTTTATTTTTATTTTTTAACTTTATTTTCCCTAGATAAGGCTGATAGGAGATTTTAAATAGTTTAAATAGAACATGTCGTAACACCTGTCAAATGTAGTTAATTATAGGACATGTCATTACGCTTGTTTTAAATTGCTGAAGAAATTTGTATTTATTATCTTTAGGCCTTTATAGTTTAAAATTATTTCACATATTTTCTTATGTGAATCACATTGTAAGTCCACAAATAGCAATACAATGAGTTGACTTGTGGCTTTGTTGTGTGTGCCAATGTTGTGGCTTTGCAACGATTACTTTCAGGAAATCTATCGTAAAAAGGAAACAAATTATACAGATAATTGGAATATTATTGTCGGAGCCAACATTTATTTTTCATAAATGTAAAATAAAAAAACACGCGTAGTTTTTCCAGTATTTTTGTAAATGTAGATTGTTTACAGATGTGCCGTTTTCACGCATTTTAGTATTTTGTGTTGCCTCCGCGAGCTCGCAATAATGCTGTTATGCGATTTGGCATACTTTCTACTAGGTTTTTGAGGCCACGCTGCGGAATATTATGCCATTCCTCTATTAGAGCTTCTTTCATTTCACGTAGCGTGATTGGCGGCGGATTCTGCTGACGTACACGTTGTTCCAGTTCATCCCATGAATGCTCAATGAGGTTTAAGTTGGAGCTGCGTGCTGGCTACTTACTCTATGTGTGTGATACCGACTTCTTGAAAACAGGCAAACACTATCTGAGCTGTATGCGGGCGGGCGATTGTTTTGAATAAAAACGGCATTCTCGCCCGTGTCCACTAAAAATGGACTAAGGTAGTCATTTAGAATTTCAGTGACTTATTTTTTTATGCAGTTAAAGTTCCATTTTCTGTCACCACTAGCTCAGTGCGGCTTTCGGAAGAGATCCAAGCTCACACGCGAACAGAGCCTCCGCCGTATGGTACTTTTTCTTCCATACAAGCTTGTTTATAGCGTTCTCCCGGGCTTCTGTACACTGTTTTCCTCCCGTCGTGCTTGTATAAACAGAATTTAGACTCGTCTGAAAACATAACTCTTGACCAGTCATTCAGAATACAATTCTCGTGTTCTCTACCATAACTCAACCTTGAGTTTCTGTGGTGTATTTTGGGCCATTTGCAGATTTTAAGGGCTTTAAATTTGCTTCAACCAGACGCTGCCTTACTGTATCCGTACTCAGATTGTTTCCTCCTGCTCGTAAATGATGATTCTTTACTTCAACAGCCGTAAAAACGCGATTTGTCAAAATTGTTGACACCATATAGCGGTCCTCCTGTGCCGCATGTACCGTATTCGGCCTGTTCCTGGTCTCCGAGAATTGGATCCAGTTTCATGGAAATGCTGGAGTACTCGCTGAACTGTACAAAGAGTTACACTAACAGTTCTCGCTGTATTTCGCTGGCTGAGCCCATCTTCAAACATTGTCAGGATCCTGGTACATTCTTCAGGGGTTAACGACATGATGACTATAGAATAATAAAATTTATAAGGCGGAGACACCTTATTTGCAACTTTTTTATTGCAAAACTAAAACTAACGCGAAACATTGATTTGAATTTTTTGGTTCTAAATTCAAAAACGACCATTATTTTACAGTTTCAGTTTTTTATACAATAATCAAAAATAAATGAAAAGGCTTTATATATTATTTTATGTTGCATTAACTGTTCCTTAATTTAGTCGTAATTTCATAAAGGTAGGTCAGGTACTTTTGAAGATACTGAAGACTTTCTAATCAACCTTTCTTTTTTACGGTCCAGTTTACATACTAAATGGACATATGCAATTTATCTTCTTATATTATTTGGCGAATTGCTTATTTTTTTATTGAATTGAATGGTATGTCTGGGAGAGGTTATGGCATGAACCTTTCTACACCGCAAATATTCAATCAGCTACAGACATATTCCACGGTTTTTTTAAGATTCTTTGCAGCGAATTCCCAATCAAGGTGATAACTGTGAACGTTTAAGCCAACAGCACTAACAGAAGGTCATATCAAGTATCTAAAAATGAATAAATGAATGAAATAACGCGGTAAAAAAAATCCCAAGGAAGTTTTTCTTCTTATTCAAAGTTACAGAACGCATTTATGACTATAGTATATATATATATATATATATATATATAGGAACATTGTGGTCGGAAGGTAGTAAATAAAATTTAAGCTTCCTGGCTGCAGATATTATAACTCAACAATAGTTGTTAGAATTTTTGTCTGTTTGTCTGTGCGTTTGTTCGCGCTAATCTCAGAAACGGCCTTACCGATTTTGTTGCGTTTTTTACTAATATATTGCAGTAAGCATTCCTTAATACTTAAAGTTTGTTTCATTACAATCCTTTCATAAATAAAAAAGTTATAAATTAATTTAAAATAAAGCTGGTACCATCTCTTAGCGTAAGGCGTAGTTTTCCCAAAGAGAAGCGAAGGCAGCTAGTAAAGTAACTTACGATTAGTATACAGACTAGTAAGTCGGAAATAAAATTACCCCGTTGACATTGTTAACAGAATGTATTTTAAACTGGTGAAATTATAAAAAACGTAAGAAAATATATCAAAGAAGGAGAAATTGGTTAGAAGTAATTTCTGACTGTATGATTGGCATTTTGTTTAATGCAAACGTCAAATGCAAATGCGTCATATGCAAAAATATAATGCATCGAGGCTGGCGTCCAAATTATTTGATCTTAGTAAACCTTTGCCTAATGAATAAACGTACATCTGACACGAACATAATTAACGTATAAAATGTTAGTGAAAAATTATATCGAATGCAAATATGTAGGTACGGCTAGGAAATAAATGATATAAATTAAAATTTCATTATTTTAAAATTATCAGCCTATAAAATAACATTTATACATAACTATTTTATAACATATTATTGTCATTAGATTTTACGGAACTCATTCCGATCCACAATGAAGGGAATGTATGGAAAGGTGCGCGGAATTTTAATTAATATTTTGTTTCGACGCGAGGTTTTGTATTTTATCAGGACCTTAAACATCAAATGAATTGTTAGTCAAACTCAGGCAAATTACGACCAACTGGCGATGCATATTGGTTAGGGGTCCAAATTGTCACATCACTCATACAATTGGAGCCATTCGGAATAACACTCGCACTTACTTGGAAAATCTAGAATTAATTAAAAATATCCTACAACATAATATATTGTATTTTTTTATCAATGTAGTGCAAGGGGCTCAACCCATATTTGAGTTCAAGTAAACTTCCCCTACTATAGTGCTGTATATCGTACCCAGCAACAGACGAGCCAATGATACCAGATCCCTCATTTTTAACTCATTTTGGGCTTCTGTGCCATCGAGTTTAATTCCAACACTACTCGTGCTCGATGGTCAAAATCATTACCCTTACTACCCATCCATAACGGGAACGATGGCTGAATTATGTCGAGCTCCTGCCGGCTAAACCACGAGTGCCACAATGAGATGGAGCTGGAGTTTCCCCATTCCAACTTCTTTTAAAGGAGGTGGAGAGCGAGAACACCGCACACGTCGGTACAAGCCTTTATATTGTGGTCGACGAACACAAGAAATAAACGTGAGATTATCCTTAACTAGGTACCATGTCAAGTTTTCGGCGCTCGTTGCCAGGTACTTCAATAATGTATGTTGCGCTGTGTTCTCAATGCAGTCACAATGGCGGCACTTGATAGTTCCAACTATTGGGCACAGGTATTTCCCAAAGCAGCCATGTCCGGAGACTAAACCCGAAGGTCTATAATCCCATGCTGCCTGTTCAACCAATCCTCCAGGACTCGACAGCTCAACCTAAGTAAACCATCCTTTTATTTCGGTTGTGGTGTTGGAGAGCCACTCCAAACGGGTCTCGCGCTTCCTTCGTGGTTAGAAACAGTGGTAGTATTATGATGAATGATGATGATTATGATACCCATGGGTTATGATAACTACGTATAACCAGGTGCGCGTCTGCTTTTTCGTATAATAGTAACATAATAATAGAACACATTTTTGTCGAGTTTCCGGTCAAAATTAAATTTACTCAGCGGTTTCTGTAATTAATTTAACACAGTGCTTTGATTAGCAAAACTGGATAATATGTATCAAACGGTGGTAATAGTTCACGAATAATTAATGTGTGCGTGGCCTACATGCGATAGCTGTAATATTTTGTGCTAAAACATAGACCTATATTAAGAATACAATAATTTGTAGACTACCATTTGCATGACAATTTTAATATAGTTTTTTACGACAAAAGAATACGATCTAATAGCCTCAGGTCCGGTTTCCGTTTCGATTCCAGTTGCGGCTGGCCTTTAAGTGACTGATGAAATGTTTGTTCTCGGGTCTTGAATGGGTATTGTCCTCATTTTCTCATTTATTCCTTCACTGTATTTTATAATGGAAATACATAGTAGACAGGTATTCGGTGAAGGTCAGGTCATCAAAAACTAAATAACCCGTTATGAATATAATAATATAATATATGGTAAGAACCGAATAAATTTTTAAAGAAAGAAAGGAAACTTATTTCGCGACAGGCTTATTATAAGGTATGGAACTTAATATTACTTGTTTTTCGCGTCATCTTGATGTTTGCGTTGCAGTATTACAATGCAAATAACACTTCACGCAGCTTGTTATCTAACTACTAAAAGCAAAATTCCTGCAGCGCTGGTTTTCAGTTTTTTAACTCAATTGTTAAAAATTTACCAACAAAATTTGTTTACATTTTGCAGTCATCCTTAAGTTTCAATCAACTCTACTATGGGTGTATATTTTTAAATAACGATCACAGGGCTCATTGCGAACCAATTTTATTTAGTCATTTACGCATGTTGGTCAGTTCTTCTCCAGTCTGGATAACTCCCAGCCTCCTTACAATGCTTACAATCCCAATTATGTAATCCCAATGTTGTTAATATCCAGTCCAATAAACAAGCGAAATCACTACTTTCTCATAGAACGACGACGCCAGCTGTTACTGATTTTTTTTTTTGTTAATAGTCGACAATCCAGCAGCCGAACCACCTGATGGTAAATGGTCGCCGTCGCCCATGGACATCAACAAGACCAAAGGTATCACTGATCCGTTGCGGTCAGTAAATGAAAAGAAAGTAAAAAAGAAAGTACTTATGCCCATACGTGCCGGTGACCACTTACAAATAGTTTCTTCCTCTGCAGTTGTTTTCATCTTATTTATCGGGGCGGTCAACGCAGTTATGAAATGTAATATTGTGTGGTTTCTTTCCCCGGCGTTAATTATTCATATCTATTCCAGTATAATAGTATTGGCCACATTCCACTGTCACGTTTACAAGGGTAAACATACCTATTTATTTATTAAAGTCCTCGCGACCCTGTACATTTGCATCCAAAAAAGCGAAATACTTTCTTCCCCATTTTTCATCTAACTTTGGTCGTCCCTTCTACCTTTATTCATCTTGCGGATTGTTAGAAAGTTTTTTCCTTGCACTTTGCTTAAGAAATTTCTTTTTGCCTTTTGTGTAGGCCAAAAAATATCCATTAATTTTTGTAATTTATTCTTGTAAGTCTCTTAAACACTGTTCGGTGTTCACAATTATAAAATTCATCACACACCATAGTTTCCACAACTGGTATTGGATTTCTTCTCTCTATGTTAGAGAATAAGTTTATCTTCATGCTGCCAAGTGTGGTGGACTTCAGACAACTTCCAGAACCTTGAACAAAAGAATTCAACGACGCATATTCTTCCACGACGTTCACGATCAAAAGTAATGATTATTTTTAGTGCACACATAATGTGATTCATTAGGTGTTCTTGCAGTATAACAACTCTGGTATACCTACTCAACATTCAAGTAAAGAAGTACTTTTATTTAATGTTTTATTTGCTCTTGAAGTTTAACATGAAAATGTTATTAAATTAAAGTTTTAACTGGTTTACAGAACAGAATCAGAATCTTAAATAAATTCTGTGGTACAATTAAATTATAAACGGTAGCTGTAAAAACAATAATATTTTATTAATGAGATTTCATAGCCCAATTATTAGAAGCCCTTGCCGAAAAAGATCCAGTGTTTGATTACGGGACTGAGCAGGCGTTTATGTGATAAATAAATGTTTGTTCTCGGAACATGAGTTCACCTATATGAAATTTTTTTGTGCAGAGTTCTTTATTTATTTAATATATTTTTTAGCTATTATATGAAAAGACAGGATTTACTATATTCTTATTTGCTTTAGTATCGTCTCCGTAAATCAATAGATTAGCAGCAGCTACGTCACAGGTGCTTTTGCCACTTTTCTCTGTCAGTTATATTATTGAAGGTAACCGGTTAAAAAGAATCGTTTTACTCATATTTAAAACAGAGCGTGGCTTTATTAGTTTTTCTCAAAATTTCTATTTATAGAAGTGAAATCTTACAAAATGAATTGAGTACCGTGAGTAGTTTGGAAAATAGCGTTTTGTAAAATTCGACAAAACTAAAAGATAACCATCTTTGTACTGCGAAATAATACAATTTTTAATTTGCGATGTCCCAGGTTTCACAAATCGCCTAAATCTCTGTTGGCTAAAAACTGTAGTATAGCTAAAATCAGATTGCTTCTGGCGAGCAATCAAACAGTAAATACATAGATTACTTCGTGTTTGCTTTGTTTCTGGAATATTTGTGGAAGCTCTTGTTGGAGATTGAGTTAAAATTTTGCGAGCGTTGTAGATTAAACATGTTATTGCTCGTTTTCATATAAAACGTTGTATAGATTATATAGACACGAGACAATAATTATAGTTAACAAAAGATCTGATTATATAAAGTTATGTATTTAATTAGTTTTTATTACAAATTGTTAAATTTTGTCACAAAAGCCCTAAGCGACATCTGTGGTATGACGATTAAAATACTTATGAGATATCTACACTTATAATAATATTGTAAGCGGGTTGAATCTGTTTTTTGGACATTTCAATGTAGGTAGGCTTTAGTAATGATAACAGTAACAGACTTTCTATATGAATAGAGGTGAAAATATATATTTTTTGGGTTTTTTGTCTGTACGTCTGGCCGACCACGTATGAGGTAAAACTATTAAACAAATTTAATACTTGGCATATTAGTCACTTGTATTATGGCTCATAATCTAGGATACTTTTTGTTCCAGGAATTCTTGTTCTCCCCGAATATAAAATAAAAGATAATGTGGTCACCCCATTAATAGGACAGTATATAAAATGTTGGTTGTCTGACTGCAGTTATCATAATAAATTATATTTCTAATTCACAGAATTAAAAATACACGTTCTTTAAACAATAGGGGTGCTTGTTGTTACCGTAAGGCGAAGGTTTTCTGAAGCAAAGCGAGAGCAGCTAATAGGTTGTAATATATTTTTAATGTAAACCGGTTAGAGGTAAAATTAAGACTATTCTACGAGTATTCTATCTCAGCGAAAATACTTAATTACATATTATTTATTGTATTGTCGTTGGTTCTAAATATTGGTTATAATATAATATAAGATATTTTAAAAAACTCGAACAGAAATATCGTGGTTTTGGACTTGAAAAGAGTGAAACCCACATATTATAACATGTTTTGAGGTAATGCGCAATAAAATTGCAATATTAACCAAAAAAATTAGAATTTGATAATAACTTCCAAACCGTTTTCGTCCAAACCAAAATAGTCTTCCTACCTCGTCTTTAAATTAAAATACTTGGTAATTAAGTTTGACAATTAATCGCTGTTTTGCACTACATTCTTTTCACAATTTAAGGATATATTGTAACAACGTGGTTTGGCAGTTAACTCTATTCACTGCCGTAAATACATTGTTTTGTTGGCTGGCAACTCGTCGGTGATGTGTTAGGCGTACGGTCTCGCATGGGCATTGACCACTTACCATGAGAAAACTAGTCTGGTCGCTTGTCAGCTATAGCTATTAATATAAAAGCAGTACTTTGTAATTTAATGTTCATAGCCAAATCGCAAAAAATATAGATTTATTTTTTTAGAAACCCTAATGGAAGCAATTGTCCTTCATCTGTATAAACAATAAACAGTCCGGCAAAACCGTGGTATTGGCTGGTTAAAGATAATTACGGAATGGGCTTCAGACATTAGTGCAAATGTTTCGAACTACCAGAAGTTAACTCATCGAAACTTATCTGCAATGTTTTTCGATTTGTTTCAGAATATATCCATACTCGTGGTTCTGCTGTACAGTTGGAGAATCGGTGTGAATGCAAAGAGGTATAAGGAGCTGGACGACGTATATTACGGTGAGTTTTATTTATAACTGTACGAGTAACCTCCATCACCATCCTTCATACGTAATCCCGCGTGTAAAGTTCTTACTGGTTTTCAGATGCATTTCCAGACAACCGACAAAAGACAGCAAACCAAAAAGACAACAGACATCGATCTTGCTTTTATTCTTACGGACGTCCATAAGTGGTGATGATTTACAGTCATGCGGCTCGTCTGCTTGTCTGGTGGTTGTTTACATAGAAAAGCATTTAGATCGTCTTTCCGTGAATTAAAAAGTAATGACTAATTAACAAAAAATTGTCATTCATTAATGATTAATTAACATGTGAACGTTGGATATTGGAAAATCCAATGTTTGTCAATAACTGTTCTAATGTAAAATCTAATGGTTGTCAATAATGTTGTCCAATAACTAGATGTTATTAGAAAATGTGAAGTAGATGCCTGTGTCTATGCGAAAAATCACCAAAAAACGGAACGGAACTTTTGTTTTTTTTTAAGTTTTTGGTATGCGTAATTACACACTTCAGCAGATAAGTTAAGAGCAAGGATAAGGGCAAACATAATAAATATATATTTATAACGTTTATCTCAATATCATATAATATCAGACACTCCAATTTTATTTATTAGTATAGAGTATAAATGGTATAGGAGTAAGTCAATCGATCAATGGCAGTTCGTTGGCATTATTGGTTTACCTGCTTTGGTTTACGTTTAACAATGTACGTCTTGCTTTGGTTGGCTTGCCTTTATTTATTAATTTAAATTATTATGTAATTAAGTATTATTATTTTATTATCACATAATAATTATGAAATCAACGTTGATAGGACGCTCGTAAGGTTTATTTATTTTTATATAAGAGCATATAAAAAAAAAAAAACAAAAAAAGAAATACCAAGAAATATCAATAGTGCAATTAGGGAAATAGCCCATGAACAACATTATTAAAGTCCCTGTAAATGTAAAATGCCGTCCTAGATCACTTTTAATTGGCACTGGTCACTTAATACGGCTTAATTTCTTTAATACTGAGACCACACTGATAGAATGTGTTGATGTGTTAAACTTAATTTTTAATCAAATCACAAAACACCTGGAAACCCTTTTACCAATCCTCTTTATATGCAAAGTTTGCTCCTACTGCAAAGTTAACGCGATATTAGCTATGATTGGATTAAGAAATTTTTGGATTTTTCGAAGAATTAACTTCACTATTGAGGTGATATAATTTGATGATGACAATATACAGGTATATAAGTAACATTATTATGTTACGTTACATTATAAAATACATAAATTACGTATATTATCTCAACATTAGCATACAAAAAACTTATCTGAACTTCACATCGAATGAGTTAGGTGTCCATGATTTTTCGAAATTGATGAAGTTAATAGCGACCTTATATCTACAATTCAAACTTATACAGTCACTTCTTATTTAGATTCACCTTGATATATATAACCACGCTGAGTTTTCTGTTCAAATAATGAAGGCAACTTTCTTTTTAACATAATTTATGTTGCCACTTTTCGTTTACGTTCATCCCTTGAGGTGATAACATTGAATGTTACACAGGATCGTGAGGGAAAATATAAAAAGTATATTCTAAGCGTAGTATGCTGTGTAAAAATAACTTATAGTATAACAATACACATTACACATGAAAATATAATTTTACATTTACATTGTGTTTTCATACGCATCCTCTTGCAGGTTATAATAGGAAAATATTACATTGAGAAGAGAAAAAAAAACAAATACTTTAATTGTTTCGTTAAATATCAAAAACATGTTTATCGGTGAGGTGACTTATCTGCTTTTAATATTTAACGACCCTATTTAACCTGAAATGTTATTTTATATATTTTGGGTTTCAGTGTCAGAGGGCCACAGCGTCGCGTCGGTAAGCTTTTGATGTCACAAATGTCCATAGACGACGGTGACCGTACCATCAGATTGTTTGTCTGATCATTAGTCGGTTATCAATACTACTAATAAAATTCAAACGAGGTCAAATTTGTACATTAAATATATTTTAAATATGTTTTATAAATTTTTGTAACATTTATCGTTTTTGTTCAAAAAAATTGAGTGACCCTTTCCAGTACATGTACATACACTTAAGGATATGATACTAAGATGTTATGAAGTTAACGAACCAAACTGGAGGTTTCAATTTAAATTTGTATAAAAAGTTTGAATAATTGGTTAAAATATTTATTTCAATGGCGTCTTGAACATTGATGCACTTTATGATTCCGTCAGTGTATATTTCTAAATCACAGAACTACAAAAATCCATTCCTAAAACAATGCCGGTTCTATTTCTAAACGTAAGGCATTTTCTGAAGCGAAGTCAAAGTTACAAGTTTATAGAGAGACAGAAATTTCAATGTGCTTAATAAGCTTACTTAAAAGCTTCTAGTTATTTGGTCGCATCGTTAAAAGTTGGTTTAACTTCACCGTGTACAAAATATACCACAAAAGTTGTGATTCGCGACTTTATTATATACCATCTCAAGTTTCGCTTACGAATGTAAACATGGATATATTTCATAAGGCTTTGAACCTGGTTCTTGCATATTGTAGCATATTAAATATTTTATATTCACGTTGTGAACTTCTGGGAACGGCTAAACGTGGAATTATACTGAAATATTCAGTTCGATAACTGTGCCCGATTTCTGTGATCAGATAGAATATTGCAAAATCAGGTTCTCAGAAGAGTATCTAGATACCACAGTACAGTTTATGGGAACGAAGTATTCTCGTCACTTCTACAATGCCAAAATGTAAAGGACACAAAGTCTTAGCGATGCGGTAACAGGAGCAGGTTTTTGGAGTATCAAAAATGAACTCCTTGCCTTGTGGCGATTTCGATGTTCAAAATGTTTACGAGCCGTAATGATCACTTAATCAGTGATTTACAGTCTTCATGCATAAAAATGTAAAAGAAAAATGTTATACAGAAAAAAAAATAGCTACTGTAACAGTTTCAAGATTCGGACTGTAACTGTATATTAATTGAAATTCTTATCCTTGAAATTGAATTGAAATTTGAAAATTGCTATATTATAAGAGATAGCTCTTTTTCACACTCACTTTGTCACTTGTTCACTTTCATCAATGAAGATGTGAATATTTTTCATGGCCGTTTATCACGCGAATTCACATCCTGAATAGTAGTTCTATAATGGTGTCATTATCAAGGCAGTTTGTGTGTATATTAAGCAATCTGATGTCTCATAACAACTAAGTAGCAATGTACATATGTATTTTATAGCTTTATGTTTATTTATCTAGGTTTTGCTTGAAGATAATATTTTCGTCTTTTCTTATTTATTGTTACCATCCTGTTTATCTCGACGGAATTATAGCCAAACTAACAACTCTGTTCATACCTCTCCAGGATTAGGATTACCAAAATTATTTTGTCGGTGGTTCTCTACATTATAATGGATACCTACTATCAAAAACCTTCTACATTATGCTACTAGCCCTTTCACCTAAGAATTGATTAATCAATAAGTTGATCATATAGTTTACATTAGTAAAGGACATTTTAATTCAATGGTGATAGATTGGGTTATGTGAACAAAATTGTTATTTAAGATATTGATTTAAGATATATGATATTCCATCAGGCTACGTTTGAAATTTTTAAAGAGTATTGATTTCAAAGAAAATATGTATGCAGTGCAGCATAATATATGTATCTAGTTGTGGAGATATGTTAAAATTACTATCGTATTTTTATGTATTTCTATAAAGTTTCTTATGAGTAACTTCATATCATTTTACCTTTATGCTTTTCAATTTACAAAATAACAAAGCAATGACATTTTGAATAAAAATACACATAAGCTTATTACTTGCGTAGTTTAGTCAAGTACGCTTTATTAGTTTCAGATGTACAAAGTTATTTATTAAAAGCCAATCGAAACGAGAGCGCTCTAGTAACTTCGCAGAGTTTGGACTAAACTGTGAATTAAGATTAACACAATGGACAATAATTTAAATTAACGAACTTAACACTTGAGATTTTAAGAGATGTATTGATTAAATCAGATAAATCAGAAAGATGTGAGCGATGTTTGGATAAAATACTTTTACTTACGATAACATACTTTTGGGATCATACTTTTTATCTCAGATAATATTTTTATACATATATTAACATATATATTTTAAGTAGCATAAGCATAATTGAATCGTGCCTACGTTACATCGTAACAAGGTGAGGAAATTAAAAAACTGTTTCATCCATACCGTTTAAAATTCACCAGGTTTGTTTCAAAGCTGCTTTTTTAAGACGTATTCCAAAGCAATATTCGATTCATGTGATCGAAGAACTAAAATAAAGTACCGCAACGTACATAATAAAAGTTAAATTTCTTAATTTTTTTATTATGTTTCTTAATAAACTACCTCTAATTTTTTGTCACGATATTAGTTTAAAAATGTTACTATTGGTAAAATAGTTAAAATATTGTTGGTGTAATGATTAAAAATATAAATATATTAACATAACATAATAACTGTTAACTGATATAATTAAATAATCCCAGAATATGAACACAACGTCAATAACCACAACGCGTGCCACCTGATCCATATGCTTAAACATGAGGCATCTAAATATTTCTATAAATCGCCCCCTAAGAATTTTCAGTTCAGAAAACCCTTTATTGCCATATATATACATACATATTTTTAACAAATTTGAAAGACTACCACACATTCAATTATTATAAATAGCAAGCGAATAGCAAGTATCCTGGCCCACTGGCCTGCTTAGGAGATCCATGTTAAACATTAGTTATCAGTCATTTTATTGAACATTTTAAATAGGGCTCTCCTTAGAGTTGGCCTAATACTTAGCGGCATGGCATTGTCCGTGCCATCATCGGCAGGTTGCTTTCCAAGAATGAAGCGATAATGCTTTCTAACGTTGCAATATTTCCCGGTTTCACAGGAAGCCAAATTTCCGCTAACTAATAAGGTAAAAAAATAATACTATTAATAATCCGATGGATAGTGTGCACAACTATCATAAGAGATTGACTAGGACTTAATAGTGAATGGAAATTTTACATCCCAAACATTTTGAATTCGACATTTGTTACATTACATCGTGTCGTAATAAGAAATCAAATAAATAAACAAGAATTAGTTTCTTGTAAGAAATTTAGAGTTTCTACTGTGATTCGATTTACCTACGTACTTACTAGCATCTATTTGTTTAGACAGACTGTTTTATAACCGGATTTCTTAGTACAAATAAACAGACTGTACAAATACACTTACAAGTAGGTATACTCAGATATCGAAAACTTCTCTATTTGATATTTTAGCAGCGAAATGGGAATCCGAATACAGATAATATTGTACTTTTGGTGTTGATTGTACTTTAGGTTCGATATTATTGTTTTGGAGCAACAAAGATATTATAGAGATTAAGAAAGATTTTAAAATTATATCAGCGAGGGTAATAAACATTTGTAATGGAAAGAAAAAAATACACAAAAACTAAATAATCAAAAAGTTATACGTTTCAGTAATTTGATAATTAACTTCCTATATTTGTTGTTCTGGTGGATATGAATAAAATCTGATCTTAGTCAGAATATCATGGTAAGTATCAAATTCAAATTCAAAATCATTTAATCATACCCATACTCTGACCATTACATTACCATAATCTGACCGAAAAAAGTAAAAACTTTGCTCTACATTCTTTAAAGATATCACGTTTATCTGTGCTTAAAAAATTGTAAGCTTAAGAGCCTTTAGACATATAAAGAATAAACCAATTACCAAATGATGAATTCGATGTAAGAGTCCATCACTCACCCTGTTTAGACCATTATGCAAATTATCCCTATGTTCGTAAAGTAGACGAGAAAACTTTTCTGTTCACAAGTACTCTCTTTTGCGAACACAAAAAGAGCCTCATTAAATACAACTAAGGCTTCAGGATGCTTACAACTTACCTACATTTAGAAATGACAAATAAATTAAGTAACAACCTGCAACTTTTGAAATTGTATTCATATTTAGTACCTTACTGAACTTCATTGAATATCAAAGCTTCTCCCAAATACATGATGTGACTTTAGATAATAATAAGTATATATGTAATACATTAATATATCTTTTAAACGTTCGGCGAAGGATTAGAAATATTTGCCGTCATCGGTATGTCCCTGCGATTATAATTTATATGAGTCTTCGAGGCAAGGATGTACTTTTATTATGTTAGAGCGCTTTACCTTTCCGAACTACACCTCACATGTTATTACATGAAAATGTAATCAAGCGCAAAAAAAACAACAACAAAAAAGAAACAAAAAATAAATAAAAAAAATATAACAGGCCTGTGGTTATAGATGGAGAATATAGTATTACACTGTAAAATCATTTGAACGTCAGGATCGAAACCAACACAGTTATCAATTCTATGAAAAATCAAATTGCTTTAACTACTTAGTGTTTAGGTTTAAGGGTTCGGAGATGGCGTTAATTTTAATAAAATGTTTCATATTTGTGGTACGGTATATAAATCAGCATTAGGTAGCAGGTTCGTATTGTATGAATTTTCAAAGTTTTTTAACTTTAAAAAAAAACCTATAATCAAGGGGAATTGATTTGTAATTTGTTTTCAACATCGGGTTATTCACATTATTATCATCATCTGTATATAAAAATAATAATAATTTATTAATGTAAGTATACTAAAGTATGTTTTGGAAGGCTAGTGCCTAAGCTAAACATTTCGCCTGAATTTCAGGACATCGGTCTTCCACCCCTCATTACGTTTCATTTCTTAGACTATGGCAAGTGATAAACAAGTTGATATAAAAGTATATTAATGGGTGTGCGTGTGTGTACAGATATAGTATATCCGTAAACGCATATACATATAGTACATCTGGTAAGAATAATAGTAATTAGAGAGACACTCATATGGGAGCAGATCAATTAAAATTACCCCATTTAAACCAATATCTGTTGTGTTAGAGCAAATAGTGCAAATGATTAGTTCAAATTTGTATCGTTATCATACATAAATTTTAAATTATCATTTATTTGCATCGGCTTTCAAAATGATGTCTCACTTGCTCAGCAAATCTGTGCTTAAATACATTGGTAGTGGCTGTCAGTTGTCACTTCACAGACAACAGATAACGACAGTCATTTGCTTTTTAATTTCGTTAGTTGGTCTAAACATTTCACACGAATGATGAAGTTAAAGCTTATTTTTCAATATTGTCTACATAGATCTGGATGAAACTCGTTACATTATAAAAACATAATATTTTACCAATTGTAGTTCTTACATTAAGGTGAATAAAGCCTAACACAGCAATGAATATGAATTAGCGAGTTATGTATGTGGCCCAGTTGAACTTAATATCTTTTGTAGTAAAGAAGGAGTAAAAAGAAATATTTCTTTAAGTATATTTCATAAGAAAATCGAAGTCACTCACGTATTGCTATTTTATATAGGTAATAGTGCAATAACCAAATAAAGAACTAGTGTATTTTCCACACTCGTGGGATAAAATATAATAAAAGGAATGTTTTCGGTGTCCTGCAAAAATTAAACAATATCGTAATCAAAATCACAGCTTACAGGATAAATGAAAGTTCAAAGCTTAATTACCAAATCCGATTGGTATTATTTATTTATGTCAGACTCAGTAGTTGTGTACTAAATTTATATTTATTATTTCCAACAAATTTGTTGAATTGAATATCGCGTGCGACTGATATTCGACTATTTAGGATATTAGATTATAAAGGATTCGCGTTTGTATCGGGCATGCAGGAACCCTAAGAACACATACGTAGAAAGTGTCTATGATACGAGTTTAATTAAACTATATATTAGAATACGAACACTTTAATATTTTAAGCATCGATTTTCCTAGGATTATGAATTTAAAAAATATATAAATAGCCGAAACTTAATTTACTACTGTTTTAACAAATTTCCATGCTGACCTTTATTTCTCTGCTATTTGCTATTTTATTCCCTTTACATATAAAAGATATATATATATAAAAGATGACAACACAATATTAATTGTTACCGTCGATGGCAATGTAGTAACGAGAACAAACATTTGTAATTCAAACTAAGCATTAAAATTTTAAAGCTTCCGTCGCGGCTTTAGAATAATGAGCCTATGATTTGGATTTAAACAATGTCAGTCTGTTAGTTTTTATGAAACACAGTAGATGTTTTTATTCGTTTCCTATATTATAAATATACTTTTTAAATAAATATACCCAATTTTAATACAGCTTGTTATTCATTTTAGCATTTATAATACGAGTATATTTCGCTCAGAACCAAGGAAAAACAAGTAAGTAAATTATATTTCCTAATAAAAAACTATAACGAGGCCAAACCTGTTGTACGTTAAATATTTATATAGACTAAAGTCAAAAACTATTTTTCGGAATTTTGGTCTGTCTGTCTGACGACGTATCAAACTAAAACCACCGAACATTTCAGTGTGAGAAATAGATCTGGCCCCGCGATATAGGCAATAAAAGTTAATATAGACATTCTATAAAGAATAAAATTTTAGCAGCCTGGCTTATCATAATAAATGAATATGTTTCTAATTCATAGAACTTGAAAAACTCTGTAATAAAACAATGCAGATGCTATTTTCAACGTCAGGTGCAGGTTTTGTGACGCTACGGGAGCGAGTTAGATATAATACGAGTATATATTTAAAATTAATGAGTCGCGTTCATTAAATTAATGAATATATAATAAATGTAAGAAATAAATTTGTTCCATCATTGACATAACACTACGGTAATTTTCCGCCAGTATTCACACCGATAGAAAAAATGGTAGCTCAAAATATTATTTCATGTTTAATATTCAAAGGTCGTCGGAAGCTCTTTTACATTTCAATGCATATTTTGAATTACCTATGTATGGCACTGTTGAGTGTCGGGTTGTTCAGTGTATTGCACTCATGAAAATTAATAGCTCTGAATTTTAGCTTTGGGGTGTGAAACTGAACTTTATTTTAGAACAATGCTGTATTGCGAGTTGATTTATTAATTCAGTAACAGGCAGAGGCCGCTTCATTTGAATAGATGTTCTGTGCCATGACGTTAAAATTTGGAATACGATAATATTTTCGTAATAGTCATCTACATTACTATAAGAACCGTTGTTCTAATGATTAGGGGGTAAACTGTACACTGATGTATTATTTATTTTCTATCGCTGTAAATGATAACAGCTGTACTTTGCAGTACATTCGTCGAAAAATGTTTATATGAACTGCCATTATCAGTATTTCTTTTTATAATAACGTCTAGCAGCTAAAGACAGATATTCATCGATGCGTCACCGACCAAGTTGGGAGAGGTGAACCCGCCCCTTGATTGACTCATGAGTCACCAGAATTGGTTTCTTTTAAAAGTGTGGCAGAACATTAAAAATAAACTTAATTAAGGATCACGGATGCTGTTGCAATTAATCTGGGTATCCGGTACTTTGTAATATAAGGGGATGAAATAAGTAATCTGGTGAAACCGGCGACCTCCTATATAATAATACTGGCGCCATTTCCTTGTCTATCCTCCAGCAAGGTTCATCAGGAGCAGATAAAGATTGGACTGAAGGATGGATATACCATACTCTTAAAATACGCGCACGTCCTCTAATCGTATTTAAAACAGGGTTCGAAAATATATATAATAATTTATTATAAATATCAAAAAAGTGTGATATATATCCATTTTGTATGAAAGCCATATAATTTCTTTATTGTGTTATGTTTACTATTTGCATATGTGTTACGTAAACACAATAAATTCTTTAAAAACCGGCAAAAGTGTTGCCATTTATGGATTAGAACGTACTATTAGAGGGAGTATGTTTTAACTCTATTCCAACGCAATCTACATTTGAGAAGTAGAAATACAGTAAAAAACGCCAAAAATTACTCAGTGTAAAGTTTAGTAGTATCGAGTAAACATTAAAGAATTTTACATAGAGTTCAATTGTTTAATAGCTAAATGCTTTGTCTACAATATTGTAGGGGTACAATTTTTAAACAGAAACACACTGCCGGGGTAAATGGACATAAAAGGAAGCGAGGAGGCTCGAACTGTATAAATAAGGTTCGTCCACTCTACGATTATAAGAACAAAACAATGTAGCATCAAATTGTACAACAGGATTTTTTTAGATTGAATAACTAATTTGTATACCGAACTTGAAATTGGAAACACGCTTTGTAAACAAAAGGAAGCTTCCAGAAACGTTTTAAAGAATATTTTATTTTACATTTTAGTCAACCAAAGGAATTCGGTTATTATTATTCATAGATATTTACGTGAATGTTAATTTGTTGAAAATATTGAAGACGGAGTCTATTCGACTAATCTTTCAGATTCTCTCGTGAGACAATGCGAGACACGAACTCGGGCGTTAGATAGATGCTGGTTTACGGTATAATCAGAATACTATAATTACTTCAATCAAGTAAAACATCGTGACAAAAACCTTCATACCAAACCGTTTTTCATAGAATCTTTAAAGATATATGAAGACTTTAAATTGGCACTAGGTGCACGTGGGGGACTATTGCTTTTATTCTGTTATTGTCAGAGCAAATCCGAGTCAAGGCGAGAGCTAGGGGTTGTTATGATAATATTTATAAATATGGCATTTTATCCTTATTATTAGGTGAATCATTCAATTAGTTCTAATTGGATTCAATCAGTTCAAATCGTATACTGTAAACTGTTTACTAGAAATATGCGCACTAGTAACTTTATCTCTCTTTCCTTAAACAAATCAAATTTTATTTTATTATCGTTATTTAATTTTATTAGGCATTTAATATAGCTCATGTTTACTCCATGTATTGTATTGTATAAAATACAAGACAAAATGTATTTATAAGTACAACCTTTAAAAGATAGATAGATTTAACATGCTGAGATGTCGGAATAATTACTTCACGTTAGTTCCACATTAGTCAAACGTTTATATTAAATTCAAAGATATCAAGTCGAAGAAAACTCTTCGCTCGGTTATTTAAATTTCATTCTGTCAGACATCAAAACAACTTTGTTCTAAGACGCCTAAGCTGGGGACAATGCGGACTTAACTCCAGTGACATCCTCTAAACACAAACAAGCATAATCTTTTAAAACACCAAACACGTTTGATTATATAATTCAGTTTTTACACATTATTTGAACAAAAATATGAATGTCACTTTTTGAAATAATTATATATTGACATATTTAGTGTATTTCAGTAATTTTAACTTGTGATTAACTTAGCAGATTGAGGTATATTGTGGAGACGATGGTTCATAGCTATGACCCCGTCATGTTACGTTTAGAAAAGCCTGTACGTGACGACAAAATCGCACCCTTAGAATGAAACGGACTTAACTCAAAAATTGCAATTTATGGAAAATGACGAAGAAAGTTTTCAAAAATATATGGTCTTGAGTAAATTTAAAGAGACTAATGTAAGAGGTTTTCCCTTTTTCCCTTTTTCACTCATAATTCGGGCACGTTTTCACCATGGGGTTTTAGAGTAGGCGTTTTTAAGTAAATTTATAGTAAAATCTGAAATTTCAGGAATTTTGAGTTAAGTCACTTTCATTCTAAAGGTGCGAAATGAATTCTTGAATTAAATATTGAAAATGTTATTTTGAAAATTTTAAATTTACGAATATAAAACGGATTATTATTTAAATTTCTATGCTATTCACCCCATAAAATAATGTTAATCATTAGATACAGGCAGAACTAGTTGGAACTCCTTAGAGTAAGAAAGCCTCACATGATCAACACAACGATGATGCATTTTCGTATCACAATCTTCTCTATATCTCGTATAAAATCTGACCACCCAAGGCCAAGTCAAGAATACAGCTGCAACGTAACTTTGATGTAATCTCCGACAGTAAATACTTCAAGATAGTACAGTTATCAATAAAATACGTTACAACTTCAATTAAGACACTGTGAAGTAAACTACGCACATTCTTTACTATCTGATCGGGGTTTCCAGCTTTTCTTCCCAAAATCATAAAGTTATTATTTAAAAAAAAACATGAAATCATGAAACATGAAAATTTTTTCAGAAGCTTTACGAGGTTTACTTAAACGTCAGTGCAAAGAAAGCTCTTAAATACCGCAGATTTTTATAATAAGTGTTAAAATGTTTCCTAAAAAAAGGAATAAAAAAGCAAAGATTATCCTCGCATTAAATCATGAAATAGTGTCCTTGTTTTTTATGAGCAAAACAAACGTACTGCGAGGATTTTTTTCCACGTAATTTGAAGGGAATTTTGTTTTCATTCGTTGGGCGATTACGTCGCGTACGCCTCTTCTCTACCGCTAAGTGGGTTACTAAGTTTAAATTACACGTACAATAAAAACTGGGAAAAATAAATGAAACAATTTCCTCCTGAGTTAACTGTCGCTTTAAGTAGAAAGCGGGCGTTTATCTCCTGTTAACGGAATTGCGGCAGTAAATATTGCTGTTTTCTAAACGGGATTTGAGATTTAAAGCGGAATTCTGAACTCGCTAAGCTGAAATATGCCGCCTGTAAAGTGGTTCTTAGTGTAAATTGCTGCATTGTGATGCTACTTTTATAGAACAGAATTAGAAACTCTTGAAAATCTAACTTTAATACAGAATATATTTTTATATAGTCGGCAGTCCGATTGAACATTAGCTCTGATTCCAATGTATTTACACAATTTTCTTCAGTTCTATCTATCTGTGGGGGGGATAGGATATTTTTTCCTTTTGCAGAAACATTAGCTATACGTTACATATTTTTTTAATAATTGTAATCAAAAGTTATGCTTTTTGTTTCGGATAAGCCTGTCATGAAAATAGCAACTGATAATTTTTTTATCGCATACGAGTGCACCTGATAAATGGTCATCGCCTCCATCGACATGCGAATATCAAAGGGATCATCAACATATTGCCGATAAAAAGAAAACATCACCTTAAAAGTACTAACCCCGTTTAATTGTAGCTCAAAGCATTAAAAACTCATATTAAAAGGGTTCACATAATCGATATTTAATATTTAGAACAATGGATTTGTTCACCTTAAAAATACTTCGTTTTATAGCACTGAATATCAAATAATCTGTATGTGTTAATTAAGGGACCACGCTATAGTTTTTTGTTTCTGAACGAGTCTAGCTTTGATAAAAGTGCTCAAACATTTGTAAATTCAGCCAATTTGGTGGCGGAGAAATACACAGCTTGTTAATTGAAATACAAGTTTCCTTTATTTAATAAAATCAGGTAAATTCAAATAAAAAAAAGTAATTTCCACTAAGAAATATAATAGCAAGGTGGCCATATATTAGGATTTTTTCTGGAAAAAAGTACCTTTGACGGTTTTTATGATTTTAACGAATACTTTCAATATTTATATAGTGTATTTATATTTTTTATTTCAGCAGCAATTTATGGATTGTTACAATAGCGTTACAAACGTTACCGTTCACAATGAAATTTTAAACTATAACAGTAGCCAATCTGTACTTTTATTGTTTTTTTTTTTTTTTTTAATAAAAAAACAAACAATCATCAAACTCAATGTAGGTCTTGTAAAATTTTAAATCAAGTTTCCTGAAGTGAAACGAACTCACGCTACGAGTTAGGTATTGTCAGAGACGTTTCTAAATTAAAACACTACAGTAGAGTACAACACTTTATTAGTCGACCGAATTACAACTAGCAGGATTCATTAATCCTAACCCTGAAACAATTCATTTTATATCCTTCGGTCAGTGCTGCCCTTTATGTATTCGAGAAAAGTAACAAGTCAATATAATTAACATTTAATGATTGAAATTATAATTAACGTATATAATCTACATAGATTTATTTTACTAACCGAACAGTATACAATGAAACTGAAATAAGGCCCCATATTTGCATATTAAATAGTTTTCTCATTAATAATTGTTATAAATAGGTATAGATTTCAATTTGGTGATCAGAGCTAATTTAATAGTCACAATTGTTTGGCTAAGTTTAATTTCAATTTATTAAGCCGCATAAAAAAAACAAATATGATATTTCCAGGTTTTATATTCAATGCCATTACAAGTACGTCTTGCAAGTATAACCTGAAGATTTTTATGCATCTTAACTAATATTAAAATCACTGTTAAGTCCTAAGTCTTGCTAATATTATGACTAGAAATCACAGGCGTGAAAATTTGCTATGAAAAAAGCCCCCACAATAAGCAAATACCACGACCTCTATGTTTATTCAGCTTTTAAAAGCCTTATATTCGTTTGGGCCTTTGGGAGCAGACAAAGGACGCTCTAGATTGCGAGACTTTGAGGTATATTTAATTTTTTACCTCTACTTTTAATTAATGTTTTATTTTCGATATAGTTATCTATGGATTTTATTTCTAAATACGCAAACGTTGCTTGTTATTACGGTTGTAGTGGTCTGTGTTCTGAACGAGATAATAGCTTGCGACTTAAAGATCCACATAATCTGAAATTTCAATTGTTTCAAATACACATAGATGGTTAAAAAAAATTTTTAAACATCTGATCTCTTTAACATAATCAATAAATAATAACATTACACTAAGATATTTCAGCATTGCAAGCAGAAGCATGTCAGTTTAATTTCTAAGGATCCAACCATCCAACGTAACTGTTACAAAATTACCATTGTATCTGTCAGTCTGTCTAACATTGTATTATCCTCCATTCTACTTCTACAGACATTTAGAACTGCAGTGGAATGAAAGGGTATCAGTTTTACGTCCATGACACTAAATCAAAATCAACAACTCTTTCATAAACCATATTAGTAAACGTTTGTGCAGAAAATATTTTGTCAGATTTATTAAACTTCATGGCTTTACTCTCTTGTCGGCTAAAGATTGTGGCATTGGCATTGGTGGTTTGAGCCCGATGTGGATTCTGACTGAAAACTTATCGGAGATTTGTTTTTTTGTTAAATATTTTGATATTAAATTTCTTGAGATACGGTGAAAATCCGTGAAAGTTATTTAACTGAACCTGATAGCAGGTTCGTTACATTTTTGCTCACTTTTAACTATCACTTAATCTTTTTTCAATCAGAGAAAACTCTCAATCTTAAATAAGATCTAAGATAAGATAAACAAATAAGAGAGTAATGAAGTAAGTATGTAGGTTAAATTGCATATTAAACGCCTTGCTTTCGATTCGTAACATACTTTCTCAATGCCAGCGTCGTAATGAAAATTCTTCTTGCTTCCATACGTCCAATATCGATAAGAATGCAAACATAGCATTCAACGATTTATGACAAAAAAGATTTTAGGATTCTTGTCCATTGCTGTTATGTGTATTCCTAGAAGTTTAACACTAGACATTAGTTCTTGTTAAAGTAATAAGCCTAATGTGTACTCCATTGCAACACTAACACTAAAAATGACAAACTCCTCTTTATATTACACCAATATAAAATATACTATAAAGTAAAAATTACGTCCTAATCATTCTTATGTCGAAAGTTTATTGCAAACTAGATGATTACTGTAAAAACAAGACTGATAATGACAAGACAAGACAAGAGTTTAATATATAGCTATAAGTAGTGATGTCATTCATAACTGTGAGTAGGAAAAAGAACCCTTTGGGAGTTTCTTGTCGCTTCTTCTTCCGAAACCACTTATAGTAGGAAATTATTTAACTGGTAATATAGTTTGTATTTCAAAATACATTAGATTGGCATTAGTATGAATTTTTTATTATTATTATATTTAGTCAGTTTATTTGTGTATGCTATATAATGTCAAATATATAGTGATTGTAAATTCTATGAAGTTCAAATACTTTAGTACTTTATTCGATTATATATTTTATTTTTAAATAAAATTACTAAAACTAATCAGTTAAATAAATAATACCTTATCAAATTCCTAAATTAATTGACTTAAGCTTCCATTTAAACGTTTCATTTTGCCAATCCGCAATACACCTTAACTATGAATTAATTTGGATTAGTTGAGAGTTCACACCACAGGTTTATTAACCTTTCCCGGCCTTCAATGAAATGCAGCCCTTAAACTAGCCGTGTACTGTGGTTTCCATATTAAATTAAATGTTGGATATGTACGTAAGCTCCCTCCCGGTCTAGAGGTTTGTTAATTAACAATGCGATGTACATAATATGGGTATGTACCTATAGTTGAATCGGCACAATTTGACTTACGTTATTTATGTCGATTGGGATTATGAACTTATTGTCTTAATAACTGTATAATGAGAAGAATATAACTGTATGTGTGTATGCAAGTTTTGGAATATAGGAGTAAGGTACTACGTATTTTATTCATATGCGTTCTCTTAGACGTGACTAATCAAAGCTATTCATAGGTTTATTCATTAATAAGTCTTATTTATGGAGCTTATTATTTTTATACATCTTTGTCATCTTATATTAGATCTATTCATCCTTGAGTCGAAGCAAAGTTTTCTGATGCATCTTTATCTTTTTCAGAATTGACGAGACAATGAACCCACTATCCTTAAGTTGGTGGTAACCGCGTTCTATATTACTAAATTTAATTACGCTCGGATATAACGGTCTGGTAACGGTTATAACGACATAGCTTTCTGGTTAGCTGTCACACATCTTTTTCTGCTACAGTCAACAGTTTTTTGCATGTCCGAGAGTCCGCCTGTTGCTTGAATGCAAAAGATTCCTGGATTCATACATATATAAACAACCCTAATAGATAAGTTAATTACCCCGAGTACATTTCTACATAAAGAACTTTTAAGATGCTAATTTTATGGTGATTCTCGCTACGCTAGTTATTACCTCGTCTGGTCACAAAACTGTAGAAACTAACAAAATTACTTGAAAAGATATTGAGATTCATAGAATATAATTTGCTAAAGTGACTCGTGCTGGCCCCGGACAAATAAGTCCAGTATTCCAAATATGTGGACACAGCTATTTTTTAATTACCAAAAATATTTTGTCGGGCAATTCAGATCAGGCAACACTTCGTAAATGTACAATCAACATTTTTGATTTCTTCAAACTGACACAATTATTACAAGTTGATTTTTAAGAAACCCTGCATAAAAATTATGGGCATAATAATTTACTACAAGCAAAATGACTACGCTCACCTTATCTGTGAGAGAGCGCCTCACACACACTCACACCCCCACTTATCGTGACGCCTCACGCCCCGTGACATCATGGGCAATCGGCTGCGTATCGAATGATACATATGTAGGGGCCTACTAATGGAAGTATTACAAAACAAATTTACTATAATATACCTTGTTTGACAACCTAACTTTTCTCTTTTTTGCTGGGCAAATAGGTTAACCGCAGGTACCTATTTATTTCACATAACCGATAGATAGATGAAGACAAGTACTGTAGAAAAAGCGAGATGTTGGTTTATTTAAAGTTAGTATAAATTATTTAAAACTATTTTTATTTACGTTTCCATTTGTAGATAGGTACTTATAATTTTACTTACTTTGAGGTAGGTGATGTTCTATGCTCACAAGTACTTTACGCACACACACTCGATATGATACGACATCAAAGCCACGCCGGCGGGGATTTACGGTTGGCTCTGTCTCGAGTTAGCGACGCAATTTGTGAATAGAATGGCGAAAATAAAAACATCGTAGTCACGTAATTTTTTGCAGTCTTAAATAAAATGAATTGATGTTTTTCGTTGATAAATACTTAATTGTTATGAATAATTTTACGACATTGATTTTTAAGTTTTTTTTTAATGTTTTCAGTAACGGAAACAGGTATCGCCGTTTTTACCTTTTGGTAATTAAATATTCAGCCCCGTCTCATCTTCCGAACTACAGAGCATAAAAAATTCCCAAACAAAATGTCAATAAACATTCCTTACCAGGTCCGCATTTGAGGGAGGGCAACCGGGGCTAGAGCCCCGGGGCCTCCACAAAAGTGGGGCCCTCACAATAGAGGCTTTGAAAAAAATCTTCCAAATTCCAACGAGTAATCACTAGTAAACAACTTTCCCTTTGATGGTTTTTTTTCGAATATAATCAAACGAAATCATCAACGATTTTTCATCTAAAAAAGCTCGGAAGTTTCCGTTCATTATTGCTAAAGTTGAATTTCGCATCATTTTTTATTTTGATTATATTTATATGTTTGTTAAAAGAATTTGCATGGTTACCCAATGAATTATTTCTAAAAAAGTCGACTGTAAAAAAAGTCGAATAAATAAGAAATACAATGTCACGCATTTAGGAGTAGAACTACATTGGTTTTTCTTTAATTGATTAATTTCGTATTTCACTACGCATTTACTTTAATTTGCAATACTTACTTACTTTTTTATCACTTCATGTATTTATGTTTTTATCATTTCATGTGCACATATATATACATAAAGGTTAAATTAAATAAATTTAAAAAAAATCTGTCAAAACGTAATAATCATTATCATTTTATAGTGGGTAATAGGTTTTTTACTTAAATTGGTGTTACATTATAAATATCGATCGCTATAACCTGCCTCATCTGGCGTATAATATTAAGAAAAGTCTTACATTGCATTTAGTCATTACGTACATAATAATAAAAAAAGAAATAAGACCATCTAATCATATAACACATAACAATTAAAAAAGCACAATTTGTTACCCTGAATAAAAAATAAATGAAGAGAGGGAATGCGACTGCATATATCACTTTGTTGTATGTACATCACCCTACAAGAATATGTCTAATAGCCATCATACATATTTCGTTTGGCTGAAACTCTGCTGCGGTTGGTTTGATTGATATCGCTATCGTATTGAATAGGGCCGCAAAGGGTAAACAAACCTTGAAGATCTTTGTGGGAGCGTTCTGTTTTGTTTTGTTGCTTTGTTTAATCAAATTAATATCCTAAATGTTATTCAACATCTTTCAATAACAAATATAATTCTTGAAAGAGACTGCGCAACGAAAATATCAAATAGTATTTAATCTCATAAATAATTTTTAAATAAAAAACAATGTTATAAAATAGTAAAATACATTTAAAACAAGTGTACGTTTAGCTATTTATATGTGTAATATATTTAAATATCTACAAAAAGTTGCTTCTCATTTTAAGTCAATATTTTGATAAATCTTTCTGATCTTAAAAACTTCTTATTGATAAATGAAGTTCTTAAACTTTATACGTATTATGTAAATTAAATCATTACGTTTTGTGTTTACTTTCAAATGGAACTCGTGTACTATATATGGAATATTTATGGTTAAATGAACTTGTCTGGTCCCCCTGTGGCTAACATATTGTAGAGAAAAATTTGGCTCTAAGGTTGATGAGAAATAATAAATCTCGTTGTTCTTGTCAGCGTGCGCAGTACACAGATTGTAAGCCCGTAATGGTTTGTTATAAATCTGAAGAAAATGATATTAAATACTTGCTAATGAGCAGAACAACAAAAAATAATATCTAATAATAATTGGCAGTATTTAATTTTGATATAAGATAACTTTAGAGTAAATAGAGCAGATTGTTCTGTTGCTTAACGGGTGGAGCCAGAAGATATGCTTAATAAGTCTTGAGATGCAATAAAATTAGAAAGTAAAATTATAATAATACAATAACTAATCAAATTCATCCACACATTAAACAAACTTACACCGCCGCATTAGGACACCCTGTGCTGCGAGTCGCATGGACGTACACAAATATGACATTACAAACACCCATAACCGGAAAACAAATATTTATCTGTCACATAAATATATGCCCAACCGGGAATCGAATCCGGTTCCTTTCGCTCGACAGACAAGTACACTACCATCTTAGCTACGGGATCGTCAAAAGTTCAAATCAGTTAATAAACTCAAATTATGTCTGTTTATTTGCAAATCTACTAGTAATTTAACTTTTCTCTCACAATTTGACATACATTTTGAATTTAATTATAAAATGAACCTATATGTGCCGGTCTCTTTCTGTACGTAGTTGTTCTAATTACGCAACAAATTTATCGACCTTTCTTTAAATTCTGCCGGAAATTTTACATTGGAATAAATTTAAAGAAAATAGAATAACTAAATTATGTCCAGCAAAGTGACACGTCTAGTTTACAAATAAAATAAGTATAAAGTTTTTATCCAATACTTTGTTATACAACAAACCGTGTACAAAACAAATACAAAAATAAAATACATTTCTCAGCAATTATGTAAATTGCGGTCGCGCAAAATCTACATACCTAACTCCGTGTTTAGGCAAATATTTTTCATTGTGGGTGGAATTAAATAAGTATTTAATTAATCAAAATTTTTATTTATTTTATTCAGAATGGTACAATTAATATCAGTCGTAATAGTGCAAAACATAAACGACATAAACAGTAATTGCTTTAGTTCTATTGCTTCCGCAGACGTATTAAATCACGACTATTATTGCTTAGGCGGGTCTTACTCCGTGTTTAATTGAGCTCCCTTAATAAACTGATTGCGCAACTCTACATTGATTTTACCATCTTTAGATGAGAAATAGTAAAGCATCTGTCTGCTAAAAAATATAATCCTTAGATTCTAAGGTGAATAAGGGATCATCAAAAACAGACACAGCAGAGCATCTTCAAAAATTATGAAGGTTTAACTCAATATTACGGTAAACAATTATAAGGCTTGAAAGTATGATTTTAAATTAGTGATAATATATTTCAAGCCGTTACGTGCAACTCTCCAACCTCACTGTTTAGTTTTGATGATACAGAATCATCGTATTTATTTTTGTTATTGGGGGGTCTTCAAAAGATACCCAATGCCTGGTTGCAGATTACGTGGGACTTATTCTTAACCCATAAACTTCGTTAGTTTTCACCTCATCTTGAGAACCTCTCCGGTGTCTGCGTTAATATGAAAGTATTAGTGGCTCCTATCCGCAATGTCCTACGGGCTTGTCCCAGATTGATGCTAAAAATGTCCTGATTTTGCTTTCCTGACAAAGCTTTCAATCACACCAAGCTACAGTCTTATCACGGGTATCGCAAAAATGACAACGAACGAGCCACTCAGACCTATCATCTCTGACCACTTGCAACTTCACTATCCTTCATCAAGATTAATAACGGATCAGATCAAGACGGATGTCGCTACCGTATTTAAGAGCCTAAAAATCTGCAAAACTTAGGAACTATAACATATTATTCGTCCATAGATATTAAACATAATTTTTCAAGTAATGTAATTTCTTACTGCTTTATCCTGATACTGCACAGGTGTTAGACAAACTTGAAAATTATTTCCCCCTAACGTGGTTAGATGGTTAGTTGAGCTTCACGGAAGACAAGTACTTTTTTAATTTCGTCTAAGCCAGGGATTCTCAACGTTTTTTTTGTTGCGGCACATATTTAACGATTTAAAAATTTGGCGGCGCACAAAGAACACACTGCATAAATAGTTTATGACAAAAATTTTAAATATACAAAATAAACTAATATATAGTACAATAATAACTAAACGTTTATTAAGGGATTAATTACAAGCTAATAATAAAAATCTTTTTAATGCGAAATTTGAGCTTGATATTTTTTGATAATTTCATTTATATTTGGTCGTGAAAATGACAATGCTATCACTAAAACAACACGTTTTGTACGCAGAAGTGGCAAGTATGCGCCGACTTGAGACATATTCCGATTGCTATGCACGCCGCTTCATCATAATTTGGCACTAAGAAAAAACGCGTTGCAAAGCAAATAATAAAATAATTTATTTTTTTGTAGATTTAAATATATATTCATGTTAAAAATATTTTTCTTTTTAAATGATATAATTTAATAATATTAACATTATTATATATTTGCTAAATTTGGCGGCACACTTTTGAAATTTGGCGGTACACAAATGTGCCGCGGCACAGTGGTTGAGAGTCACTGGTCTAAGCAATAACCATGGGTAATACCTACGGACAGTCGGATCAACGATATTACGAACCATTTTATCGTACCATTAGCTCTTACAGGGATTATCGCCAAATTCTCATAAAACGTTCGTAGACATCCCACTCCAATCGAACAAGGTCATTTACATTAATAATTTTCGTAAAAGCTTCCCGAGATAAATAACGCACGACATTATTTGCGTGTTCGACTAGACGACACAACAACACATTTCCTGATTAAGCCGGGCCGGTCGATTGTGGGCAATGGCCAGCGGGCCCGGCGACAATTAATTCACCCACCCTCCCTCGTATACTCGACAATTACTGTTGTTCTTCTAGTGACAAAAAGACATTTACCGTCTAATCTCTTTAATTAGTACTTATATTGGACATTATGACTACAAAGTAACTTGTGGTATAGATAAATAAAAATTAACAGGCTAAGCCACCATACGGTTGGCTAATTCAAACACAGATTAACAAAAAAGGTTCAGCGTAAGTAAAACGCCCGTTAAAAAGTAGTGACTGTAAATTGTTAGCATTTGTTAGCGTAACAATAATGTTTTCTTAGTATTTTATTGATAAAATATAATATCCATTCATTACTTCATTATTAAGTCATCTACGCTATTCTTAATATCTGAATGTAATTTATTGATTCTCTCTAGTGACATAGAGTGCAGTACTCATCGAAGAATATAAAAGTAAATTGATTTATATTGTTTGGAGGCGTGCATTATGTTTATTGTAAGTTGCATTCTAGAATACTGTTGTGATACTGTACCAAAGTGTATTTAATTTATTTAGTAAGAAACGGTCCTAACACTACGTAAGTGAGTAAGTAAAATTTTTTAGGTTTATAAAGAAAAGCCGCACCCAAACTTTAGTTATAATTTCCAAAAATATTGAATTTACAAATTGGAATTATTACAATTTTTATAAGTACAACAAGGAACCAAGGCTTTTATTATCACTATTGCTTTTGTGCTGTTTATGAAAACCAGCAATATCCGACCGTGAAATGAAAGAGTGAATTGTCATGGCAACACCGTTTGCAAATTCGATTGGACTAACACATTTACTAATTAATGAAGCCGGTTCGACGGCTCGAATTGGCGGGTCTGTTAACAGAAGAAAATAAATTAACTCCGATGCTAGAGGTACATATATGTTCTCGTAATGAATAAGGGTGATATTACAAAGAAAGTTTTCTTGATACATTCATAGTAAAATACGTTTTATTATACACGGTTTTGTTGACTTCGTTTTCATTAAAGTAAAGACCCAACCTTTAATACAAGATCGCCTAATTCCATGAGTTGCCACGTTGCACATTTGAGATTATATGTATTGGTTGAAGGTTGAATGTGTGTGTCTACTTTTATATGTATCCCGCCTGCATCGGTAGTTAATACCAGGGGAAAATAAAAATCCGAATGCCAGACCGTTCACTTTTAA
Organism: Megathymus violae; assembly: GCA_003671415.1. Classification (NCBI taxonomy): domain Eukaryota; kingdom Metazoa; phylum Arthropoda; class Insecta; order Lepidoptera; family Hesperiidae; genus Megathymus; species Megathymus violae. The sequence goes on from PDGT01000089.1 coordinate 1,049,554, forward strand.
TTTCTGATTATTTTCGAGCTAGTCAAGCGATCACTTCCGACTTGATGGAATTGATTCTTCGCATTCCTCACGCTCGTATACAATCTTGCAGACATGGCCATTCACAATGACAAGATCCTTATACATAGATAAAGCTGTAACATCAGTCATACCCAACCGATTTTGATATGTCATATAAGTTGATTAGCATTTGAACAGTGAAATTCGCATTAATATTGATTTTAAAACAGTTTTTATGTTATTCTTGGACAAGTTAAGAGAAAAAGAAAATTTTAAAAATTAATTCTTGAATTTTCTATATCACAGTTCAGAAAATTTCTTGATGTCTTCATTATAATAGTTACAAAATTTATAAGGGTATAACAATTTTGTAAATTTTAAACGAACAATATAATTTGTAATATGATTATCTCCATGCCACGAGTGAATAAACATTATAAATTTAAGCACATTACCACCTTATTTTGCATCAGCACATACTGCAGCTGTGATTGTAGTCAAATACAAATACAAATAATTTATTTGCTTACAAGTTTAATAGGTACAAAAAGGTCTTAATGTTAATGGACGATGAACAAGTCAACCTTAAACATAGATATGGTTTGCAAATATAAAAAAATGAACTATCTATAATTATTATCATTTACTATTATAAATTATCTATCATTATTGAAGGTTATTACATATGTCAGTTCAGTAAAATATAATTTAAATATTACTATTCCGCAAAAAAAAAAAATATAATAATATGTCATAATTTTTGGTTTAAAAATACCTTTAGACCATAATAAGTTACAATGATGTCATGATAATATCCTTACAAATTGTTAATTAATCATATTATTGTGATTAGGTTTATATGGAACAATTTTTATCTTTGTATTGTATGGCGCATAAACGAATAAGCGATTTTCGTGCGTTTAAGCGGGAGTTCAAAGCATGAAAACGTTCGTGACTTACATGCCCTACGAGACACCTGAGAGTCCTGGTTGTTATCGGTAGTAGACATTATCAAAATCGTAGTTCATTTACGAGAACTAACCTGGTAGAAGTCGGTAGACTTATATGTCCTAAATTTCAGAATAATCGAATAGTTTAAATTAAAAACTCAGAATTCCATTACAAAATTTGACTTACAGTCAAATATTAATAGTGAAATACAGCCTTGGCCAAAAGTATTAGGCACCCCCAATAAAGTTACTGCACATCTGTGCTAGGTGAACAACGAGTAATATTCTTTTTTTAAAGGATTACCGGTATAATGACACGCT